>MNCI01003306.1:850065-878493 GCA_015680685.1 Gnetum montanum | reverse complement strand
AACATTAAAGCCTACCTACAACATGGTGAGCCCCCAAGTGGATTGACATATGCCCAAAGATGCAATCTGCAAGCGTGCTTGGCAATATGTGCTTATGGGAGACAACGCCTTGTGCAAATGCTTCTATGACGGGATATTACTAGAATTCGTGAATGAGGAACAAGCGTAGAAAGTTATTAACGAAGTACAAGAAGGACTGTGCAGTGGACACATAGCACCTAGGGCCATAGCTACAAAAATTAGATGCTTAGGGTACTATTGGCCTCACATGGAGTGTGATTGCCTTGCCAAATTGAAGACATGTGACACATGCCAATGATACGCAAATCTTCTACATGTTTTGCCTACATAGTTGCATCCAACGTAGATCACATGGTCTTTCTAGCAATGGGGACTAGATATCATAGGACCTATCACACCTAAGTCTTCCACAAGGCATAGCTTCATCATCATCACCACCGAGTATTTTACCAAGTGGGTGGAGGCTATTCCCTTGAGGAAGACCACATCTCAGCAGGTTTTCCACTTCACTTGGACAACATTTTGACGAGGTTTGGGCTTCCCATGACTATTGTGACCAACAACAGGCCATAGTTTAGCAGTGTAGAAACCTAAACCTTTTGTAGCAATCTTGGCATCAGGCAATCGTTCTTCTCGCCATATTACCCATAGGCGAATGGACAAGCAGAGGCTATAAACAAGTCCATCATCAACTTGCTGAAGAAAATGCTTAACAACAGCAAGAGGTGATGGCATGAGCAAATCCTCTATGTGTTGTGGGCGTACAGGACAACATGCAGGACTACGATAGGTAAGACACCTTATAGTCTTGTTTATGGATCTGAAACTGTGTTACCTCTTGAGTTGCAGGTACCATCACTCCGGATGATCCTATCGAATGTCGTGAGCAAAGCCCAGAACAACGAGTCAAGGATCATCAGCCTTGATTCAATAGAGGAGGAGCATGCACAAACACTAGGTCATATTGAGCATTATCAGAATAAGCAACAAAAAAAAATTATGCAAATCCACATCAACGGCCAATATAGAAGGGAGACCTCATTCTCAAGGCTATCCGTGAGCATATGAACAAATTCTCAACAAATTGGGAAGGTCCATACATGGTCACAAAAGCCTTTGGGAATAGGGCCTTCAAGTTGGCTGACATGGATGGTAATGAGCTTGCAAATCCAATGAATCACTTGTACCTCAATTTGTACTACATCTAATGCATAAATCATATAAGTAAACATCCACTTGATGTTAAATTGGCAAAGGTGAGCAAACGTCCGCTACAATGTAAAACTGGCAAAGCTTGTCTGCTATGATGTAAAACTAGCATAGACAGTCTGCTATGACTATAAACTAGCACAAATAATCTGCCATGATGTGAAATTGGCATAGACAATCTACTAGGACCTTAAACTAGCTCATCCAATGTTCGCTACGACGTAAAATTGGCAAAACACATCCGCTACGATGTAAAACTGGCAAAGCTCGTCCACTATGATGTAAAACTGGCACAGACAGTTCGCTATGACTATAAACTAGCACAGACAGTTCACCATGACATTAGACTTCCACAGACAGTCTGCTAGGACCTTAAACTAGCTTATCCAATGTTCACTACGATGTAAAACTAGAAAAGCAGATTCGCTACAATGTAAAACTAGCAAAGCTCATCCTCTACGATGTAAAAATGGCACAGAAAGCCCGCTATGACTATAAACTGGCACAAACAGTCCGCCATGATGTTAAACTAGCATAGACGGTCTGCTAGGACCTTAAACTAGCTTATACATCATCTGCTACAATGAAAATCTAGCATAGCGGTCTACTAGGACCTTAAACTAGCACATCGACTGTATGCTACAATGATAAACTAGCACAACAGTCTGTTGGGACTTTAAACTAGTACAATGGTCTGCTAGGATCTTAAACTAGCACACCATGGTCTGCTGAGACCTTAAACCAACACACCATAGTCTACTAAGATCTTAAACTAGGTTTATGGCATGTTCCCAGCATGCATCTATGCCAGTACACAACAAGCAAGCGTGCATAATGCTAACACAGGGTGGGACGTTGCAGTTCCAGAATGTAGTTCATGATGCCAAGAAAACACCCTCTGGAACATATGCAGTGTCGTTGCTCTTGGCATATTGCTAATCCTTTGGAGATGTTGTATGACATCCTGCTGACCCTTCGGACCTACTGCCGCCATGACTCATTGCTTTGGCAGTAGCTTCCCTTGTTAGCCCCTACTCCTAGAGTTCTAGTAGTATTGTGGCCTAGCCACAATATTGTTATCCTCCAGCCCCTATGAGTGCTTGAGCTCAAGAGACATTTAGCTGCTGGGTAGCCTATCTCACAGCTGAACTGATAATGCTTGCCTTGGGCAGGGATTTCTGAGCATTTGCACTCACAGTGGCTCCTAATTGTCTCGGTGCCAACCTCTCCACATTGATGCTGCCAAGGCCACTGCTGGCCTTCCTAGTTTTGACGTTGCATGCCTCAGCAAGAATTTTTAAAGCTCTAGTAGTGTCCAAAGCAAGCAGGACCTTTGCCTTCATTTTGCATCATAGTTATTTCATCTGGTTTTCTCTCTGTTGTGTTTGCAAGATGCGTACCAAAGGGACGTCGGTTAGGGATGCGCTTTGCCATGGAAGTAGGATGCTACATCGTTCCAAGGTGCTCATCTTAACTAGCTTGGCTACTTTGGAGTGCACATTTTGTCCTTCCCCTTTACCTCCTTTACCTCATTCCTCATACTCACAATATACTCTCTCACCTCTTTTACAAGCTTTTCCTGATACCTATAAAGCCCTCTCATATGCTCAACCACAAAGTCCATGATGCACGTAACACAACTCACCGCATGGGAAGCATTTGTAGACGAGTTAAAGCCCCATGTGGATGTAGCATAACTCATCCCAAGAAAGAAACACCTGTCTTGCGACAATAAGGTTTTTTGCAAATGTAAAAGGCAAAATAGCAAAAGCAAAAGCATAAAAGAGCAAAGCTCACACAAAAAAAAGCATGCCTAAAATAAATGGCATATAAGCCATTTTGTAGTAACCCTCTCTAAGCATTCTAACAAGTGGTTAAAGGTCAGTGAAAGAAAAGATGAAAATGCAAACAACTCCCTCACAAGAACCCCGATGATGGACCTTACTAAATCTCATCTTTACCATTTTCCTGAACCTTCTTTCCCCCTGTTTAATCATTCTCCTTTCCCTACATAACCAATGCAACACTCTCAAGCACAAATAAGCGAAATCTTAGCAATCATCAAAGAGTGATGTTAGCGTTTTATCTTGCGTGGTGTTTCATATTCTTTGTTAACGTCTCTCGGGTCAGTCCTCCAAACGTCAACAAAGAGGGGCCAATGAAACACCCTAAAATTTTGGGATCCTCTTACTTCACCAAGGTCTCAAAATTCAGGCAAAGGATTTCCACAAGTGTAGCATCAGGATAGTTTGGTAGGAAATGGATGCTCTAAGTTCAAATTGTCCAGTTTGGCAAGTTTTCTACACCCAGTGTTGACAGGCTCAATGGACTCTCCATCCTACCCACCTAGACAATTCATCCAGCTGACAGTTTACCAAAAATCACATGTGGAGTTGTCAACGATGCTCAAGATGAGCAAAACAGTTTGGAAAGTTTTCTAGTCAAGAATTTTGCTACGCTATGGTACACTATGTAGCGTAGTAGGCCTCGAAAGATAGTTGTTTAGGAAATCAAACTGTGAATTGTTGCAAGACAAAGTGCTATGCTACGCAGCGTAGCAAAGGCAAGACAGAAAGGCCCAGCTTACTTAGTGATTCCAATTGCACTCGGTAAGCACCTCTAGCCTTCAAAACCAGTTGCCTTGCTAGACTTCTAATCCTTCAGCAAAGCTCCTCTTACTAGAAGAAAGGTGAATTAAGCAAAAAGCAGGCTATGAAGGCTATTACGCTACGCAGTGTAGCATAGCGTAGCGACAATGCAAAGAACGACAAAAGGTGTCTCAAAATGCAGGATCAGCAAGTTCAAAGGCTTCACATTGCAAAAAAAAAAGGTTGGAGATTGTCAGCATGGTCATAATTAAGACTAGCTGCTACGCTACATAGCGTAGCAAAGATGAAAAACCAACCAAAACACTTCAAAAGCTTATAGCACATGCAATTAACTCCAATGCAAAATTCTTCTTCAAACTAGTGGCTACGCTATGCTACGCTACATAGCGTAGCATGCAAATACATTATGCTAACATGCTATGCACCACAACGTAGCAGGCAGCTACGCTACATCAGTGTGCTTCACTTCTTATTTGCATCATTGGCACACCTGATCCCAACATCTCCAGTTTCGATAGCGTGATTGTAGCATGGCAGGATCATCAATTGGTTTTGCATGTTCATGCAGCATGGACATGTCAACATCTTGTGGGTCCAGGACACATGTCATCCAGGCCTCATTTATCGCATCCTCTTGGCCCTATAAATACCCCAATGAGCAATGCTCAAAGGGTTGGCAAAGTCAAGCAGTTGGCAAATTTTGGTTGGCAAGTTGGCAAAACTGAGCAGAGTTGGCAAAAAATTTTAGCTGCTGGCAAAATTATTGGCAAATTTTAGCAAAAAAGCATTGGAAATTTGAGAATCCAATGGGTTGGCAAAAATTAAGCAGTTGGCATTCTCGTTTGGCATTCTATTAGCTCTTTTCAATTGCCTTTGTAGCACTTTGTATTGTTAGCTCTTAAGTCTGCGTTCAAGTGTACAATTCGCTTGATTTGAATGTTCCAGTTACTTTTGGGATCTCTGTGCTTCCCAATGTCGCGCAACGATTGTATCCACCTTGACAAAGTAAAGCTGTAATCTTGAAGCAATGCATTTCTTAACTCTAGTTTACTTTATTCTCCTGCTTATCATTGCATTTTACATCATTTTCACTTCCTCGCATTTAATAATTATCATTTTTCACCATAAACATTGTTTTCAAATTATACATTTGCAAAAGGTTTAGTGACACCGACTAAGTCCCTGTCTGATGAACCAGACTATTCAGGGCACCCCGTTTCTATTATATCTAGCATGGCCCTCATGCGGATCTGGGGTTAATACTATTCGACCGAGAACCTCTCAGTGTTTCCAGCCGTCGACGTTTTTGATCGCTATAAGGGAGTGTGTATGCTACATTTTTTATTTTTTACTTTTCTTTTTATTTTATGTGCCAATGGTCTTTTGTGTCCCATGCTATGATGTGAGACAAGGGTTGTTTGCATCCCACATTGCAGAGCGAGGGTTTTCTAGCATGACATGCTTTCTTAGCATATTGCACCATGGTGTTAGATAGTGTTTTTTGTGACATCCTACGTTGCAGGACAGAACGAAGTTTTCTGCAACGTCCCACGTCGTAGGATAGAATGAAGGCTTTAGGTATCCTATGCCACAACATGGAACAATGATTTCCTAAGCATCCTGCACTGCTGGATAGGATGAGGGTAATGTCCCATGCCTTGGCACAAAACAAGGGTTTCTATGACATCCCACATCGTAGCATGGAACAAGGGTTTTTGGGCATCCCATGTCACAACACGGGACAAGATTGGACCAAGGTAGCTCAAGGTCATGTGTGTCATGCTAGGGTGTCCCTGACAGCAGGACAAGAAGTTAGAAAATATTTTGACACTGTTATGCTTAGCACTTAGGAAATTTTTAAGCATTGTAGTTATCACATTTTATGGTAGCACAACTAACACTTAGAAAAATCTAAAAACTTTTGGCCAATTGTTACGCTCCATGGGGAGCATCACCAACACTTAGAGAAACTTTAGGGTTTGAAAATTTCATGCTCTATGGAGAGCATGACTAAAAATTAGAAAAATTCTTGATATTTTTTTTTAAATTGTAATGCTTGGAAAAATGTAAGTGTTAGTGTTATGCTCTATTAAGAACTAGGCATGTTAGATGGGGATGCCAATGTCCCTTTCCTATGGGGCCTGGGAGAAAGTTAATTATGTTGCATGTAAATAATAAATTTTTTTATTTTCTTTTATCTCATTTTATGCATTTTTTAAATTTTTTTTATGTTTTTTCCAATGCTAACATTTTTATCTTACTGCTATTGTGGCTTTGTAGGGTCTTGCTAAAACCCGTTCTTATCGTGGTCGAATTAGTGGGGATTCTATGTTGCATGAGCGATCCTATACCAAACATTCCTGCACCACATACATGTGTGGGATACCAAGGGGTTTGGTTTTGGTTAGGTGCACAGGAATTCCTAGAGTTCTTGCTCCACCACTTCAGTGTGATCATGTGGTCACACTTGTTGGCTAAAGCTGTAGGTGTCATAGTTGAGACATTATTACCTAGGGTGAATCCAGGCATTCTAAAGTTTATGTCTGATGAACCTACTAAAGATGAAGGGGCGGGGAGCTTGAGCTAGTGCCAAAAAGGCCTCAGACTCTTATCTTGGATTTGGGGAATGCTTGAGTTCCAATGCTACAAAAAACACAAAATTGTAGTTCTTTCCTAATGTGTGCATATCATTTTCCAGAACCCACATGGGATGATTTATTGTGCTCAAGGGTGAGCCCTATTATGATTTTTTTTACATTTCCTATTATTTCATGACTTAGGATGCTAACTACTTTTTTTCCTATTGCTAGGTTTTTCATCAATGCAAATAGCCTCCATGATGAAGAGGGGATACTAAACTTAATCTAAATGGCCCTACATGAATTCTCATTTGCTGAGAATATGTGTGCTGGAGTGATAGGACAAGTTGGGGAAAATTTTGTGGAGTACCCTAGTAGGTATTCCAAATCTTACAAGAGGTGTCAGAATCTTGATTGATTGGATGTTGAGTGGGCATCTCGGATACTGACTATTGAGGAGGTTTCAGTCCCACTACCATCGTTCCACACATCATTTGTGCCACGTAAGTTATATCACCTATTTACTTTCATGCACTTTTAATTTTATATTTTCATCATGTTATTGATTCTACCATTGCTTATTGCAATTGCAACTAAGTCTAGAGAGGTTACAGTGATTATTTCAAGGCACATTGAGGTCACTCTCCTCTTCAAGTATGGTGAAGTTGAGAGCTCACAATGCTAGTTGTGCTATGAGGCCCTGGCAAGGGTAGCCAGAAATCTTCAGCGGGTTGGGCTCCTAGATCTTTTCTTAGTCATGAACCTAAACATCTTGGTGGCTAAGATGATTTCCCTATTTAACTCATTTACCAAGAGTGCTAATTGCTTCTGCATGCAAGTTCATAATGTGCAGGTGGTCTTTGAGATCATGGATGATCTCTTCTTGGATCTCTTTAGCATCCCCTCTGATGGTCTAGTAGTAGCAGAGAATACTGATAAGGACTTAGACCACATAGGGGGCATTGAAGAGTGGCTAGGCACTAAAATGGCCACAAAGGTATACCCATGAAGATAGTGGAATTACTTGTGGCCCAACACCTCTATCCCATCTTTCAAGCTCATGTGTTTCCTAAGTTGCTTTCCCAAGGAAAGGTCTTTAGAATGAAGCAAGCTTGGGTTATGAGGGACATGATAGAGGAGGGGACATAGTATAATTGGGCCAACTACCTTGTTAATGACTTGCAGGCTGAAATTGTCAAACTACATGGTAACCTCCAGGCATGATCTCACGTGCATTTTGCCTTCTTCATGGCATGCCTATGAAGGTTTGTATAACTCTTGGTGGTTCATGAGAATGGGCAATGGATGGTGCAAGATTGCACCTAGATCTCTAGGCCATGGATTTGTCATTTGTTCCACACGATGTGGTCATAGGACCTCCCAAAGGCTATTGGGGAGTCATTCTTAGTGATGACCAAAGGACATGTGGGGAAATCCTACCACACATGTGATAGTGCCGAGGGGTCTCCACCAATGAACACCAACAATCCAACAAGAGAGGCACGACTCATCGCTAAGATGGTAATGTCAAAAATGCAAATTAAAAAGCCTTGCCTTGTGGAGGAGCCCATGCATGAAGTTGAGGAGAGGGGCAAGAAGTTCCAGTTCAAACTCCATGATGTGTGATTAGAACTAGTTAGTAAGTATGAATTATTTAATGTTATGCCATTTCTGAATTTATTTTTTGGACATTCTAACTTAAATTTGTGCAACATAGGCAAAAGGACCCCTGTAATGAAAGAGGAGCCCTTGGAGGATGATGTCCCTCAACCTAAGGAACACATGGGAGATGAGGAAGCCATTGAAGTGTTGAGGTAACTTGAAGAAGAGGGGTTGCAGTTTGGGAATGGTGAGTTTGAATGTTTCTTTGATGGCATGCAGATGGACAATTCCATCACTCTCACCCCTAAAGGCTTGTTGGGTAGGAGCTTTGCACTGCCATCTTCATTATGTTTTTCATCCTTTTTTAATGTATTTTTATATTTTATTATTTTATTATTTTTATATCTTTTTTTAGTATTTTATTTTGATAATCATAAAATGCTTTATGTTATAGCGGCCGATGCTTTTGCTGAGTGTCCAAAATAACATCCACTTTCCACACATGACTGTGGGTAGAAACTTTAGACAAGTTTGTCTTTATGCAAGGCATAGTGGATGATATGATTAACCACCTTAATAAATGGGTACATTTATTTTACTATCATTATCTCTTCTTTTTTTTTTGTTTAGCTTATGGCTAATGTTTCGCCACTTGGGATAACAAGCTCGTGACTCAAATGGGACCCAAATAGAGTAGTCTAGGTTCATGTTGTACCTGAGTTTCGCCCTAAGGTGGAGCAGATGCCTCGTCATGTATACAACAAGGTAAGCAAGTGTGCACTACACTCTACAAAAGCATTGTGGGAGTGTAGGCATGTGAATAACGAGCTGTGGAAGTAAGTGCAAGAGCTTCGAGAATAGAAGGCGAACTAGGCGGCTAGACTAGAAGACTTATAGTTGCGTTATGACTTCCTGGTAGCATGTGACAAGTCAAACGGTAGCTAGAGCACAACTATGATCAATTACAATAGATACTGGTTAGCTATTCAGGGTAAAAATGGGATCACCCACGAGGTTATCGAACAATAGTTATAGATGGACTTCTTGGCTAGGAAAAACCAAGATTGGAAGGATTACAGTGCAAAAGTTTATGAATGAGCACAAACCCAAAAGAACCATAAGCATCATTACAAGATGGAACACAAAGCCTACCACAAGAAGTATAGGGATGAGTTTGTGGAACATTAATGTCAAGAATATTCATTGACATCATCGATGCAAAATAAGCTTAAAAAAAGGTCGTGAGCCATGTAGTGGTTAGTAAGTCCCTAGAGAGAGAGATCATTGTTCCTTCTAAAGAGGTCACTTCTACAACATTTTCACTAGGGTTGCCCACATGGACAACCATGGAGAAAGGAAAACCCCTTGCAAGCATCGATTTAGGTGAGGACAATTGGACATGCATGTTAGAGGACGAAATCCTCCAATGCCTAGAGGCTGGCCTCGACAAGGTGCCCCCAGACATGGATGCAAGCCCATCTTAGGTTGGTTTAATTTACTTTATTGTTATCTATTTCATTATAATTTTTCACATTATCTCATTGATTGATTGATTTATTATTTCATTTTTGTTTGACGTAGGCTCCAGGTGAGGGTATGGAACCCAGTGGAGTAGCAGAAAAAGAAAAAGGGGAAGAGCCTTAGCTTTCCATTGCACAATGCAAACCGAAATACTTAATATGTAGCCCTACTATTAGGCAATTTTGTGTGTTTTTGGATATTTCATGTTGTTAACGTAATTTTGGACTATGTATTTTATTAATGATTTAATGGAAGATATGACATTTATTTGCTTCTCATTTTATCATTTTAACTTGTAATTTAGTTAATATTGTTATGATTTTTACTTATGATTTAGTTGATGTAATTAGGCCTCTTGTGGGCCCCATGCCAGTTTAAGACCATGGTGATAGGGTAATTGCTATTTTAAGGCCATTTTAGGCCATTGCGTGAAAGGAAGTTGGTTGCCAGTTTAAGGCCTTGGTGGGCCATGTGATAGTTTATGGCCTTTCCGGGCCGCGTGTTAGTTTAAGGCCTTTTGGGCCTCTTTTTTCTTTTTGAATTTTTCTTTTTTTTCTTCTTTTTTTTGGGAGAAAGAAAGCTAAATTAAATTGTAACTAATGCAAGATGCAAATAATAACACAAACTGTAACTATATAAACAAAAGGGACAAGAGACAAGTTGGACGAGCAAGCAAATTAGGGACATGCCCTAGTCGTGTAGATGCTTCCTAACCTGATGTGGGTTAAGTAGTACATAAGGCCTGGTGAGCATTAGATAGTACTCCCCTAGGCCCTCTTTTGCTAATAGAAAAGGGTAATTCCACCCATAGAGCTTCCTCATGGAGGTCGCTCGTCTTACTTGGTTACTTGACATTGGTCAGACAACATCAACTTTCATTGCAAATCGGTGGTGTGTCTTCAAAAATTTCTACCTCCAACCTTTGTTTGATGTCTACATTGTTGATGGTTAGAGGAGCTACCTTGTCATCAAAGATCACCACTTCCCCACTCTCGTAAGGTAAGTGGATCTCTTGGTGGATTACTAAAGAAACAATCCATAGTTGGGCTAACCAGGACCTTCCTAAGATTAGGTTGAATCCAGGGATCTCTTCAACCACAATGAATTTAGCATTAGTGGAGAATTACTCCCCTATCACAAAATCAATGGTGACTATCCCCTTGACAACCATACGTGCTTCGTTAAAGGATTTCAAGCATGTCGTTGTTGTTGGCTTGATTTGATCCACCAAGCCAAGTTTGTTAATGACAGGGAATGGAATAACATTGGTTGTTGTCCCATCATCTACGTGCACCTTAAAAATCTTGTATTGACCCACACAAATCATTATGAACATAGGTGCAATGGTTACTTGACCCTTTTCAGGGTCAGCTTTGATTCCTTCATCACAAAAGATCAAGGGTGTTGACCTTGGCTCTTTGGTTGCAGGTGGAAGCATTATGGCATGGATAGCCTTTTCATCTACCAACATGTCTTCCTTAACAAAAATGGATGCCAACATAAGAACCAAGGCTTTGTAATGAGTAGGGGAGGTCATGATTAAATCGTACAAGCTCAATGTTTTATTTTTTTATTTTAGAGCCTATTTGACCTATGCAAGTGCATCTAGAAAATATTTTCTATTGTTAGCTTGTTTGGTGGTCTTTATCTCCTCCATGCATCCTAGGAGATAGATTTCTCAAGGAGGAGACTTGGTTTTTGGTTAGGCGATGGCCTTCATACCTTGGTGCTTGTCTATTAGCAATCTATTTTGACATTGGTGGCCTAAGATGATGAGGTCATAGGGATGGGTAACAAGGGAGTGGGTTTAGGAGGACTTAGCTTCATGCATTCCCTAGTCATCTTGTCAACTATGTGTGTCATCATGTCTCCTTGGGTGGGCAGGTTGTGATGTAGTCCCCACTACTAGACCCCAAGCACATGGGGGGTCCACATGCTTTGGCATCCTAATGAAAAAAGGTTTTTGGGCTGCCATTGCCACAATGTGCTACAAGGCCCTAACATCAAGGGTGTCATGGACACACAAGGTGGTGCCTTGATGACAAAGGAGGTTTGTGGCCTAGTTGATGTTGAGGTCCCAATGTTACTAGAGGGCACACGAATCACAAATAGTTCATGTGTTGGCTCTACATCATCAACAATGCTAATAACATTAATAATATAACCTACACCACTAGCATTTAGTGGGTCCCTATAGACTTTCATGGACTGGTTCTTTAGCCTGATAGGATTACTTTCATCTCAGACTAGCTTGCCTTGATCAATCATGCATTGAATGTCATCCTTCACTGCTAGGAAGTAATTAATGTTGTGGCCATGCAGCTGATAGTATTTTTAGAACCAATCTAGTCTAAAATTCTTAGGTATCAAAGGCTCATTCGGCATAGCTGTAGAAGGGTTTTAGAGGATCTCACAATACCTCTCATGACATTTGCATGCATCCTTTGACATTTTTTTGTGCTGAATACACCTAGCATTGAGTAATTAATCAAAACCTCTAATAGCTTGATTGGCAAAGGGGTGTACTTTGAATGATCCTTGCATTCAAAGTTGATGATGTAAGTTGGTTGGTTCCCACGTTGCCAGCACTTGATGCTTTGTTGTTGTTGGAGGGGGCTTTAGGTGCCTTGGCTACTTGTTGTTGTTGGGTTTGGCTTCATCAACCATAGCTACCATGGTTGTTGTGACCTTTCCCTTTTCTTTGCATGTGCAATTTTGTAGGCCACGTAAGCTAGGTCCCTACTGGCTTCCATTGCATCTAATATGCTCTTTGTCTGAGCAAAAGCTTGGCTAACAAAGTGCGGGGATAAATAGTATAGCTTCAATTTGATGAAATCATTTACTACACCCTTGAAAATGGCTAGCAAGTGGGCTTCAGCTATTGGCTCATGGATCTCATTAAGGGAGGCACCCCAATGTTGTATGAATTTTTACACTGGTTCCAGTGCTCCTTGTTTAACATTCATCAATTGATCTAATGTGGACTTAGGCTTCAATTTGTACTTGAAGCAAGTTACAAACTGGCTTAGAAGCTCCTTTAGAGTTGAGATGGAAGCTCTAGGAAGTGCACGATACCAATCTAGAGCTTTGCCAGTTAGAGACATGGTAAAAATGCATATGATCACATGTGGCCATGTTTGCAATAATAAGCACTCAGAACGGAAAGTCACTAAGTGAGCATTGGGGTTACCTTCACTATTGTATTTTTTGAATTGGGGAAGTTGGAGCCCAGAAGGTAGTGTTAGCGGAGGAATCACATGGCTAATGGGATCATCTTGGTAGAAGTCCATTACATGGACCATTTTCAAGTTGGCTGCTTTAAGTCTCCTGACCTCCTCTGTGAAAGTTTGGATAAGTTGGAATGCTTGGTCTAGACATGGAGATGTTGTAGAGGGTTGCATCAGTTATGCCATAGGTAGTGCTGTCAGAGCAGCCCATAGCCCTGTTGTGGGTTGTGCCACCACATGTGATGCTTGGTACATTTTTTGCTACATGTACTATGACATGTGTTACAGTTGTACAATGGGTACAGATGTTGCAACCCACCACACAGTTGAGGTCAGGGCTATTTTTGGTGGTAGGACTGAGATGGTTGGGATAATAGGAATGTGACTTATGTGTGACTGTGATATGGGCATGGTGTGCACATACGACAGTGTTGGCGTCACAGATGCTGGCTATGAAGGCTAAATAGATTGCAAAGAAATGGCGAAGGAAAAGGAGGTAGAAGGTCCTATGCTCTTTTGTGTAGGTAGGACTTGGTGGCTAGCTACCACTGGCAAAGATTTGGGCTATGGAAGCATCATGGCTACCTCAAAGAAGGCAGAGGACTGTGACTAGTGCAGCATGAAAATGGGAGGAGTATGTTGGACTAAGATGTAGAATAGGGCACCATTATCATAGCAGGATTCAAACTCCTCTTGCCCATCCTGCAGGGGTTCATTATAATTTGATGTCATGCCCTGCTCTCTTGGCCTGCTCACCCTAACGAGTTGGTCCAAGATCCACTTGAAGTTTTCAATGAGCGGTATGATCGCATCAAGGGTGGGAAAGAACTCCCTCCCATTTTGGTGGATAATTTCAAAACTATGCTTTGATTTCATTTCTTGGTAGTCCAATGACAGGACCACTTGAAGCTTTGCACATAGGAAGTTGTATCATTCATCATCGAGCACCCTATGTTCAAGAGATTAGTATCACAGTCTAAGATATTATTGTTGTGGTCACACCGGGCTAGGTAATTACTCAATGTCTTCCACATGTTGAATGAGGTGAGCCACCTCCAAGTTCAAGGTAGCAGCTGAGGTGTTAATAGGGTTCATTTTGTTGCATAGGAAAGACATGAAAAAAGAAGATGCTTGTAAAAAATGTCTAAGTGCAAAAAAATTTGAAATAAAATGGCTAAGCATGAAAACTATAAAAAAATCCAAAAATGACCAAGTATCTTTGGCGTTATGCTCTTCATGCTCTAAGGGACTATTACACTCATTGGGTTGTCATGCTCTATAGAACACTTAGAGCTTGATGTGATGGACATAGTCTAGGCTTTCCATCCTACAGGGTTCTAGGGGAACCGTCAACTGGGATCAATCTACACCAACTGGAATGTAGACAACTCCTACACTAGCCTATGATCTAGCTACTACCATGGTAGGTCCATAGGGATGTTACATCTACGCTAGCTTGCTACTAGTGATAAGGGTGCAAAAAGCACGTGGGACTACCTATTGCACATAGAAGGAATGAAAGGCCCTCCTTCTAGCACCAAAAACTATGATTTCCAAAAACATCAGTGGCTGGAACACTGAGAGGTCTATGGGCATATAGCCTAATGCCGAATCCATGTGAGGGTCATGCTGGGAAAATGGAAACGAGGTGCCTTGAACGGTTTGGTGGATTAAACAAGGACTTATGTGATCTAAAAATAATCATTTGTAAGAGGAGTTTATAGAGTGTTACTCATAGGATCTGGGACAACAAGCAAGAGTGTAGTGTAGAGTCTTGGCCTAAAAATAGTAACGTAAATATGCAGATGCATATTGATAGTAGAAAAAATGCAAGAGTTATGCTAAAAATTTGAAACAAATGCTAAGAAAGAAAATTGAATAGGAGTTGAGGATGGAGAAATGCATCACCCCAAAACTAGGGAGCATCACTTTTTCTTGAACAAGATGTGAAGATGATGCGTGGTGTCATACAGGCATATGGCAATGTAGCAGTGCAGTCATACTCTTTGGGACATTAGGGATGTAGTGCTAGTAGTTGCAAGGGAGGTTGAACCTATTAGGTTGGCCATTGCCATGCTCTATGGGTGCAAGGGAATACTACATTGCAGTATTTGCCAAGGTGCCAAGCTCAGGTGCTCAGGTGTGGGAGTAGTGGAGATGTTGGGAATGCTCAAATGCTTAATGCTCTTATGATTTTCCAACCTTTTAAATGCTAAATGTTAGGGTATTTATAGGGCTAGGTTTGGTATGAAATGTGGATTAGGTGCCACTTAGCACAAGTCTAGATGGATCACACTGACATGTTATGCTCTTTGTAATAAAGTGTTACACTCTACAAGACACGAATAGGTACCCAGAGATTGCCAAACTATGACCACATCACCCAAACTGCATGTGCCAGAGTCTAAGAGATTGCCATGTACCTACAAACAATTTCAAAACAAATGCAACTTGGAGACTACACTTTGGGACTATGTCTTCCCCCTCTTCTGAGTAGGGTCAAGCATAGGGAGAATTTTTAGGATTAATGGGGGGTGCAATAAAAATGCAAATTGTTGATTTTGGCCACTAGAAAGATGTTAGAGCTGAAATGAAGGTCAATGCCAAGTTTTGGAGGCTTTTGGAGGCTTTCAAAGGCATTTTCCATGTGTTAAGTTGGCTACGCTGCATAGTGTAGCAAAGCATAGCAAGAACACTTAGTGAAATTTTGCAGATTTTAACATGCCACACCCATCACACTGTCTATGTTGCATAGCATAGTAGAGCATAGCATGAATACTTTAACAAATTTTGACAAAATTTATAATGTTTCTTCATGGAACATAGACCACGCTCTGAGGTGTATCAAGACAAGTAGCCTCAAAAGTTAGAAAATGTGCCAAATGCATCTTCCATGTCAAGCTAGCTTGACAAATCCTTGTCCAACACTTAGGCAAAATTGGGCCCTAAAACATGTGTCAAGCTTGCTACATTATGCAGCGTAACAGAGCGTGATAGCTTGAGAGGTAGAAAATTTGTTGAACTATTCTTTTCCATCCTAAGCACTTTTGACTGACTCTAGCCTAGTACTTGGGTGAACTGGCAACTGGGACATGTGTCAAGCTGGGTATGCTGGAGAGTGTAACGAGCTTGATAGTCTGGGAGATAGAAAATTTGCTGAACTATTTGGTCCATCCTAAGCAACCCTTGACCGCTTCTAGCTTGACATTTGTGTAGATTGGCCATGGAAGTGTGCACTACGCTGGTTGTGTTGGGAAGCATAGTAGGTAGACTTAGAAGAATTTTGCAAAAAATAGGACTTAAGGTATGCTATGCTGTCTACGCTACAGAGCATGACACCAGACTTAGAAAAATTTTGCCCAAGTTTTTGACAGTTGGACAAATTTGTCATTGAATTGTAGGAGCCCAAAATTGGTGGTGTTTCACTCCTCAAGAACTAGTTGACCAATTTCACTTAATCTTGGATGGACTAAGCCTAGTAAGAAAAACATCTTGATTAACTACCATTTAGTTTTGCATTTAGAAAACTAGCCACATGAAATTCACAAGTGATGTGAATAGACACTGATTAGATAAATAGTTTTCCCATAATGCTTGTCCAATGTCATAATATAAGTGCAATCATAGGTGACATGGATCTAGTAAGGAAGCCAACCCTATCCTTCATAATGCCTACCCATTAATACTTAGATTTGGCTACTTGGGGATGATCATAGGCAATGTGGATCAAATTCTAGATGTCAATCTAGACTTCCCTCAATGTCTATCAATTGATCTTATTGAAGTGCACCATCAAGAGATTGGTATGAGACATTGAAGATAAAAAATGACTCAAAGAATAGCATGAAACAAATAAGAAAATAACAACCACAAGTTGACAACAAAATGATGTGTTTTACTTGATCTTGGATGTATTTGGATGTGCTTTGATGAGTTAAAGGTGTTATAGGATCAAAGGGGTCCAATTTAAGCACATAATGAGGCTTTGGTCTTTAGTTTGGATGGCTTTCCAAATAGCCCTAGCAAGATAGACGTCTTGGCTTAGAAGTAGATGTCTATTGCATTATGTATATCGTATAGGATAGATGTCTCCAGTAAGACTACAAGATTACCCCAAGGATACCAAAGGCACCAACAATCACAAACCAATCATATACATAAATAGATGTATTATCCTACTTGGCAGACATCTTCTCAGCTAGAAAGACATTTCTCTGCAACTCTCAGTACTTCAGGAAAGATGCCTCCTTAACCTCTAAGACATATCATTCAATTGGAAAAAAAAGGTTAAAATGGCTACAAGAGATCAATAAAAAGGTAAGATTCATTGAGAACTTTGAAAACAAGGATGAAAAATTTAGTAATAATGAAACAATAATTAGATTGTTGAAAAGGTACAGAGAAATAAAGCCTAGACTCGTTACTCTACCTTTAGAAGTTGAATGACAACAAAGTTCATTTGCAACACATGAAGTTGAATGCCAAGAGATTGGATCACCATAAGAGAGGAAGAAATAATCAATGAGTAAATGCAATTATTATGTGAGAGATAAAACTCTCAGTTAAATAAAAGATCACATATTTCTAGACAATATAGCAATAATGGCTTACAATGAATTATCTTCTTGATCAAATTCATGATAAATATAAAAGTTCAAATAAGAGTTTAATAAATAATAGAAAAGCCCCAGTTGACATAGGAAAGGAAAACTGTAGCGACTGAAAACGTTAGTGGTTGGAACACCAAGAGGTTGTCGGGTGTATAGTTTAACCCCGAATCCGTGTGAGGGCCATGCTAGAGAAAAATGGAAACAGGGTGCCCAGACCAGTTTGGTCGATCAGATAGGGACTTAATAGGTGTAACTTAACCTTTCGTAAACGTTTGTTTTAGAAGCGACGTATGCAAGTGAAGCGACGATCAACAAATGCAAGACGATAAAAACAACGCAAAATAGAATGATAGTAAACAAAGGATAAAAGAGACTTGGGTGAGAAAATGCACCACACCAAGATGGAAAATCTGATCTTTGTTCTATTGGAAAGTGTACAACTAAATATGCAACATTGGAGTGGCATAGCCTACAACAGAGCAGTATGGTCATAGGTCCCTAAACTATAGCCAATAGCTTTCTACTCGAGATTCTTCTACTTGCTAATCTTCTCACCAAAGTGCCAAAATGCTAGACCAGCAAAAGGATGTCTGGAGTTAACTAGAATGCTCAAAGCTAACCAAAATGCTAAAAATGCCAACTATGCTCTCCAAAAGCCAACCCAAAAAGCCAACCCTTTGAACATTGTTTGCTGAGGTATTTATAGGGCCAAGAGCAGGAGAAAAACATGGTCTGGATGCCACATGTCCTGAGTCCCACAAGGCGCAAGCATAACTGTGCTATGTAGCTGTGTGATGTTGGATGTGAACCCTGTTACGATGTGACCATATTCATGAAACTGCATGTGCCAAAATCCAAAAAGCATACCAACAATGAAAGCAAAATGGAGCCTATGCTCTAGGACTACGTCTTCCCTACTCTTGCGAGCAGGGTCAAGTGTAGGGACAATTTTGGGGATTGACCAGGGGTCTGCAAAATGAAGCAAGCTTACTGATTTTGTTCACCGAAGAGACGCCAGGGTGAGAATGATCATTGCCAACAAGTTTTAGAGCTAACTAAAAACATCTTGATGCCTCCATGTAAGTGTTACATTACTTACGCTATCCATCGTGTTGGCATAGTGTAAGTAACTACACACTACGCTGTGCTAGGCTATGTAGCATAACATAGCATAGCCGCTAGTCTTGAAAGGAGTCTTACCTAGAAGTCAAGAGCATTTTTTTAAGGCTTGGTCAGGCAAGCAACTACAACTTTGTCTTCCATGCTAGAAAGCCTTCAGACCTACTGACTTCATCCTTGGGGCATTTTGTTATTTTGTATCCTCGCTACGCTATGCAACATAGCACAACATAGTAACCAATGTGACATGCATCCTTGTTTAATCTACAATGTTTTATCAGGAAACTTTTCTTGAGGTGTGAGGGCTAAGTGGGACAAGCAGTTTTGAAGGCTGAAGTGTTGCCAAGTGTGATTCTCTTACTGCAATCACTTGGCAAAGGGACCTTTGTGTGTTTTGTCCTTACCACGTTGCATACCATAGCACAGCGTAGCACCTAGTGTTGGTCAAATCCTGACTCATTTTTGCAAACATTTTTTCATAGGATGTTTTTCATGTCTTGGTGTGTCAACATAGCAAGCTTGTTTGATTATTGAAGCAGGGGCAAGTGCTTTTACTCCATCAGAGCTATCCAAGTAGGAGTGTTGTCGAAGTATATCCCTAGTACGCTGTGCTACGTTGTGTAGCATAGCATAGTGTAGCACTCAGATTGAGATAATGCTTGACAAAATTTATTGTGCCATATCACTCACGCTTTAGGGATGAAACAGGGTAGATGCTCTATAAGACTGGCTTGTTATCAATTTGCATCTTGGACATCTGATTGGTCTCATTAAGGCTTGCTAAACTGCACAATGTAGTGTAGCATAGCAGATTTCTCTATTAGAAAACTTTTTGAACTATTTAGCTCATCTTGAACACTTTCGACAACTCCTAACATGGTCCTTGGGTAGACTGTTAGCTGGGTCAATTATCTAATTAGGCAGGCTGGAGAGTCTAGCAGGCCTGTTAGCCTAGGCAATAGAAAACTTGCCGGATTGTGGAGTCTACCCTCAGTGCCTACGTTGTCCAGACAGTCCATCATGATCCTACACTTGTGGAAGTCTTTGCTTGAATTTCAAGACTCTACTGAGGCATCATGGTCCTAAAATTTTATGGTGTTTTAATGGCCCCTCTTTGTTGACATTTAGAGGACCTGCCAGAGAGACATCAACAAAGAATATGAAACACCATGAAAAATAAAACACTAAAATTTCTTTCCAGTGGTAACTCAAATGTTACTTTGTTACACTTAGGAGTATTAATATAGTCATGTAGGGAAAGGGGGAAAGGATGGACTTGAGTGGATAGGTCCGGGAAAGGAAAAGATGTGACATAGCAAGGTCCCTCATTGGAGTGCTTGTGAGGGAGTCAGCACGCATGAGCATCCTTCTTTTTTGGCCTTTTTGAACTCTCCTCAAAGTTCTTAGAGATGGTCATTTTTTTTTCTTTTTTAAGCTTTTCTACTCTTTTACACTTTTGTGCTTTTCTTTTGTTGTTTAGCCATGTTCACTTACAAACAACCTTGTTGTTGTAGGACAGGTGTTTCCTCCCCGAGATGAGTTGTGTTACATCCATGTAGGGCTTTGACCTGCCTATAAATGCTTCTCATGCAGTGAGTTGCATTACACGCATCATGAACTCAACGATTGGGCATGTGGGAGGGCTTTATATGCATTGGGAAAGCTTGTAAAAGAGATGTGAGAAACCATAAGTATGAGAAATGAGGTCAAGAGGGTTAAGAGGGAGGGAGGGATGTGCACTCCTAAGTATCCAAGCTAGTCTAAGCGATCACTTTGAAACTATGTAGCATCCTGTTCTCCTGGCAAAATGCATCTCTAAATGGCACCACCTTAGCCTATATCTTGCAAATGTAACAAAGAGAAAACTAGGAAAATGTAACCATGAAATGAAGTAAGAGCAAAGTCCCGCTTGCTTTAGACACTACTGAAGTAGCAAGCATTGTTGTTGAGGTGTGTGATGTCCAAAGTAGGAAGGCCAACAAGGATTCTAGCACCAGCAGACTGGAGAGGTTGGCACTGAAGAGGCTAAGATCGATGGCAATCCAAGTACTCAGGATTCCTCATCCAAGGAAAATATCATGCAGTCCAGCTGCAAGGTAAGAGGCCTAATAGCTAAATGGCTCTTGGACTCAGATGATGGCAAGGGCTAGAGGATGGAAATCTTGTGGGTGGACCATAATAGTGCTAGGCCTCTAGCAGCAGGTGCTAACGGCAAGAGCTACCATTAAGATGAGTGGCTATGGTAGCGGTAGCTTCGGAAGGTCAGCAAGATGTCATATGACATCTTCGAAAGATCAACAAGATGCCAGGGGCAGTGATGTTGCATGTGTTCTAGATGGTGTTTCCTTAGCAATGTGAACTGCATTCTAGAACTACAACATCCCATCCCGTGTTGTCTAGAAAGTTGGCATTATGCATGCTCGCTTGTTTGTAGGGTCATGGATGTTGTGCTGGTCAGCATTGAAGTGCAAACCCAGTTTAAGGTCTTGGTAGATTGTTAGATGTGCTAGTTTAAGGTCCTAGCAGACCATAATGTGCTAGTTTAAGGTCCTAGCAGACTATTATGCTATTTTAACATCGTAGCGGATAGTGGATGGGCCAGTTTAAGGTTGCAGCAAATCGATGTGCCAGTTTAAGGTCCTAGCAGACCACTGTGCCAGTTTATCATCGTAGCAGATGGTGGATGACCAGTTTAAGGTCATAGCAGACTGTACTATGAGTGCCAGTTTTATGTCATGGCCCAAAGATGTGTTGTGCCAGTTTAACGTCATAGCGGATGTTCTGTGCTAGTTTTACATTATAGCAGATGTTCTATGCTAGTTTATAGTCATAGAGGACTATCTTTTCCAGTTTTACATCATAGCAGACAATCTTTACTAGTTTTACATTGTAGTGGATGATGGCACTTACCTCGCTTTTTATCAAACATAGTAATGCTTGAGGTACAAGTGGTTCATGGGATTTACAAATTCATTGTCATCCATATCAGCCAGCTTGAAGGCCCCATTCTCATAGGCTTTCATGACTACGAATGGGCCTTCCCAATTTGCTGAGAACTTGTTTACATGTTCATGAACAACCTTGAGGACTAGGTCCTACTTTTTGATCGATCGTTGATGTAGATTGAAATGGTGCTTTTGTTGCTGCTTGCCCTGGTACCATTCAATGCAATCAAGTGTTTGGGCACGCTCTTCCTCTACGAAGTCAAGGTCACTGATCCTTGACTTGTTGTTCTAGGCCTCATTCATGATGCTTGAAAGGACCATTTGAAGTGAAGGTACCTACAATTCAAGAGGTAACACTGCTTCAAATCCATAAATAAGGCTATAAGGAGTTTTACCTGTAGCCATTCTACACGTCATACAGTAAGCCCATAACATGTAGAGGATTTGCTCATGCCATCACCTCTTACTGCTGCTAAGAATTCTTTTGAGCAAGTTGATGGCATTGTTTATTGCCTCTACCTGACCATTTACCTGTGGGTAGTACGATGATGAAAACGAGTGCTTGATGCCAAGGTTTTCACAAAAGGTTTTGGTTTCCACGCTACTAAACTGTGGCTTGTTATATGTCACAATAGTCATGGGAAGACCAAACCTTGTTACTATGTTGTCTAGGATAAAGTAGCAAACCCGTTGAGATGTAGTCTTCCTTAGGGGAATAGCCTCCACCCACTTTGTAAAGTACTTAGTGGCAGTGATGATGAAGCTGTGTCCTGCGAAAGACTTAGGCGTGATGGGTCCTATGATGTTTAGTCCCCAACGTTGGAATGGCCATGTAATCTATGTAGGGTGCAACTCAGTAGGTGATACATGTATAAGATTTTCATGGCGTTCACATGTATCACACATCCTAACTTTGGCAAGGCAATCTTGTTCTATGCAAGGCCAGTAATATCCTAGGCATCTAATTTTTGTTGCCATAGCCCTGGGAGCTATGTGTCCTCCACATAGTCCCTCATGGACTTCATGAAAAATCTTGTATGCTTGTTCCCCACCAACGCAGGTTAATAATATCCCATCAAAGGAGCGTTTACATAAAGTGTTATCTCCTACGAGGACATACTGCCATGCTCACTTTCGGATTGCATCCTTTTGACCAGATGTTAAGCCGTGCAGGGGTTTTCCGTGTTGAAGGTGAGCTTTAATATTAGCGTACCACTCTTGAATATTAGTTGTACTGATAGCTGTGATGTGTACCGCTTGAGTAATAGGGTCTGTGCATTCTTTAATCGAAGAAGGAAAGGTAGCAAACATGTGTGGTAGCATGTTCAATGCTAAAGTGGCTATCGCATCTGCTACGATGTTCTCGTTGTGAGGCATGTGTTGGATGTTTATTGTTGTAAATTTTTTCAGCAAACTCTTGGCCAAGTTGTAATAAGGCTATAAGTGTGAAGGTTTATAGGCATAGACTTTGATAATCTAGTTGACAATGAGTTGGGAATCCTTGGACTACCAAATGTTGAATCTTTAGTTCTCAGGCTACTAAGAGGCCCCTGAGGAGTCCTTCATACTCAACTACGTTGTTCGTACAAAGGAAAGTAAAACAATTAGCAAAAGCTTGAATATCCCTAGAAGGAATAGTAATAACTATGGCAGCGCTTCCTCCTCATGTGGTTGAAGCGCCATCAAAATGTAGAGTTGCTTCAAAGTCAGATGGTATAGGGCTTAGGCTATTGATGTATTCGTAGGGAATTAGGGCTCTATTATTGCCTAGTCATCAACAAATGAAGTTGTAAGTTGTGTAGCTATTGCTTGACCCTTTGTTGATGATTGGGCTACATAATGTAAGTCAAATTCTGCTGTTATAGCCTTCCATCGGGCTATTCTACTGCTCTCATACAAGTTCGTTGTGATAGCTCGAAGTATGTTTCTCTTGCATATGATGTTAAGCTTGCTATGAAATAGGTAATGTCTCCACTTTTTTAGTGCGAACACTAGAACGAGACAATTTCTTTCTACTTCGTTATACTTTTCCTCATAAGCTATTAGCGCATGGCTCAAGTAATAAACTGGGACCTGAGAGCCATCATCTTTCTTTTGACATAACAATGCTGCAATAGATGTGTCCGAGGTGGCAAGGTAGATGTAGAAAGGCTTATCCCTCTATGATGGGTAAATAATTGGGAGGTGCAAAAGCTCTTTCTTTAGGTTATTAAAGGCTTGTTGACATTGTTAGAATTCTATTAAAGGCTTGTTGACCTTCTTATTTAGCAAGTGTTTCATGAGGTGTAACTTGTCAGTCAAGTTCACGATAAACCTCTGGATAAACTGTACTCTTCCTTGTAACCCACATAGCTCTTTAAGGTTCGTATGTGGTGCTAAGTTGACGATGGCCTTTACCTTATCAGGGTCCACTCCTATCCTAGCTTCCAACACTACAAACCCTAGCATGTGTCCGATTTTAGCTTCGAAAACACATTTCCTTGGGTTGAGACACAAGTCATGCTTGTGAAAAAGTTTGAGGACTACATCTAGATCATTGGGATGATCAATAGCTCCCTTAGACTTGATTGTTATTTCATCCATGTAATCATTTAGTCTCTCCAAGAGGTAGTAGCTAAAAATGTATGTCATGGCTCCTTGATAGGTTGCTCCGACATTTTTGATTCCAAAAGGCATCATGGTGTAACAAAAGGTTCCCTAAGGGGTCATGAAAGTAGTTGTTAACTGATGCTCTAGGTTGATGCAGACTTGGTTGTAACCTGAGAACCCATCCATAAAGGATAGTAACGCATGACTAGCCGTAGTGTCTATAAGTTGATCAATACTTGGTAATGGAAAATCATCTTTAATCATTGCTTTGTTTAGATCTCAAAAGTCTATACAAATTAGTGTACCTCCCATTTTCTTAGAAACTACAACGATGTTCAACACCCACTCCGAGTAATCGACCGCATGAATGAAACTAGCTTGATACAACTTGGTGATTTCATCACGTATAGCTAGTGTGACTTCTGGTTTGATTTTTTGAGCCTTTTGCTAAAATACCTTGACACGTGGGTCTAAGACAATGTTATGTTATATGAGTTGTAGGTCTAAGCCTAGCATGTCTTCATAGGACCATGCAAAAAATTTGACATTGTCTTAGAGAACCCTAGATATGTCTTTTTGCATTTGTGGATCTATGAGGGAGCTAACTTTTAATGTCTTTATTTCCCCCTGGATGTAGTTACAGGTGTTTCAATGAGAGGGTCCTCAGTCACATCCTTGGCCTCTAAGTCTAAGGCTTGGACCAGATGTTCGGGCCAATTTAGGGATGTTTCCAAGGACACTACAATGTTGTCAGTAATAGTGCTATGCTATAGGGGACGTCCTGCATTAATCAAAACATGAAAATGACAAGTGTTTTACCACTTCGGCTATAAATAGGGGTTTAACCCCTGGTAAACTTTTCATTTTCATTGTCAGAGCTCACACCCAAAGCATAGCGTGATCGAATAGAGAGAGTGCAACAGGCATAGTGTAGTAGTTGGAAAAGAAAATTCGCGAGCAAGACAATGACACCCAAAGGCAAATGCAAGCATCAAGGACTTGCTAAGGTAGACGAGGTGAAGGACACTATGGGACACCTATCCAAGGCATGCGTTTAGCTGTGACAAGAGGCTCCGTCAGCTCGGTAAGTCATTACACTATCCTGATTTCCTTTAGGTGATGAATATGATTAGATTGTTGTTGCTATTATTGTGGTGGAGTTTGCATCTATTGCTACTATTTTGGTTACCATTTTGGCTGCTACGCTGTTGTTGTCGCTAGTTGGCCACAGCGGCCGTACGGATGCTACGCTATGATTGCATGCAGTATCACCCTAGTTGCCATTGTTAAGAATGGTGGCTGCATTATCGTGAGGGTTTGGATGGTTCTGAGTAGCATAGTGCACACTGGGCGTAACGTACTGCCCTTGGAGGGGTTTAGTTATTTGCAAAACTTTTTATGGAAGCATGATGCATGTTTAGCGTGGTGTAGTGCGAGCTATTTCATGTGGCAAGGTAGGGTTGGGATGGTGGAGCATTGTGAATTCTCTCTCATTTTTGTGGTTAGACTGTAAGGTTGTTGTTGTTATGCTACTTTGCTTATATTTTGAGGCCCTTAGGTCATCATGTTGGCAATCTGTCATATTGCTACGTTGTCAAATTTGTAGCACTGCTATGTTGTTAAATTCGCTATTCTGCCAAATTTGCTATGCCGTGACATCGGCTACAGTGGTATGCTTATTATAGATTACGTTGTGTACGATGCATCCATCTTGCTATGCTGCGCGGGAAGCAACTGTCATTCTTATGTGAAAGTGTTGGCTGTTATGTTGTGCTATATTAGGTATGTCTTTTGCGTTGTTCCATGTACCATGTGATTGTCGCATCGTGGTGTGCACTCGCTGTTGTTACATTAAGCTGGACTTAATTATTATGCTATGCTACTCCCAACTCTTTTTTAGTACACTGAATGCAATGTTTACCTTCATTCATTGCAGGACTCCTTGGTTCATGCTAGAAGGGAGATTCATAGTCGGAAGATCATGCTATGCTACATGTAAACAAAGGGTTACACTATGCTACTTGTAAACAGATGGTCACGCTATGCTACATGTAAACCTCACTTGAACATAGTGCTAACGTTTGATTCTTTATCATGTAGGGTCATGTTTAAACCTATCTTGATTGTCCTTGAACTTGTAGGAGTCTTGTGCTACCTAAGTGAACTTGTGGCCAACGTCCCTCCTTCCCATGCATGTGTGGGGTAGTAGGCAGTCTGGTTCTAGGAGGGTGCATGAGACTTCTTACAGTTCCTCCTCTACCATTTTAGTGTGATTGTGTGGTCACACTTATCAGCCAAGACAACAATTGCAATTACAGAAACACTATTGCCTGGGGCAAAACAGAGTATTCTAAAGTTCATGGCTAATGGGGTGATCGGAGGTGAAGGTACAGAAGGTTCCAACCAACACCCAAGAGGCTTGAGGTGCTTAAGTTGGATCCGGAACATGCCTGAGTACAAATGCTATCACTTATATAACACATTATACATTGCCCATCAGATGGACACTTATTTTCAAAACCCACCTGAAATCATTTACTATGTCAGTGGGTGAGTTTTGTGGAGGTATCTTAACATGTTTTATAATCTATGTTACACTAGATAGATATGTTAACTGCATTTTTGCTACTGCCAGGTTTTATATTGATGGGAATGGTCTTCACAATGACATAGATGCCTTGGCATTAGCACAAATGTCCTTGCAGGAGTTCTCCTCTACTGGGAACGTGTGTGTCAACATAATAGGGAAACTTGGGCTTGAGTTTAAAACCTACCCAACCCGGTATTCTAAATTTTATGGAAAGTGTAGGAAGGCTAGTTGGTTGGATGGGGAGTGGGCATCCCTCAGACCGCTTACCATTAAAGATATGCTAGTGGAACTCCCACCATTTCCTACGCCATTTAAACCTAGTACGCTAAACCGTGGATTTGTTGTTATGTGTTCGAGTGATGATGTGCTTTCATGATTTTTTTTGGCTAACTTTCTCTTTTTGTTTTGCAAAGTATTATAGTGGTGACAGAATCCCAAGAGGTCACTATGATCACCTCTAGGCATAACGAAACCAACCTCTTCTTCAAGTACAGAGAGGTGGAAGAGACTCAGCATTGGCTCTGTAATAGGGCCCTAGCCACCATTGTCCACAACCTTTAGGAGGCTAGGCTCATGAACTTATTTTTGGTTGTAAATCTGAATGTACCAGCTACCAAAATGCTTTCCCTAGCTGATTCCTTCACCGAGAAGGCTGACTACTTTAGTTCACATGTTCATGGTGTGCGGGTGGTATTTAGAATTGATGATCAACTTTTTGTAGATCTTTTCAGTGTCCCTTCTGATGGTCTCCCTATAGGAGAAAAATATAAGAAATATGTGAACCATCAGGGGGACATCGAGGAGTGGCTAGGGATAAGTAAGGATCGAAAGCAAATTTACATCCACAAGGTCAAGCTAGTAGTGGCCGAAAGGATTTATCCTGTCTTCTGTGCCCGTGCCTTCCCCAAGCTACTCTTCCAAAAGAATATCCTTAGGGTGGAGTAGGCTTGGATAATGAAGGAGTTTATGAAGGAAGGAACCCATTACAATTGGGCCTAGTACCTTTTTGAAGGCTTGCACATTGAAATGGTCAAGTTTTGTGAGAAGCTTGAGTCCCATTTCAACGTACACTACGCCTTTTTTATAGCTTGCTTGCGGTGCTTTGAGGAGTTCCTGGTGATCCGTAAAAATGGAATCTAGGTACAGCAAGATCATAGCTAGATATCAAAGCCATGGATTTGCCAGGTCTTCTATACCACATGATCCCAAGATCCCTCGGAGGTAACATGTCAAGGGAAGCACGTGTCATTTTAGAAACAATGAAGACTAAGTTGCAACGTAAGAAATCTCATCCTACCGAAGAGCCTCCTCATACAAATGAAGAGACAGGGAAGAAGCTGACTTAAAATTCGTAGAGTGCAGCCCCCAATTGGTAAGTGTGTTTGACTATTTCGTTAACACTTACTACACTGTGCTACAGTATGCTATGCTAGATAGCATTGCACAACGTAGCGTCTGTTCCAAGTTGATGTATCTCGCTTATCATAATTATGTTTTATAGTAGAGGAAGAAGTGGAAGAAGGGGAGAAAGAGGTTCTAGCCCTTGGAACAAGGGAAATAGGTGAAGATGAAGAGGCCTTGACCATAGAAAAAGAGGCTCCAGCTGATAAAGAAGAGGCGCTTGCTGATGAGGAAGAGGCCCCTGCTGGTCAGGAAGAGGTCCCTGCTGATGACCCTTTTGTTGAGTATGGTTCAGTACCAGAGGGGCATATGAGTGTGAAGGATGTTGCTACACTATTGGATTAGCTATAAAGAGAGTGAATCCATTTTAACACTGGTGAGTTTGACCACTTGTTTGACAGTGTGC
>MNCI01003306.1:829807-849942 GCA_015680685.1 Gnetum montanum | reverse complement strand
CTAGGTTTTCTACATTGTTACAATTTCACTATGTCACTGTGACTAATGCCCTTCCATTTGCAATTGGCAACCTCTCTCCTCAAGTGGGATCCCAAGCAGGTGGTTGAGGTCAACGTTGTTCCTGAATTTCTGTCGGAGGTGACCGAAGTACCTCATCACATATACAATGAAGCAAGTAAATGTGTGTTGTACTTGGCACTCTCTCTGTGGGAGTGCAGGCATGTGAATGAAGACCTCTCGAAACGTGTGCAAAAACTTGAGAGGGAGAAGGCCAACCTAATTGCTAAGATGGGGGACTCCAATCCAAGAATGAATTTCTATTGGCCCAGGACACTCACGATGGTAGTTGGCATATAGTCATCATCGACTACGCAAGATATTGGATGGCCTTGTGATGCAATAATGAATCCACACGCGAAATAATTAAATAGCACATGCAAATGGACTTTCTAGTCCAAAAGAACCAAGATTGAAAGGATTATAGCGCGAAGGTTTATGAGTGGAGGCAGGCATAGAAGAATCACAAACATATGTATAAAATAGAATGTGCTACCTACTGTAAACACTATTGGGATGCTTTGATCAAGTTGCATACCCATGAGCTATTCCTTGACATTATTGGTGCTTCTAGGGCTTATGATAGGTTCATGCAACAAGTGACAGTTAGTGAATCTCCCGAAAGGGAGATGACTCTTCCCACGGGTGATACCACCACTACCACCTTTTCTCCAAAACCACCCAGATGGATAGCTATAGAAAAGGAGAAGGTTGTATCAAGCGTTGATTTAGGAGATAGAAATTGAGCCAACATCACCAAGGAGGAAATCTTGCAACGTCTCATGGCCGGAATGGATTGGATACCCCCTGAAACGAACACGAGGCCATCTCGGGTTAGTTACCTTTTGTGGTGTCATAGTTTATTTTATAACAACCTTTGTTGTAGCTTTAATTGATTTTTTTATTCTCTTTTTTGTGCAGGATCCAAATGAAAACACCAGACCCAATGAAGCAGGGAATGGTGGTGTGGGTGAAGACTCATAGCGTAGTGGCGGGGAATTTTATTCGTCTTTGAATTTACAAAAAAATTTGTAAACATTATTGGTTGATATTGAATGAATAATATAATGTGAAGATATTTATTTCATTTTGGTCATTGTGTTGTATTTATTTTTTATTTTTATTTTTAAGCTCCTTAGGAGCTTCTCATCTTAGTTTTAGGCCATTTCGGGCCATCGATAGTTTCGGGCCATCATAGGGTGATGAAATAAAAAATTGCCAATTTTAGGCCTTAGTAGGCCATAATGGTAGTTTAAGGCCATTCTGGGCCATCGTAGGGTGATAATAAAAAATTTTTTTACTAGTTTTAGGCCTTAGCGAGTCGTGATGTGATGCAAACAATGGATGTAATGTGAACAATATAAACAATGAGGAAGACAATAGCATCAACAATGAATACAAAGCAAAAAATATGAATAGTGGACATATCATTGATGCAAGCAGTAATTATGGTGGAAGCAGTGAAGTAGTTACACTAATGCAAGTAACGATCATTCTCACAACTGCTTCCTAACCCATCGTGGGCTCGGTGATGCGTACAGTCAAGGGGCCTTGTTATGATACTCGTTTATGTCATCGTCTACTATCTGAAATGGTAGCTTATCCCATGTTGCTTCTTCATTTGATCTAGTTTCAACTTGTTTAGGGGTTTCAGTTTGAATGGGGGTTCGGTCTTCAAATATTTCAATCTCTGATCCTTACTCCATTCCAACATTGTTTATGGCTCAGGGAGCCACTTCATCGCCATGAATTATCACTTCCCCTCTTACATAAGGCAAGTGAATCTCCTGGAGTATTAGAGAGGAAACAATCCTTAGTTGGGCTAACCATGATCTCCCTAGGATCAAGTTGAACACAGGCATTTCCTTTATCACTATGAATATTGTGCTTGTGGGGAACTAGTCCCCTGCCACAAAGTTGATGCGAAAAGTTCCTTTTATCTACACATGCGCCCCGTTAAATGATTTTAGGCAAGATTTCATTGTGGGCTTGATTTGATTGACCAAGCCCAATTTGTCCACTATGGAAAAGGGGATGACATTAGCAGCAGCCCAGGCATTAACATGTACCCTTCGGATCTTGCACTAACCGACCCGAATTGTGATGAACATGGGTGCTATTGTCACCTAACCCTTTTCAGGGTCATCCTTAATGGACTCATCGCGGAATGTTAACTAAGGTGGTTATGGTTCCTCGACTTTAGAGGGAAGCATAATAGCGTGAATCTCTTTCTGTTGTACTGACATGTTTTCATCGACCAGTATGGACGTTAACATGTGAACCGTGGCCTCGCAATGCGTAGTAGAATTCATCACCAAGTCATATAGGCTCAACATTGTGTTTTTCTATTTCAGAGCCTATTTAACTTGGGTGAGGGTGTTGAACAGATCCTGCCCACCATCTTGCCTATTACCCTTCCCCTCCTTCATTCATCCTAGGAGACGAATCTCCTAAGGAGGGGGAGCTTCAGGTTGAGGGTTCTACTTTCTGGGACAGGACGATGACGATTGCTTCTATATGACATTATCAGTTGTTGATGATGAGGGGACCATAGGCACCGAGGACAAGGGGGTAGGCTTGGGAGGACCTAAAGCAGTGTGTTCCTTGGCCATCTTGTTCACCAAATGCTCTTCCTATTTTTTTGAACGAGGGGGGGGGGGGTGTGCTGGGCTGTTTTAGTTGGTTGGCTCTGTGTGGTAGGGGCGCTTGAATGTTTTGGCACCTTAATGACAAACGGTGCCTGTGGTGTTGGTGTAGGCAGTGGTGTGGCTTTGAGCACAAAAGGTAAGGCAAATGTCTGAGGGGAAACCTTGAGGATGAATGGTTGTTATGGCATTTTTTTTGCTATCATCGGTGTCGCTACGCTACGTTGAGGCACACACACCACAAACTGTTGTTGTGTTGGTTCTGGGTTATTGTCAATGCCAATCGTGTTGATGATATACCCCGCATTGTTGGTGTTGAGGGGGTCCTTGTAAACATGCATGGATTGGTTTTCAGGGTGAACAGGACTACTTTCGTCCAGGACAAGCTTTCCCTGATTGATCATGTGTTGAATGTCATCTTTCAACACCAAGCAGTAGTCTGTGTCATGACCACACAGTTGATGGTAATAACAAAACCATTCCAGCCTGAAATTCTTAGGAACTTGCGGCTCATTGGGCGTGGCCAAGGAGGGGTCCCTAAGAAGTTCCCAATACTGCTTATGACACTTAATATCTTCCTCCAACATCCTCTTCTGCTGAATATATCCAACCCCTAACAGTTGCTTCAGGAGTTCTGAAGGCTTAATAGGTAAAGTAGTGTATTTGGAGTGATCCTTACGCTCGAAGTTGGGTTTAGGCTGGGTTGACACCTCAAGTGCTGGTGTTGAGGGCTGACCGGTGTTTCTTGAGCTAGATGTTGTTGTTGTAGCCACCTTTTTATTGTTGTTGTTGTTGGATTTAGCTTCATTAGCCATAGTGACCACCATGGTTGTTGCAGCCTTGCCCTTCTCCTTGTCTTTTTTGAGGTATGCATTCTTGTATGTAATATAGGCTGGATCTTTGCTAGCCTCGGCTACATCCTGAATGCTCTTAGTCTAAGCAAAAGCTTAGCTAAGGGAGAACGAGGCTATGTAGTACAACTTTGATTTAATAAAATCATTTACTTCCCCCTTGAAGATAGCCAACAAATGGGCCTTCGCAATAAACTCACAGTTCTCATTCAAGGTGGCGCTCCACCGCTATATGAACCTTTGCACAGATTCCAATGAGTCTTACTTGATGCTTATCAATTGATCTAGCGTGACCTCCAGTTTTAAGTTATACTTGAAATGGGTCATCAACTAACTCAGCAGCTCCTCCAGAGTTGAGATGGAGGCACGTGGGAGCATGTGGTACCAATCTAGAGTTTTCCCATTAGAGACATGGCAAAGACGTGGATGATAGTGTGTGGACACTATTGCAACAATAAAGATTTAGACTTGAATGTTACTAGATGTGCATTGGGATTGCCCTCCCCATTGTATTTTTTAGATTAGGGGAGTGGCATCCTAGGGGGCAACATAAGCATGGGGATGGCTGGGCTGATGGGATCATCATGGTAGAAATCCATGACCTGCATCGTGTTGGAATCAATAGCTTTAAGGTGTTTAATTTTTTTAGTGAGGGTTTGGATAAGTTGAAAAGCTTGATCCAGATCTGATAACATTGCAAATGGTTGGGGGGCTGCTTGAGTAGCTACCATGTGCACCGATGGGGGTTATGGTGTAGAGGTAGCAGCCTGGCCCATGGGGGGCATTGTTGTTGCTGCTCCTATGAATGGTGTTGTTTGGGTTGTCCACCACCCAGTGGGTTGTGCTATTGATGTAGCAGCCATTGGTGGGGTTGTGGGGTTGATACGTTGCCTACTTGGTAGGGTGGCCCATAGCCCTATGCTGGGTTGTACTACATGCAGAAGCTTGTGTGCTTAGGGTTGCACATAGTACGATACCTGAGGGGGTTGTGCCATAAGTAAGGATGGGGTTGGCTCACACCATGCGATTGAGACTAGGTTAGCCACTAATGTTGGGACAAGTGCAGATGAAGGACCAAAGGCGAAGCTTGCATGTGATTGAGACATGGGCAAAGTGTGAACGTATGGTAGCATAGCCATGAGTGATGTTGGGTACACTTCTGGGGAAAATTGAAAAGAAAGGGTAACTAAGAAAAAAGCTGAAGGGCCCCCATGCTGGTACATAGGAGGTATAGGATGGCTGGCCACAACTGACATAGGTGTAGGTTGTGGTGGAATCGTGATAATCATGAAGGGGGCAGACGAGAAAAGTGGGTTTGATTAGAAGATAGTTGTAGAAGGGATGGTTGTAGCATAGATCTGGCCACCACCTTTGGAGTGGGAGTCCCGATCTTCCTGTCTATCCTAGAATGCCTCATCATAGTCGAACGTTGTATCCCACTCCCTGAACCTAATCACTCATATTAGTTGGCTTAAGACCCATTGATACGTTTTGATCAATGGGATGACAACATCAGGGGAAGGGACAAACTCCCTCTCGTTCTAGTGGAGAAACTCGAAGTTGCGTTTGTCTTCAAGTTCCTGGTGATCAAAGGGTATATTCTCTTGGACCTTCACACAGAGGAAGTCATAGCACTCTCTTCATCTTACGCCAAGTGCTTAGGTGACAGGTGTCGAAGCCTAAGAGACTGGTGTGGCGCTAGCACTGGGCTAGGTGATCACTTGGCACCTATGGTGTTTTGAACTAAGAAAGGAACCTCAAGGTTCAAGGTGGAAATAGCAGTGGTTGTGGGAATCATTTTGTGTAGTTGAAGGAAGAATGTAAACAAGAAACACATAAATCGATAAGCGATCAAAGGCTTTTTTTCCTACTAGGTTCCAAAGGAACCATCGTTGTGACCAGTCTACACCACACGATGCGTAGACAACCGCAAGGGTGTCACGTCTACACTAGTAGGTGATGGGGTATAGATAGTATGCAGGACTACCCGTAAGATGCAGAAAGGGCACCAAAAGGACCTCCTTATAGCACCAAAACTTGCAGCAATCGAAAACATCAGTGGCTGGAACACCAAGAGGTTATCGGGCGTACAGTTTAACCCCGGATTTGTGTGAGGGCCATGCTAGAGAAAAATGTAAATCAGGTGCCCTAACCGGTCTAGTCAATCAGAAAGGGATTTAATAGGTTTAACTTAACCTTTCATAAACATTTGTTTTAGAAGTGACGTATGCAAGTGAAGCAACGATCAACAAATGCAAGACGATATAAATAGTGCAAAACAAAATGATAGTAAACAAAGGATAAAAGAGACTTGGGTGAGAAAATGCACCACCCCAAGATGGCAGATATGATCTTTGTTCTGTTGGAAAGCATACAACTGAATATGCAACACTGGAGTGGCACAGCCTACAACAAAGCAGTATGGTCACAGCCAATAGCACGCTACTCGGGATTCTTCTACTTGCCAATCTACTTGCCAAAGTGACAAAATGCTAGACCTGCAAAAGGATGTCTGGAGTCAACTAGAATGCTCAAAGCTAACCAAAATGCTAAAAATGCCAACTATGCTCTCCAAAAGCCAACTCAAAAAGCCAACCCTTTGAACATTGTTCGCTAAGGTATTTATAGGGCCAGGAGCTGGAGAAAAATGTGGTCTGGATTCCACGTGTCTTGGGTCCCACAAGGTGTAAGCATGATTGTGCTATGTAGGTGTGTGATGCTGGATGTGAACCCTATTATGTTGTGACCATATTTCTAAAACTAAAATCTAGAAAGCATACCAACAATGAAAGCAAAATGGAGCCTATGCTCCAAGACTACATCTTCCCTACTCTTGCGAGCAGGGTCAAGCATAGGGATAATTTTGGGGATTAACCAAGGGTATGAAAAATGAAGAAAGCTTGTTGATTTTGTCTGTCGAAGAGATGCCAGGATGAGAATGATCATAGCCAATAAGTTTTAGAGCTAACTGAAAACATCTTGATACCTCCATGTAAGTGTTACATTACTTATGTTGTCCATCATGTTGCCGTAGCATAACTAACTACACGCTACATTGTGCTATGCTACATAGCATAGCATAGCATAGCCACTAGTCTTGAAAGGAGTCTTACCTAGAAGCTGAGAGCATCTATCTGAGGCTTGGTCAGGCAAGCAACTGCAACTTTGTCTTCCATGCTAGAAAGCCTTCGAATATGCTGAGTTCATCCTTGGGATATTCTATTGTTTTGCATCCTCGCTACACTGTAGCACAACATAGCAACCAATGTGACATGCATCCTTGTTTAATCTACAATGTTTTATCAAGACACTTTGCTTGAGGCATGAGGGCTAAGTGGGACAGGCAGTTTTGGAGGCCAAAGCATTGCCAAGTGCGATTCTCTTACTGGAGTCACTTGGCAGAGGTGCCTTTGTGCATTCTGTCCTTACTACGTTGTGCTATGCTGCATAGTGTAGCATAGTGTAGCACTTGGTGTTGGCCAAATCCTCACTTATTTTTTCAAACATTTTGTCATAGGATGTTTATCATGTCTTGGTGTGTCAGCAAAGCAAGCTTATTTGACAGTTGAAGTAGGGGCAAGTGCTTTTACTTCGTCAGAGCTACCCGAGTACAAGTGTTGTCGATGTATATCCCTGCTACGCTGCGTAGCATAGAACTCATATTGAGATGATGCTTGATAAAATTTTCCACATTTTATTGTGCCATATCGCTCATGCTTTAGGGATGAAATAGGCCAAATGCTCTGGAAGACTGGCTTGTTATCAATTTGCATCTTGGACGTCTCATTGGTCTTCTCAAGGCTTGCTATGCTGCGCAGCGTAGCATAGCATAGCAAATTTCTCTATTATAAAACTTGCCAAATTGTTTAACTCATCCTCAACACTTTCAACAACTCCTAACATGGTCCCTGGGTAGACTATCAGCTGGGTCAATTGTCCAGTTGGGTAGGCTAGAGAGTCCAATAGGCATGTTAGCCTAGGCAATAGAAAACTTGCCAAACTATGGAGTCTACCCTCAGTGCCTTTGTTGTCTAGACAATCCATTGTGACGCTGCACTTGTGGAAGCCTTTGCCTGAATTTCAAGACTCTGCTGAGGCATCAGGGTCCTAAAATTTTATGGTGTTTCAAAATAGAAGAAAGCTTTATGCAAGTAAGTATGATATTTTCCAAAATTCTTATCTACCTATTCATAGCATGTATCACCTTCCATCAACCTATTCTTAGCAAAAAAAAACATAAGAAATTAGTAACATCCAAATCCAAAAGCTCAATAAAACAATATTAACAAAATATGCTAATTGATACAAAAATGAAAATTCAAAAGAGGGATATTTTCAAAAAGGAAGACCATAATAGTACAAGGAAAGTTAATTAAAAGATAATTTAAAAGGTTTCACAAATATAATGGAACACACAATAATGAGTTCAGATCCTCTACAAAACATAAGATAACCAAAGATTAATGAAAGTTAAAGATAGACTAAGGGATCAAGAACACAAGGCATTACAACATATGTATACACTTGCATATCAATGTGGTGTGCAAGTCTATTATCCATGTTCAAGACTCCTATTCCATGGTTCTTACCTACAAGTCGAATGGTTGAGGTATTAAAAGCTTCTACTCAATGTATATTGACTTCTTATTTCCATCTAGGTGATGATGCTACATAAGATAGCTCATTGGCATATATGGGATAGTTTTGATGGATGGAATTTTATGTGTGTTAAATTAATAGGTTTTTATGACATTGTTCATTTTGTATCGGATAATATATCTTTTTGAGCTTATGGATGATATATCGGATTTTTGATTATGCTCTTGATTATTCTTTAGTGGTGTTATGAGATGCATTAGAGATTTTAGTTTTTTAGTATTTATATTTAATGCATACTTAATTATTTGTTATCACGTATGCAATTTTATGTGTATATTAGATGGTTTCACTACTCATATTTCATGTCTAACCTATCATTTAATGTCAATCCCTAACATAATATCTCTCTAGCCTAGCTTGGTTTTGAGAGTCTTATAAGTTGGTATTAGATAGTAGGTTTCCATGAGTGCTTGATGACTTATGATTTATAGTGTGGAGATGGCAAGTGATAAGATGCATAAGAATCCTACACATAGTGGTTTGAATATGAATCCATTGTAGATTTCAAATGATACTACAGATCTTGATATGCACATTTGAGATCCTCGTATTTTGGCTCTGGCAATAGGTATAGGTGTCAACCATGAAGATATTAACAAGTACCTATTGAATTTTCTAAAATAATAAACAAAGGAAACTCTAGTGACTTCCTCTACTATGGAAAGTGAAGCAAGGAGTAACAAATAGCTAATTAGTATGGAGCTTATGGAATAGTTTTGTGAGCTTGGGTCACCTTCCTTTACTGGTGTTAAGGACATAACAATAGTCATTGAGGAGCTTAACAAAGAAAATAAGGTTCTCAAATTAATGGGATACATGGCTACACAAGAGACTAGGCAAGCAACAATGTATCAATCAAAAGATTCAGTAGGACAATGGTGGAAGACTCAGAAGATAGCAAAGGACTAGAAGAAGACTGATGTTCCTTGGAGCAAGTTTCTTATGGTCTTCAAGAAATAATGTCTTAGTAGAATATGAAGAGACCAAGGAGGATGAGTTCTACTAGTTTACCAAGGAAATCTTTTTATCCTTAAGTATCACATTTTTTTCTTAAAGTTAACTATTTTCATCCCACGCATTCAAAAGAATGAATGTGTCCATACTAACAAGTTTGTGCATGATCTGAAGTCACTCTAGGAAAATGTATTACCGCTTTGTCTTACTAGCTATGAGTATGACATCACATTTCCATATGTCATGGCAATCATCAAATATACGTAACATTCGACATTATGTATAATGAATGCAATATGGAAAATGAAAAAGAAAATGAAAAAAACTTTATCAATGTAGAAATAATGTATTTGGTGTTGTACCCGCTTTGGCCTTTTCTACTTGAGTTAGAGTTTGAAGCGTATTCTATGGCTTTTTAGCATTAAATCCAACTTTAGTAGTCTAGATTTGATATCTTGTGTCATATGTAGCTTAGTTTCTAGTCTTCATTTTTAACTCTTCCTAGAAGTGATGTCTCACATCATCATTTTTGGCTCATCCTCTAAAGATCTCAATTTCGATGTTGAATGTTAGTTCTAGCATCAATTCTACTTTCAACCTTTGACATCCAATGTTAATCCTACATTTGAGATCCAAGGTTAATTTTTATAGCAATTAACTACATGTCAATTCTTCTATCTAGAACATTTCAAAAGATTCTGTAGGCCTTGTTGAATTGTTTCTACATAGTTTATGAGGCATTTTTGGCCTATAAATAGAAGGATACTCCTAAATGAAAAGGGGTTGGTTAGCATTTTTCTACATTTGGCTTTTGAAAACAATTAGCATATGCTCAGCATTTGGTAACTATATTTACTACTCAACATAGTTTTTCTTCTTTCAAATACTTTTCCTCTTTGCAAAATAACTACACGCTCTCTAGAAATAATAAGCTCCTTTGATTTCTCTCCCCTTTTCTCTACTGATACATTGTATTCCTTTTGTGTTGTCCTTCTAACACATGGAGAATTACTCAAAATTAGGATTGTTGCAACCAAAAACCTCAATCACTAGAAAAACCAAGGATCATTAGTGCAGTAGTTCCCCAACCCTGAATCCCTAGGGCCTTCACAAGAAAAATGGGATTCAAGGTACCCTTGCCAGTTTAGCAAATTAACTAGGGACTTATGAAATTCAAAATGTGGGAATAATAGGAAACAGAATGCAAAATTGATAAAAGATCTGAAATAATGCATAGATAAAAACAAATATATTTCATGTACAAAAACTAAAACTTAAAAATTTATTTAGAAAGAAAATAAAGAATAAGTTCAAGAAATGTATACAAATGATGCCTGAGTCGATAGAAAAAGGCGGGTCATTGGTGTAGGAGTTCAAAGCCCATTGAAGCCAATGGGATCTACTCCATGATCATGGTACTTACCACTTTTGATGCTATAAAACCTTCCTCAATTGATGCAACATCAAATTTTCTAGTTGGGTCATTACTGTGGATGAGAAAAGTCAAAACTTTGTATGGTAGATTGCTTCATGTTGGGGTTTGGGAATCCCAGAAGTGCAATGTTGACAACCAAAATCCACAAATCTTAAGGCTATAATGCTTCCATGCTAGGGTTCAAGAGAATGCAAGTATGGGAACTTGTAAGAGCTCTTAAGTACCTAAGAATGCCCCAAGTGTGGAATTATGAGCAATGTTGTGTGTATGCCAAAAATTGCTTGATAATGCTAAACTTGCTCCAAATTTTGGAACCTTGAGAAAAATTGCCAAACCTATAAAAAGTGTTGGAGGCTAGTTTTTATAGGTTCTTTGGGCCATGAACAGGGTTACAAAATGGCCATGATTTGATTACAAAAATGGTTGAAAATTGAGTATAAACTGGTTGCAAATTGGTTGCCAAATTAAGATGAGATGGATGCCCAAATTTGGGGGGTTAAGTGCTTCCCCCCATGGCCATTCCATTTACTATAAATAGTAATTGGGCACACCTTACACATTGGAGATGAATCTTCTACACTGGGCTCTCCACCATGCTTGCTAAAGTGGCTGGTCAATGTTAGAGTACATGAAGTGATGAATTTTGGCTTTTGTGGCTTCCACGCTAGGGGATGTAATTTTCCACGCTAGGGATGAAGATTCCACACTAGGGGGAAACTTCCACACTGAGGGGAAAAGTTTCCAAGTTATGCATGTCATCTCCACGTTAAAAGGAGAAAGTTTCCAAGACCCCCATCCTTCCATGCTAGGGTAGGTGAGATCTACCCCCTACATGTGTTTCTAATGTAGAAAAATGTATACACCCCATAAAACCCATTAAATTGCCTTGATTGGCATTCTAGAAGGCATTTTTGAACACCTCCCAAGCCCAAGTATAGACACTAGGTCACTTTTTTCACTTGGGAAATGAGGCTTTGACCACTTATAAGGCATTTTTTAGTCCCAAAAGTATAAAGTATGTGAAATTGCCCACTGTGGGTTACAATCATCACATTTACAATGAAGTTTTGCCTTGGGTTTCATGGGGTGAAAGCTACATGATGAAGACTGGCTATAACATGCAAATTTTTGTAGTGTTTCAAGGATCACATATCAATTTGATCCATCCCTTTGCTTCATTAGCTATTGAATCTGCAAACATTCTTGTCAGATTTACATTAGATGCATGCACTGGAGAAAGAACGGGGTAACATAGTTCTTCATTACATGCCTCTGATCCTTGGTACACCTCTTAGAATATTTCTAATAGGTTTTTATTTTATGATTTCCCTTATAATTTGGATCTTGCCTTTTTTTAGTTCTTTATCTTTGGTATTATCTAGATCTATTATAGATCTATTTTTTTTCAATGCTTTCTTCTTTGATTTAATGCTTTAATGAATTAGATCTATTTTGTTTTATGATTTATCGTTAATCACTCTTTTCTACTAGCCACATACCATGCTTTATTTTATCTAGATCTACATTATGTGTGCTTTTACATATTTTCTATTGGTTATTCTATGCATAAATATTTTCTTTCCCACTTTTAATCCACTAGCATTTGGCTAAAAATTTTAGCTTAGATTATCAGATTTTTTCAATGATTTTCAAGTCCCCTTTTGATTATCGTTTGGTGGCCACAAGATTTCTTAGATTAGTTTTATGTTACGTTGTGTCAGATCTCAAATTATGATGATCCTTACCATAACATCTTTCTAGCACTAGAAGGAGGGCTTTTGTGAAACTAAACATTGTTTTTAGGATTTACTCTCTACTTACAGTTTTAAATTTTGTTTCTTCTACACTTTTTCAAGTATTACGAATGTGTTGTGTTGAAATAGACACATCATTATTAATTTTTTGCAACTCTAATGTAGTTGCTTTGTTTTTATTTGTCAACTTTCATTGACTTGTTGCGTAAAAAATATTGTTGTTACATTGATCTTTGTGACTTCAACGTTCTTCTTGAAACCACAACTTTTCATCTTCTTTTCCAAGTATGAACATGTTTGCAAGGATGAATTGGTGAAGTTACATCATTTCTATAATTGTTGCTATATCATCATCATTGACTTTGAGCTCCTCCAAGATCTAGAGGCTAATGAATCTAAGGAGAAATCAAGGATTTTTAGGTTGAATAAGCTTAAAGGGCTACAAAATATCCTATGCCAAATGGAAGCTAGGATTTATTTTGACACTTGATATGTATAAGCTCATGGTAGAATATGAGTGCACTAATGATCTACCATCATTTCTTCCTAACATTGATTATCCAATTGAACTAGATGAAGAGGAAGCTAAGGAGATACTAGAACTTATCATGGAGTAAGAGAAGATGCAATAATGTATTCACTTATAAAATAAAAAAGCTAGGATAGAGAACATCCTAGATCAGCCTCTTGGTTCACACATCATTCTCAGAGGAAGAAGAGAAAGTGTGGTTTCCAAATTTGATATCTACCTAACAGATGAAGAGGAAGAATAACTAATAAGAAAACTTTGGAAAAGCAACCCTCTATCTCATCATATTCATAACATCATAATTTTAGCTTTTCAAAGTACTACATCTAAATTTGTTCCGGTCACTACTAAACCTTTTAGCCCTCCATCAAATTTTATTTCACCATACCAACTTTTTTCACCTAATAATGTTAGCAATCATCATTCCATTTTCAATCCTATGTTTCACCTTTATTCCTTAACCACAACCTACCATACCATCCTTTCATCTTTTTCTACTTTTTGCTCCCACTCCATCATCATTTAGCATTTCTCAAGCTACTAGCATGTTCTCTTTTCTTGTATACCCATCAAATGCAATCTTCTTGGGTACACCAACCCCTATAACCTTTGGATCCATTCCCTATGTGCATCCTCCTTTAACATCCTCATCATTTTCTATACTTCCATCTATTATCAACTCATTGGAATTAGATCCATAGTTGCTGGCATTACTTAACAACATGATGCTCTATTTTCAAAACAACAAAGGCAAAATGACAAAGGCATTAAGCATGTAAGAAAGTTCTCCTATTTCCTTAGATTGGATCTTAAGTGATCCCATAAGCTATGTAATTTCTTTGTTCATCTTTCCTAAGGAAGTTTCACTACCTACTTTCACTAAGTAAAATGGAAAAATGTGAGATTCCATCAATCATGTGGTCACATTTAGAAATGAATGCATGCTTCTAGCATCTTACCCATACATTATACTAAGATGCTTTTCAAACTCTCTTTTTGGAAGAGCTTTGGAATGGTATAGATCCCTAGCATACGAATCTATCACCTCTCTAGAGCAACTACTAATAGTATTCATTGAACATTTCAAGTTTAATATATCTTAATGTACAAGCATGATGTCTTTCATTGCCATTAAACAAGTTCAAATAAGTCCATTGATAAATTAATTTTTTGATGGACAACAACATTGATGAAACTACCTTATCATTTGAAGAAATGTCACTTGCAAGACATATTTGAAGTTGCATTGATTGACTACATTCAAAAAAGGATAGCTTATCCTAAGCCTTACTTTCTAAATTAGGCTTTCCTGAATGCTAGATGCATTGAAGAAGTAGTTATTTAATGCAAAGACTAGGAATTCATATCAATCTGTAACAAGGCTAATAAGTCTACCAAACAAGAGAAGGAACAACTGACTTTTATAGGTGTTTCTTCTTTCTCTAAGGGACAAAACAATGCTCCCTTAGCTACTTTCACAAAGATGACCATCCCTAAGTAGGATCCTTCACAAAGACAAGAAGGTAACCTTGAGGTGCCTAAGTGGTATGACTTCCAAAAAAAATACTGCCATCATAAAACTATTAGACATGATATAGATAACTGTAGGAATCTAAGAGATGATATTCAGGATCTCATTGATAAGGATAAAATAGTATTTGAGAGGCATCCATCCACTATGCATCCAAATAACCAAAAACTTAAAGTATTTTAGAATCCCTTGAGAGCTAGAGGCATAGTTTTAGTTTTCAAGCTTGAATATAAAGTGTTTAAGACTTTGCCAAATGAGCCTTACATCATCCATTAGTCTAACTACTAATAGTTCATGCTGCCTGAAACACCACAAAAATTTTAGCAACACTTTCAGACAACTTCAGAGCCTCTAAAATGGCTTCAAATAGCTCACCATGGAGCAAGCAAGGTCCCTCTCGGTGTCAAGAATCATCAGTTTCAAGGTCAAAAAGTGTAATTTTGGCTAAGTACAATGTGCTTGCACTATGCTTACGCTGCACAACGTAAGGATCAGCGTCACCAACTTTTGGGGCCCTGAAACTGAATCAAAATAAGCCGAAATCAGGCACAAGGACCGTCCATGACCTTCACCAAGGTCCCCAGCAGCTTCCAGCTCCAGAAATTCAAAATTCGGGCCTTAAATGAGGTGTTTTCAGTTGATTACGCTGGGGCTACATTTTCTTATGCTACATAGCGTAAGGATGTGTAAATCATTATTCATCCATGAAAATACTATTCATCCACGTGAACACTATTCACAGCATAAACACTATTCATCGTGTAAACACTATTCACAGCGTAAACACTCTTGATCGTGTGAACACTATTCATCGACTTTTAGAAAATTCCAGAAAAATTTTAGAAAATGGCAGAAAATTCTCAGCATCAGCAACTTCCAGAAAATTCTCAGCATCAACAACTTCCAGAAAATTTCAAAAAAACTCAGGGACAGAGAAGTTTCAAGCAGGATAGATCAAATTTCGCTCGTACATTTCATTGTAAATTTTTATTTGTGGGATAATCAGGCCCTATGGTCTAAATTAAATGTACTTTTATGGGATTGAATAACCCATAAATTGTAAAATGCGATGCACCTGGTCAAGAACGTAGCTTGCCGACACACATCCAACTCTCGCCAGCACACACCCAAACCGAACACAACTGTCCATTGGATACATGTCACTAGATCTGCTTTCCTCTCATCTCCCAGCCGTTGATTCCATTTTGGAAATTTTGTGCTGGAGCCCAGCCCAACCCTATAAATACCCCATCAATTCACATGAATCGAGGAGGCAAAAATTGTAGAGATTGAAAATTCTGAGAGAGGACAAAACCTGCAATTCTTGGGCACTTGGCACACCTGACTGTTGGCATCCAAGCATTTCTCACATTCATCACAACACTTCAGACATCATCCCGAGGCTTAGTGCTTGACCTGCCATCCACATGTGCAGCTACACTTTGACTAGTGCATATCTTTTTATTAAACAATACAATACAGTTCATTGCCTCCTATTTACATTATTTACTTCGGTTTATGCTTTTTTTACAATATAGCTCTGTTTGCGCTTTATTTATAATTCAGTATGCTCTGTTTACATTTTTGTGTTGCTGTTTGCATTCCGTTTACATCCTATTTACATCGTTCACGATAACCCTAGCACTAGCCATAACTTACGCTCAGGGAAGTCCTTGGTTGATTTGCGTGCAGACCATCCAGGGCACTCTACCTTTGTTTACTTTTCCAACTTGCCCTCGGGTGAAGGAAGGATCAGCTGTGACTACCCGATGATCTTTCGGTATCTATTTCCCTTCCAGGCTCACACCGACGATTTAGGAAAGTACAATTTTGGCGCTAGAAGGAGCGCCTGACTTGTTTTTTGTTTAATCAAAATGCTAATCACATTACCTATTCAAACACTACCCAAATAAAGTGCTGAAACCACGTGCTCACACTGCTACAGTGTTTTGTAGTTGCTACAGTAACCTTACGCTGCTACAGTGCTTTGCGGCTGCTACAATTCCGCTATAGTGTTTTTTCAACAAAAACACACAAAACGCATCCATTTCAAAGCCGAATTTATTGTAATTCACACCTAGATAAATTTTCAATGTTCACACGCTAGACACTTAAACAAATTTTCAGTATTCATGTGCTGCTTGTTGGTCTAGATTGATTAGTTTGGTCACATAGTGTTTGTGTCACGGTCACACTACAACTGCTTGCAATCCAACCCCATTCATCTAGCCTAGTCCAGTCACATTTATCATGGAATCCTCCCAAGTCAACCCAATAACACTACCGATTGCTGACTTTGGGATTGAAGCTTCAAACCCTATGATTGCTACGGAATCCATAACCGTTATTGAACACATAAATCCTCAAGGCCCTACACGCCAATCCCTCAGGCTACAGGGCAAAGGCCCTATTCATGCGACTCTTACACCCGAACAATATAACTTTATCTATGTCAAAATCCTAGCCAACCTACCCATTGATCGTGTAGAGAGGGAAGCTAAGCGAGAATATGAATTTATCCACAAAGGAGAACATGAGTTTATCCCTTCAACATTTGACATAATTCCACTGTCTGAAGACCATCATAAACTCATATCCTAGCTTCTTATGGCTAGAAGTCAAGCCTTACAACTACCTCCTATAGAGCCTCAAGATGAAGAAGATGACTTTGTAGCCCAATCTGAACATGGAGAATTATACCATACCGTTAGCCCCCATGCCTACACAAACCCATTATTCCACCCTTTCCTGGAAAAAAATGTGCTTCCTCCTTCATCTGCAAACGCTCGAGCACCATTTTCCCGACAAGAGATACCTACTTCCATTCCTATCTTCTCTGTACCCAATAATATTCACTCTAATGCATCTACTTCCATCATTCCTCCACAAGTACAGTCCCAACAACTCCTTCCCCAAACCAATGCAAAGTCAATCTTCCAACCTCAAGTAATTGGAATACCATCAGTCATACCACCTTCCACATCCACCCGTTACATACCTCAGGTACAAATCCATGGAGCATCATTGATTACTCCAACCCAACATGTTCAGGATGTTACCTCACAACCTATGGTTGGGCAATGGGTTCCACCAGTAGTCTCAGTCCCGAATACCATCCCACCACAACAAATGTTAGCCCAACAACCTTTCTTTCCACAAACAATGCAACAATTAAATCATTATCATCCACAATCCACTCAATCCACCGATTTGCCTACCGCCCAAGAATGGGCAAACACACAAAAAATGATGTACTCATTGGCAGAAGAATTAAAACGCCTTAAAACTTTCAACAATGAGGAAGTCAAGGTACTAGATTTCTATCAAGATGACCCAATTGACCCCTCAATTCCACCCTTAACCTTGCAAAAAGGAGTCTTGTTACCTCAGTTGACCAAGTACAATGGAGAGGGAGGCCCAAATGCCCACCTAGTAATATTTAGAACCGAAAGCCTTTTACTTCAAGCATGGCCCCATGTAATTTTGTGAGTGTTTGCAATGTCCTTAACCAGAAAAGCCTTAGACTGGTACCAATCTTTACCCCGTAGCTCCATATCTTCTTTAGAAAATTTGTTGCATCAATTTTTCATCCATTTCAAGTACAATCTGAAACTTGAAGCCACGTTAGATAGCTTGATTCAATTTAAACAAGCGCCATTAGAGCCAATGTAGAAATTTATCCAAAGGTGGAGTGCAGCCTTAAATGAACTTCATGAACCTATCCCCGAAACATATTTACTCACCATCCTTAAGTCAGTCATGAATGACTTTATTAAGTCAAAACTTTATTACCTGAAAGTCTGCACATTGAGCCAATCATTCGTGCAAATCAAAGACATAGAAGAAGCGGCACAAACAAGTAATGACCCAGCCTACTCAACCTTTAGGAGCCAACACATGAGGAAAGATAAATCCAAAACAAAGGTAGTAGCAGTGACTAAGAGAAAACAACCCGCTATCCTAAACAACTATGAAAGAACCACATCTACTCATACACCTAAAAATTCCTCAAATAGAAACAACAACACAAGTCATGCCCGTACCTTTAAAAGGAAAGACCCAGCTCAATATACACCATTGCCCATGAAGCCTTCACAACTACTTGACCAACTTCTAAAGGTTGGGCTAATTCAACACAAATAAATGTCTCCTACGGCCTCACAAAGACATGATGGCTTTTGTGAATTAGCCAAAAATCCAGCCTTAGCAACAGCCAACGAACCTCCCATTCTAAAAGGTTTTAGGTTGGATATATTTTGCGAGTATCACCAAAGACCCAACCATGGAACTGATTACTGCTTTACATTGAAACAAGACATACAACGCATGATTGATAGGGGTGAAGTAGTGTTCGACGAGACAAACCCAGTAAAACCCCAAAACCAATCCATGGGGGTNAACAGATAAGACGTTCCACGATGACCTTTTGTGATTCAGAGGCCTTCAGAAAACACACCTACCCTAACATCTCCTCAAGCTCCTTTTATCATCCGCATGTCCCCCACACCATCAAAACCATTCATCATTTGCATACCTCCTTCGATTTCCACCACAACAAACATACCATCTAAAAATTGACCCATTCCCTTTGTGGTCCGGGTGCCACCTTAGCACACAACCCACCTCCACTTCTCGACAACCTTTGTAAGAACGTCTTGTCGATAGGCTAATAAGAGAGCGTTTAGAAAGAGAAAAAAGAGAGCACACAGAGAGAGAAAGCCATGGACACGAATTCGGATTGCCTAAGCCTACACCGCTAAGCGCCATTCCCATGAGGCTGCCATTAATGAACCTAGTACAAGCCACCAAAACAAAGAAGAAGTCGTGAGTCACATCCCAAACCCACCATCCTCAGCTACTAGTGTAAAAACCCCTCCATGAGAAATACGAATGCTAGGTCAAATGGACCAAATCTCTACGGATAAGAATGTCCCAAATGGTAAAGACCTAGCAAATGCGTTGACCCAGGTCACACAAGCCTTAAAACAAAAGAATACTTCTTTAAGTTTGTATGACCTAGTAATGACTTCACCAGTACATCGAGAGGCTCTCGTACGGATGCTAACTTCAATTCCTGTTAGTGAGGATCTTACTGTAAATGAACCATCCATTTATGCAGTATTGTCCCCACAACTTCAAGGATCAAAGACCACATTCCTAGAGTTCCACGTTAAGGACATTAAGCTAGATGTGAAAATAGGGGGAATCACCACAGCCCCTATGTTCATAACAATACAGGTTGATCATTTCAAAATACGTAGGGTGCATGTCAATGATGGTGCAACAAAAAATGTAATACCTTTTTTCATCATCGAAAAATTGGGACTCACTAAACAAGTACAACCCACAACAACTTCTTTCTTGAGATCTTTCAGTGGTTCCCGTGTGGGAGTGAAAGGCATGGTTACCTTAGATTTCATAATCGGAGACCAATTCCCTACATCAGCTGAATTTATAGTGGTTGATGAAATGCCAGGGTTTAATCTGATCCTAGGATGTCCTTGGCTAGCTCAACTCAAAGCCGTATCCTCACCAATCCATCAGAAGATCCACCTGCCTTGGGGATACAACACCATCGATCACTTCCTCATACCCTGAGGTAGGTCAAGGGTTAGAAATTGAGTTCGTTAAGCCTAAACAAGAAACCAGGAACATATATCAAAACGTGAACCCAACGTTGACTCACAATCCAACTAGCACTGAAGAAACACAAGACGACA
>MNCI01003306.1:742211-817523 GCA_015680685.1 Gnetum montanum | reverse complement strand
GTTAAAAAGATAAAAGATATAAAAATCACATACCTCAAACTTACTTAACCATACAACAGTGACAATACGAGTAAGTTTGGGAGGACAACGATTGGTTAATCTTAAGTGTTCCATTAAGGTACGTAAGCACTTAGTCCTTGGATTTTGGTCGGATCGTGCGTGAGATGCTCGTATTCATATGGTTGAGTGTAGGTGTACCTTGCCACTCATCATTGGCACCGTTGCCAGGAACTTAGTTGTTTGTGTGCTACGTAGAACATAGGAGATCATTCATATCATTGGGATGCTAGAACAAACCCTTAGGGTTGATCAAAATAAAAAAAATAAGATAACGGTAAACAGCACACCAAACAAGACTAAAATGTCTTCTTCTTCGCACAAAAGCACTTCACTGCCTAGGAACAACACTAGAGACAATCAATGGCACAACACACATAACCAAAATCCGCCAATTCGTCAACAATTCTGTGTGGTATATATTCATCATGATGAGTATATACCCAACTTTACCTTTATTCTCCATCAAGATAAACAACTGCGTTGGAGAGACTTGGAGGATAACATAGTGTTGCCTCCAGACCAAGCAGTCCCAACATGCTCCTTCGTGCTCTTGCATGAATAGGGATGTCACAATTGTATGCAGAGTACGTTGCATATGATCACGACACAAGGGACTACCATCCCATAGAAGTGCAACGTCAACGAGACTTGCGGTAGGAGAGTTATCACACATCTTTAAAGGGCAAAGGACCCCATAACACTTCACTCGTCTTAAGCGAAATTGAGGGTGGTGAAGCTATTTCAATAGGTTCTCCACAAAACAATGTTCCCCCTCCTAATGATGGTGAGGATGTGATGTATCAAAACCTTCACTCCATGATTCACAACCCTGGTTCTGATCCCCATGAACACCAAGTGTTCAATGAGGGAACACAAACACATGACAAGGGTAGGCATTTTGATCATCATCACGATCAAGGTCGAGACCACCGAAGAGAAGGTAGGAAACATTGTAATGGCAATGGTTCTCCTTCTTCTTCACCTTCATTATCACATTCACCCTATCCTTCAGTATCAAGACACAATCATAAGGAACCTAACCGTGAGGATAAGGGTAAGCAAAGTGAGAAACCTCGACGAGAGAGTCAAGAATGAGGATGAGGGCATTCTAGAGAATCACAGCATGGAATAAGGGAGAGTAGGGAACCACATAAGCATCACAGGTGCTATGAAAGAAATGACCACAAAGAACCCCTACTTGCAACCTGAAGCATGTTAGACATCACAGAGGCCATTAGAATTCCTACAAGGCACCAAAATGATAGCAGGATCAAGAGATTAGACATGAATAACATCTCACAATTTGAGGGGGGAGACAACGCTGATCCTCAGAATCACTTACAAGCATTTCACGATGCATGTGCCTTGCAGAACATTGAGAATGAATGGCAAAAGCTAAAGTTTTTTCCAAGGACACTAGTAAAAGAAGCGAAAAGCTGGTACCGGTCCTTAGAACCAAAATCCATTCGAAGGTGGAGTACGATGCTAGAACTGTTTAACAATAAGTATCAAATGTACTCCCAAGTGTCCAACCTGTGAAATCAAATCCAAGGATGGAAGCATGGAATTCATGAACCCTTGGATGCTACCCTGGGCTGATACTATGCATTGTTACATCGTTGCCCGGGCCATGGTTACTCGCAGCAGGATCAACTACACCATCTTGTAGATGGACTTAGGCATGAAACCAGGAGAATCCTTGGAACATATGCCCAAGGGAGATTATCAAAGCTTAGGTCCCATTAGATTCATAGATTTTTGGNAGGAGATGGTGAATAGGAAAACCTTTCCACTCCAAAAATTAACAACAGAAGTGTCAGCAAAGGTAGACCAAATGTGGGACTCCTTAGATATTAGATTTGAAACCGTTCTCAAAATCGTAGAGGAGTCTAAGGAGCAAGGTAGTGACTATGATAAAAAGAAAAAGAGGGATTTGGACCATGCACATAACAAAGGTAAGGGTAAAATGGCCATCACCAAAGAGGTTGTGGATTCTGATACAGACAATGACAGTGGATGTGAGATATGCCAGTATGACCATCCTAAGGGATGTTGCCTAGTAATCTCACATCTGCAAGAGTCTGGGGTGTATGCACTTAACCCATGACTTAACAAAAGGAAAACACCCCAACGGTTACCTTATCCCCAAGGTAACCCAAGGTAGTTCCACCAACCATTAACGTATTATCCAAGTGGAACTCCACCACAACCTATTGAGCAACACCAGCAGTGGCAATACCCACAGTCATGGGGTATGCCACTGCCAAGGCAACAATACCCTTACCGGCAACAAGATCCATATGGCTACTACGTGTGGCAACTAATCTCTCCACATGGCCATGTTGGTCACGTGACTCCACAATGTCACTACCAAGCTCGGGAGTATCATAGGACTCCTTCTCCTAGGGGAGACACACCACATACATACCATCCTCCAAATCTATCTGCAACTCTCACACTGATAGCTCTAGTACCACCCGCTCCAACAATGCAAGGGGTAGTCCCCACTCAACCGTAGCAACCCAATGTTATGAGGGCTGTGAATCTTCAACCTACAGTTGGTTCTGACAACCTTATGTAGAAAAGATCTTTCTTTAGAACCAATAATCCAACCAAGCCCTCACCATCACAATTGGTTGAACATCTGAACACCTCCCTACCAAGTAAAGCTTTGGGGCCTCCTTCAACCCAAAAGTTGAGCGTAACACACACAGTTATGTTAACACATGTCGTTACTGACTGGATTAAGGTGGGTCACCTTCCCAGGAAATTCTCTAATCCTGGAAGTCCTCTAATCTATCTCCAAGTCGCTAGGAATGAACCATGTAAAGCTCTTCTATACTCAAGTTCCGGAGTCAACTTAATATCACAAGCGATGTATAAATCCTAGAACCTACCTCCACTAAAGAAGAGCAATATTTGCTTAGAGCTGGCTAACCAGTCCATCACTATTCCCTTAGAACTAGTGGAGGACAATGTTACCACTATGTATGCATGGTCATACCCAGCTAATTTCCTAGTGATACAAGTAAACAATGACAAAGGGGACTTCCCAATAATAATGGGAAGGGCATGGATAAGTACCATAAACGCATGCTTAGGAATTCGTGATCTTTTCCTGAAAATATCAAAGGAAAATACTTTTGGAAAGATCAAGAGGAAGAAAGTTCCATGCATCACATATAGTGATACAGGGTGTGATTGCATATAGGAATGTTCAACATGGCCTGCATGCAACCGGTGTGCCTAAGAAATTAACATACAAAAGTGTCTGTATGTAGCAACCACACAACAAGAAAACACCTAGTGGTTGATAGCTAATCAGGAGAGCAACTCACCAACATGCATGAAACTAACTGGGGGACCAACTTGCGCCCACATAGAAGGCATAGATGCACTGGAGCAAGAGTGTCGCCAACTTCCAACCCTTAACTTGAAAACATCAATAGGGGGAAGCTAGAAATTCCTAAAAAATAACCTAAAGCACTCCGATCGGATCTCCCCCTTCCAACTCAGTCATGGGGGACATGGCCACCTATGCTGATTAGTCAAGCCCTCAATTCCTTTTTAAGTTTTTGTTTTACACATTTTTGTTTTACTAATTTCTTTAAATTTTATTATTTTTGTTTTGCAACATCGTTCATACTTTTTCATTTATTTGTGTGTTTATTTATTTTCTTAAGTTTGTCACCTAATAAGTACTCCTAAATATGGTATGAACTGTATTCTATTGATTGCCAATGTTCGGTTTTTACCTTTAAGTTATGATGTTGATACTGAGGTATGGTTCTTTTGGTATAATAGGCAATGAATCCACATCATTCATGCATCCATAAATTTCTATGGTCTCTCTTGGCTTGGAACTGTATAGTCCCCTTCCTTAAACAATAAAAACTATCAACGAATCGGTGACTGGGCATTTCTCAAACTAAGGAATGACTCAAGGACTAAAAAGGCTGTGACTTCAAGGGAACTTGATGCATTTGTGCTAGCCATTCTCTTGGGTGCTTGGATGTTTCCTTCTTGAGTTTTCCTTACCATTCCGATGTTGCTCCATTATCGAGAAGCTGAGCTAATAAAAATAATAAGTCTTTGCATCGTGTGGTTCTCACGCAAAACATAAAGAGAGAGAGAGAGAGAGAGAGAGAGAGAGAGAGAACAAAGTAGGAATTTAAAGCACACCCTCTACTAACCTAAATTATCAGTGTAAGACTAGAAGGAAACGAACACCGAAAGATCATCGGGCAGGCACAGCTGACCCTACCTTCACTTTGAGGGAAAGCTGGAAAAGGGAACAAAGATAGAGTGCCTTGGATGTTCTGCATGCAAATCAACCAAGGACTTCCCTAAGTGTAAACTATGGCTCATGCTGGGGTTATCGTAACTTATGTCTTAAAACATGAACAGTGAGCGTAAAATGTAAATAGGATTGTAAAACAAAGCAGAACGTAAATAGAACATAAATTGAAATGTAGTAAGCAAAGTGTAAATAGGACATAAACTAAATATGAGACAGAACAAATGGAAATAATGGTTGGTTGGCAAAATGAACTGAATTGTATTGCTTAATTAAAAAAAAGGTATGCACCAGTCAAAGCATAGCTGCACGTGTGGGAGGCAGGTCAAATGCCTAGCCTCGGGCGATGATGTAATGCAATGATGTGATGTGATGTGAGAAGTGCTTGGATGCCAAGAGTCAAGTGTACCGAGCGCCCAAGGATTGTTGATTCTGTATATTCTCAGAATTGCTAATGTCACCAATTGTCCTCTTGCCAACCTCCCCTCTCAATTCATGTGAATTGACACGGTATTTATAGGGCTAGACCGAGCTCGGGTGTAGAATTCCAGAATGGAATCAACGGTTGTGATTTAATAGGAAAAAAAATCTGGCAACACATGTCCAATGGATAGTTGTGCATGAGTTGGATGTGTATCGGACAGTTGTGCACAAGTTGGATGTGTGTCGGCAAGCTACATTCTTGACCAGGTACATTGCATTTTACAATTTGTGGGTTACTCAAGCCCATGAAAGTACATTTAATTTAGACCATGATGATGTGACATGCCCACAAATGGGGATTTACAATGAAATGTACAACAACAAAAATTTTACCCAGCTCGTTTAACCATGGATCGAGTGCTGCAAGGTGTCAAGATGTCAATTTGAGGCTTTTCAAGGCACCAGGGCTTCCAACGTGAATTGATGTGCCTTTAGAGTTGAGTCGAGTTGAGCTTCAATGTAAGTTGATTTGTGGTTACACCACACTCATGTCCAATGTCTACCCAGTGTTAGCATGTCCAACATCAACGTGTCCAGCGTTCAGTGTGCCCAGCGTCCAGTGTGGATGCTACACTCATGCCCAGTGTGACCTCCAATGTGAGTGAAGAAAACTTGACCTTTTGACAATAAATTTTGGTTTCTGAAGCATGGATTTTCTACCCAAATGTGTTTAACTCTGGAATCTGGAATCTAAGCTTGGATTTGAGTGGTTTTAAGCAAGTCACATTGGCTATTTTGGGTAGGTCATGCTGTGGTCACGCTCAGCGTGACCTACAGCATGACCTAAAAACTTGCAATTTTTGACGCTGGATGGATGCTGAACATTGTAATTTCGAACTTCAAAAAAATTGACCTCCACCTTTTGACTTGATTTTGACATTGCTCGAAGTTGTTCACATTGAGGGTGAGCAACCTGCCTTAGTCAAAATTTTCCTCCGACCTTCGAGAGGGCTTGATTCGTTTCCATTTCAAACTGCTAGGCCGAAATTAGTGGTGTTTCATTGGCCCCTCTTTGTTGACGTCTGGAGGAATCCACCCAAGAGACATCAACAAAGAAGTACAAAACACCATGAACAACCAAATACCAACATTAACCATTAGCCCTTGGCCATATGTCATTGCACTGTGCCTAGAAGTACATGGGATTGAGGGAATGTGGTTCAAGATGCAAGGGATTGTAACAAGGGAAGTCAGGAATTGATCAAGGGTGATAATTGCTGTTGGAATTATGGGAGAGAAATGCTCTCGTGTGAACAAGTTATGTCATTGGTCTTTGTCAAAAGTCGAGTCTTCAGCAGGCTTGGAACCAAGACATTAGAGGTGCCTTCTTTGGAGAAATGGGACTCTCGTAGAGTGTTTATGGGAGCCCATCATAAATAGTCAAAGCTACGCGACGATGTACAACATGGTCTCTTTGAGACACAAGTGTAGTTGTTTTTTTTTCTTTGTTTCTTCTTTTCCTTTGTTTTTGCTTTATTTTTTCTTTCTTTTTCTTTTATTTTTATTTATATCAGTCTTTTTGAGAGCACTTGCATTTTTGCATCATGCATTATGTACTATGTTTTGTGTTGCAACTAGTTAAAGAGTCACAGTGTGCAACAATATATCAAGAGCTTTGGGGTGAATAGAATGTTTCTAGGAAGAGTAATTGAATAGGATAATTTGACATGATGGGAAAATAGGGAATGCATCGGGAGTCAGGAATGTACTTATGAGTGGATTGATTAACCCAGTTACGTGTGTCAAGAAGAATGTGATACCTTGTCATCATGATGAAGTGCATTTATGCACAAACATCTTAGGAGTGTCATCTTGCAAACACAACTCCAAGATGACACAAAAAAAACACAAATGAAACAATCAGCTAAGCACTTGAAACAAGGAGATGGAATTACCATGTGCAATTTTCAAAGAAACTAGAATTATGAACAACATCAACTTCATTAGTGTCCATGGGAGAAATCATGCCGCAAGTTTTTGTGGAACATGAACAACCAATTGTAGCAACACATCTTTTCAAATTTTTGCCTGGTCGTTGATGAAGTCGCCAGTTTATAGTCTTAGTGGACCATTGCAAGTTAGTTTCATGTCATAACCCCTTGGACAGCGCCAATTTAGCATCATAGCAAATGGTGCATTGCCAATTTATAGTCATAGCGGACTATGAAGAGGCAAATCAATTTATAGTCTTAGTGGACTCTGGATGCTAGTTTCTCATCATGGTAGATGGATGCGGTAGTTTAGTGTCATACCAGACGGAGCTCTGTGGTATCAGTTTTAAGTCATAATTCCAGGACTGTTCTGTGATATAAATTTTATGTCATGATGCCAAGACTAATCTGTGGTATCAGTTTTAATTCATGATGCCAAGACTAATCACGTACCTCAAGTTTGTCAAATATAGTATCGTTTCAAGCACAAGTGGTTTGGAGGATTGGCGAACTCATTTCTGTCCATGTCAGCAAGTTGGAATGCTCCATTATTGTATGCCTTGGTAACCAAGTAAGGCCCTTCCTAGTTGGCTAAGAATTTATCTGGATGTTCACGGGTGGCCTTAAGGACTAGATCTCCTTCTTTGATTGGGTGTTTATGGAGATCGTGCTTATGCCTTTGCCTCTGTTATTTTTGATACCATTCGATTTGATCAAGTGTTTGCACACATTCCTCCTCTACCAAGTCAAGGTCAGCGATGCGTAGTTCATTTTTTTGACTTTCATCGAGGAGACCATAGAGAGTTATCCACAATGAGGGAACCTACAATTCTAAAGGTAAAACAGCTTTAGATCCATATACAAGACTATATGGAGTTTTACCTGTGGATGTTCGATGTGTTGTTCTATAAGCCCACAATGTGTAGACTAATTGTTCATGCCATCATTTCTTGCTATGATTCAGCATCTTTTTCAGCACCATGATGATAGTTTTATTTGTAGCCTCCACTTGAACATTGCTCTGTGGGTAATAAGGTGATCAAAATGCATGTTTAATGCCCAGACTCTCATAGAAGATTTTAGTATCTGCACTGTTAAACTATGGTCCATTGTTAGTAACGATGATCATTGGAATACCAAAATGGATCATGATATTTTTTATTATGAAAGTGCAAATGTGTTTTGAGGTAGTCTTCCTAAGGGGAATAGCTTCCACCCACTTTGTGAAATATTCAGTCGCAGTGATAATGAAGCTATGTCCTACGGAGGATGATGGTGTTATTGGTCCAATTAAGTCTCAACCCCATTTTTGGAATGGCCATGTGATTTGTGTTGTATGCAGTTCGCTGGGTGGCATGTGTATTAGGTTACCATGCTTTTGGAAAATGTCACACGTTCTGACCTTGAAGATGCAATCATATTCCATGTGTGGCTAGTAGTAACCTAAGCACCTAATCTTTGTTGCCATTGCTTTAGGTGCTATGTGCCCTCCACAAAGTCCTTCGTGGATTTGTTCTATGATCTTTTGACCATCAATGCTACTAACGCACATTAGCAGAATACCTTCATATGATTTACGACACAAGGTATCTCTTATTAATGTGTATTGGCGGGAATGTTTAAGTACGATGTCTTTTTGAGCATTTGTAAAGTATTCTGGAGGTTCACCTCTTAGAAGGTACTCTTTTATGTCATCGTACCATTCTATTGCATGTGTTGTACTAACGAATGCTATAGGCATTTCATCTAGAGTGTTAATTATAGGTTCAGCACAACTTGTTATAGAGCTTGGAAATGCATGGAACATTTCGAGTGTTATGTTTAAGGCTAGCGTAGCAAGTGCATCAACAATTGTGTTTTCGCTTTTAGGGACATGTTGCATATCTACTTCTACTAGTTGCCTTACCAAATGTTTGGTCAAATCACAATATGGTTGCAGATGGAGAGCTTTGCATGCATAAACCTCAGTGACTTGATTAATGACTAATTACGAATCCCCTCAAACTACAAGGTGTGAGATTCCTGAAGCTAATGCTACTTGAAGGCCTCTAAGAAGACCTTTGTATTCTACCACATTATTGGTGCAAGGAAAGGTTAAGTGGTAGGCAAAAGGTTGGATTTCTCCATAGGGGTATGCTAAAATGGCCACAACACTTCCTCCTCGAGAGGTTGAAGCTTCATCAAAGTAGAGAATTTCCTCGTAGTTATCAGGTATGGTGTCTACACTATTAACATTTTCATCTGGGAATTTGGGATTTATTGTTGNAGAGGTTGAAGCTTCATCAAAGTAGAGAATTTCCTCGTAGTTATCAGGTATGGTGTCTACACTATTAACATTTTCATCTGGGAATTTGGGATTTATTGTTTTTTGATTGTGCATTGGTGAAACAGTTAGTTGCGTAACTATTGCTTGACCTTTTGTGGCAAATTGAACAACATAGTGCAAGTCAAACTCTACAATCATCGCTTGCCACCTAGCTAACCTACTTGACTCATAGATGTTATTAGTGATGGCACGAAGGACATTATCCTTGCAAATGATGTAAACTTGATTATGGAAGAGATAATGCCGCCATTTCTTCAAGGAGAAGACGAGGGTGAGGCATGATTTTTCTACGTCATTGTATCGTTGTTCATAGGCAATTAATGTGTGGCTCAGGTAATATACAGGGATTTCAGCTCCATCTTGATGTTTTTGATAAAGCATGGATGCAATGGAGGAATCAGAAGTTGCAAGGTAGATGTAGAAATGTTTGTCACTTTGTGGAGGATAAACAGTTGGTAGTTGAGCCAACCCTTGTTCTATGTTCTCGAACACTTCTTGGCATTGTTGAGTCCATTGGAAATGTACATTCTTTCATAATAGATGTTGCATGGGACTCAACTTATCCGTCAGCCTTTCGATAAAGAGTTTGATGAATTGAAGTCTACCTTAGAGGCCACGTAGTTTAGTAAGGTTTCTTAGAGGTTGCATATTGGTTATTTCTTTGACCTTATTGGGGTCTACCCGTATCCCTGTTTTGGAGACTAGGAAACCAAGAATTTTTCCTGTTTAAACACCGAAGATACACTTCTTTGGGTTAAGCCTAAGGTCATATTTGAGACACTGTTTAAGCACTAAGTCTAGATCTTTTGCATGTTATTCAGCTGTTTTAGATTTGACCGCTATATCGTCAACATAATCATTGACAAAATTGAGCATGTAATCACTAAATATGTATGTCATTGCTCGCTGATATGTGGCACCTACATTTTTAAGGATGAATGGCATCATTGCATAATAGAATGTTCCCCAAGGTGTCATAAAAGTTATCCTAAGTTGATGTTTTGCATTGATTCTTATTTGATTGTAGCCCGAAAATCCATCCATGAAGGACAATAGCGCATGCCCAGTAGTCATGTCAATAAGTTGATCAATACTAGGTAATGGGAAATCATCCTTTATAGTGGCTATATTGAGATCGCGAAAGTCGATGCATATGTGTATACTACCATTCTTCTTAGGAACTACAACAATGTTTGATATCCAATCAAAATAATTGATGACTCGGATAAAACCGGCTTGGTATAGCTTTATGATTTCAGCGTAGACTGCTAATGCCACTTCGGGTTTAACCTTTCATGCTTTTTGCTTTACTGGTTTAATTTTTTCATCAAGAATAATGTTGTGTTGGATGATCCAAGGGTCTAGTCCTAGCATGTCTATATATGACCATGCGAACATTTTTATGTTGTCTTTTAACACCTGAGTAATGTCACCTACAAGTTGTGGGTCTAGTAGGCCACTTAATTTCAAGGTTCTGGCTTCTTCATTGACTATGGTGATGGGGATTTCAACCAGAGGATCTTCAGTGATATTGTTGGCTTCTAGATCTAGAGTTTTAGCTACATTTTTAGGCCAGTCTAACGTTTCTTGAGTGGAAGCTATCAAATCGGTACAGGTGAATGGATTTAGATCCAAGGATTCTAGGTTGATCGCTCTTTCTACATCTCTGTATGGTCCACTAAGAGAAAATGTTGAGAGGATGTTGTTGGTGGCCATGGTATTCACTCCTATCAATTAAAGTGGGAGCGATGTAAGAGACACTCCCTCAGTAGGAGAGTTACAAAGTGTAAACGAACATAGGATAATTAAATGGTGTACTGACAAAATTAGGAGATGCAGTGGAAGTCATGGCAGTTTATGGCCATACCGGGCCATATGGTAGTTTAAGGCCATAACGGGCTACATGTTGATTTTCCATTTGAACTGAGTGTATGCACTATTTTAAAATTTTTATATTCTATATTCAAATTTTAAATTTTTGGGTGGACAATAAGGTTATGGAGATTTTAAAGTTTTATGAAATTTTATGAAATTTTCAAGTGTTTATATATGTTTATTCATTTTTTTTGATTTTCTGCACTTTCCTCCTTTGTTCATAAGAAATTTTGGGCCCGATTTGGGAGGATTGGAATGACAAGGAAATTTGGGCAAGCATAAGGCAAAGATGGTTTGAAGAACATGCGTAATTAAAATAAGAAGAGGAACTTAAAATAAAAGGCCCAAAACTTAAATAAATTAAAATAAAATAAAATAAAATTTCCAAGGAGGGGGGGTAGAAAAGAGAATTTTGAAAAAGAAACCCTCATTTCTATTAGCGTGAGTTGCTAGCAATTAGAAGAGCAACGTGACCTACCCAGAGTGCAGCGTGAGTCAAGGCGCTAGCGTCAGCATGACCATGGGAGACAAGGGCAAGGGCAAGGCAACTGGGGGTAAGGAAAGGAAGTAAGTAGCCCTAGTGTTTGTGGAGGAGAGTGAAGAACTCCTTCACCGTCTCCCCCAAGTTAGGATTCTAACGTGGAAGAAGGCTCTACACAGGTAAATTCTTTGCCCCTAATTTTTCTTTGGCATTTCTGCAAGTAGCGTTACCTAGGGCTAGAATTTGTGCTTGGGGTTTTTGAGATTTTTGGCTTGGGGCGTGAGTGCATAGGTTTTTGATTTCCTTGGCGTCCTGTTGCGAAAATTCTGGCTTTCTAATTGCAGGGTCATAACTGCAACATTTTTTTTTTTGGTTCTTGAGAGCGGCATGAGTCGGGATATTTCAAGGCAACGTTACTTGTGAATTTCTCTTAGTTTTGAGGCAAGGAATAAATGACATGACCCTAAATTTTTGAGGAAAAATATTTTCATTTTTAGAGGGCAGCATGACCTATAATTCTTGGGGTTTTTGGGGAAATTTTTCAGTCTTGGAAGATAGTGTGACTACTAAGATGTTAGAAATTTGGGGAATTCAGTGTGACTGCAATGTTGAATCTTTTCATGATTCAAATTTTTGATTTCAGCATGCCTGTAATTTCTGGGTTTCAGCATGACTGGATTTTTGAATTTTCAATCTAGGGCAGCGTTTGACCTGTAAATTTTGGGCAAACAGCATGACCTACAAACCTTGGAAGTTCAGCGTGCCTGCAATTTTTAGATTTCGCCCCTGGGGCAGCGTGACCATGAATTTTTAGTTTCTTTCCCTTTGTAGTGTGACCTTGATTTTGGATTTTTGGCTAAGGTAGCATGACCTTGATTTTTCAGTTTTGACCCTTGGGGAAGCATGACCATGATTTTTGAATTTTTCACCCAAGGCAACGTGACCTTGGATTTTGGATTTTCAGTCCTGGGTTTTTCAAGGAGAACATTTTTAGAACAAAATAGCAGCCCCTAGCATGAGTTAGAATGTAGGAAAGCCCAACGTGACTTGGTTACAGGCCAACTTGACTTGGTGTAGCTAGTATGAGTGTTGGAGAAGTTACCTTTGAGAGGATGTTCAATGATTTCTAAATTTTATATTTTTTATATTGTTTATTATTTTTCTGGGATTAATGATTTAAACATGGATTCATTCTTAAATGGATTTCAATGTACCCCAGTAAGCATAAGATTACACTAAATAGATGTTAGTGTCCTCGTCTCATGGGGTGGTATATTTGTTTATGTGATTTTTTGGTTTTATGTGATGTTGACCTATTGTTAGTTCTTGGATTCTTCACTTACCCAATTTTTCGGTTATGTGTAGGAGACCTAAATCTTCTCTCCTCGTTATTGAGCTTATTGGGGTGCTTACTTGGTTTGGCCCCCTTGGGCCAGACATGCCTCCCTATGACATGCGAATTGGGCCCCATGTAATATGGTTCCATTCTGAGGCTAGTTCACTCTTGTCGTTTATACTACAAAATTTTAGTGTTGTCATATGGTCTCATCTAAGTGAACAGATAGCTCGTGATATTATCGAGACCATTTTACCTGGGGCTACATAAGACATGCTAGCCTTCATTATTGATATCGATGAAGGACTGTTTAGAGTGGAGGGAGGCTCTGCTGAGGGTCCTAGATCCACTTGTCCTTTAACCTATGTGTGGGAGCTGCCTACCTGTAGTCATTACAACAACAGCAACACACTTTTCCTAGCTCTCCATGTGCATACCTTATTTCAAACTGGGACGATATACAAAGTGGACAGGTATGCTCCTTCGTGACTTACTTTAACTTGTGATTTCTTTTTAATTTTATGTCATCATCTAAATGTGCATGTTGTTTCCCCATGTAGGCCCCATTTTGATGAACCTGGGATGCATGAAGATGATGATGGGCTTTCTTTAGTGCGAACATCGTTGAAGACTTTTATGGCGGGCCCCATTCTTCATGTCAAGTGTTAGACTAGACCAAGATGGCCCTTGTTGACTCCCACAAGCAATTTTCAAGAGCCTTTGAGCATTGCTAGGCCCATGGTTGGTTACATAAGGATTGGTCTCCTAATGGCCAATTCTTCCTCAAAGGATTGATCCTGTGCCCACCTCACCTTCACTAGCCACAGATGATGAGTAACTGCACATTAGACTCCATTTTCCCTTTTTCTATTGCATCATTACATGTTGTATCCCTTTTCTAACTTTTTGTTCTATGTTTTTCTTTTACAGCAGTCATCCTCCTTGAAGAAGTTACTATTACTACAGGGTGTACTGAGGCTACACTTTTTACAAAGTACGGGGAGGTAGAACAATCACAAAAGTGGTTATAGAAGCAAGCTTCTAATTTGATTATCAGTCACCTCACCGGGGCTGGTTTGATAGACCTGTTTATAGCCTTGACTCCTAGCGTTCCGACTACTGAGATGGTTACGATTGTTGACTCCTTTAGTAACAATGCTTCCCATTTTACCACATGGGTTTGGGGAGTGAAGGTATCATTCCGCCTAACCAATGAGTTTCTTTCTAATCTTTTTGGTGTTCCCATGAATGGTGCCACGATAGCCATGGATAGGGTAACTAAGGATGGACAAGTCATAAGGGAGCTTGAGTAGTGGTTGGGTTTATCTAAGGGTCCTAAGGGATTTGCCATGTGAGATGATACCCAGTTGACGGAAGTGAACTTCCTATATCCTCTCTTTCGAGCACGGGCATTTCCTAAGTCTCTTTCTCAAGAGAAAATCCTTGGGATTGAATTTTCTCGTGTGATGTGTGCAATTTTGGAGATAGGCATGTAATATAATTGGGCATAATTTCTAGGTTTTGGCCTTCATGGGGAAATTATCAGGTTACGTTCAAGCATTCATACAAAATCCTAGTTCACCTTTGCTTTCTTTGCGAGATAATTGCACAAGTTCGCTGAATTCTTGGTAGTTCATGAGAATAACCACTACATTTTGAGAGACCATTCGCAACTATCTTGCCCTTGGATTCACCACTTATATAGCACCACTAGATCTCAGGACCCACCTAAAGAGATTGAGGAGTCTGTATCGGTTACTAGTGGAGGTATGGCCAGCCATTCTCATCATTCCCATGACAGCTTGGGATTGGAACCACCTAGGTTGCATGCATCTATTAAGAGGGCTAAATGCTTAATTAGTGAGACTGTAGGAAAGTCCAAGGCAGAGGTGAAAAGGAAGGATCATGTAAAGGAATCTGCCCCAAACGTGAGACCTCCAAGGGCGAAGAAGATCCGATTTATATTGCCGATGGAGGGTAAGTGGTTTGTCCTTTTTTTTTGCCATATGTTTTGGTTTTTGGTTTATATTGCTATTGGATATACTTATGAGCTATACTTACTAGCTTTAAGGTTCTGTTATTTTTTTTTTAGATGAGAGTCCGGAGGAGGAGAGAGAGATCATGGCTCCTATACCTGAGGAGGAAGGCAAAGAAAAGGAAGCAATAATCGAGGAGGGGGAAATTCTTGCCACACAAGAGGAGGGGATAAGCAACGTGGGAATGAAGCCTACAAAGGTCTTGGATGCACTTTGGCATTCAAGTAATGAAAGGGATGTCCCTGATGGTTTCTTTGATAGATCTTTGCAGCTTGGTGATCCATCTAAGCTGGACAGCGAAGGTCTTTTTGGTATGTTCCTCTTTAGCTCAATCTAGATTTCGTCTCTTTTGATTTTTATGTGTTGTTCTTGACTATTTTGACCATTTTGGAGTAGATGCTATAATTCCTAAGGCACCTATATCCCGAGAAGCTACATCAGGATCACAGGGTCCAATCGAAGAAACCTCCCCTACTCATCCCACATCAATTGACCCATTGAGGCCATGGCTTGAGATGCCTAGCAAAATGGATTTTGTTGCAGGCATTGTTAATGAGGTGGTCACCTGCTTACAAGAAGCTCATCCTGAACTAGGTGCGTGTTCATTAGATGTTATGCTAAGTGTCTGGTTTTACTATGTTTCTTTGTGTTTATCTTAAATCATGCCTAATTTATGTGTGCACTTGCAGACACCAAACTCTAGTGGGATCCTTCTAAAGCCACCCACATTGATGCTCTCCCTGAGTTACTAGGGGATACTGAGCAAGTCCCAAGAAAGATCTATGATGCAATTTTTGGTTGCGTCGTACAGAATGCCAAGATAGTTTGGACCCTAAGGTGTTCGACTGAGCATCTATGGGATGAGGTTCACACACTGAAGGAGACACTAGCAAAAGAGAGAGAGGAGAGAAGGGATCTCCAACCCCGTTATGAATTTGCTGCTACTAGATTATCTGGTGATAGCGTGACAAGCAGTTTTCAACAGTAAGGTGCAAGCTACTCGAGATTTAGCAGAACAAAAAGCACAAATAGATTTATTGAACAAGAAGTGTCAAGATTGGAAATCCTTTGCTGCCAAAGTATGAAAGTGGGGCCAAGACCAAAATGACCACAAGCATCAATACAAGAAATGGTTGAAGGAAGAGTCAGTTGAATGTCATCGAGCGGAGATGTTCATCGATGGGTTAGGTTTGCGGCCTTCTTATGATAGGTTTGTCGAGTGCACGGAGGTGGAGGGATCTCCAGAGAGAACGATTACCACAGCCTCTGGGGAGACTACAACAGGCGTATTCTCTCTTGAGCACCCTACTTGGACCCCAGTGGACAAAGACAAAGCACTCGTTCGCATTGATCTTGGCTTGGAGGAGGATTGGGCAAATGTGCCCGAGAAGGAGATTCTGTGGCATTTGGAGATCAACTTAGGACCTTCCTCACTTGTGAGAGTTTTATTGTGATATTTATTATTTTGTATAGTTTTGTTGTTTTCATTGTTAGTGTTACTATTTTTCTGATTTTTGTGTTTGTCTTTCTTTATTATCCTTACCTATTTTTTTTTTTTTTGTTTTCTATTTTCTATTTGTAGGGACATGTTAATGATGGAGCTGGCCCTAGTGGAGTAAAAGCAAATGATGAAGAGGATCTTGGGGATTAGCCCCATCCATGAGCCTTACATTACTCAGAGTAAAGTCGTTAAACGTTTTTAGATTTTTGGATGTTTAAAAGAATGTATGAAGATTTATGTAATGGCCTAAATTTAATTGTGGTATAAAATGGTTGCATTCCTTTGTTACTTTGATGTTCTATGTAAATATTTTTCTTATTTTTCATGTTTTTTATTTTTTTTCTTTGTTTTCTCGAGTATATGTGTGCAACTAGATGTAACATAAATTTCTAAAGTGTAAAGCGAGATATAAGGTAAATAGTTGAAAAAGAAGGAAACGACCGTGCATGAATCTAAATTAAAACTTTGTAACTTGTAACCGAAAATTCAATGTAAAATGACGGGAGTTCGTGAATTTGTAACTTGTTGACTCTAGTTTAAAGCCATTTCGGGCTAGGTACATCAATTTATAGTCATGATGGACTATTGCATCTGTTGTTAAAGAAAGAAAAGATTACTAGTTTTATGCCATGGTGGGACAAAGGTAGTAACATTTTTTAGAAAGTTTTAAACAGAACCAGCCATTTCTGACCATGGCTAGTTTAATGTCATTGCGGACGTTTGTTGGTAGTTTAACATCATTTTGGACATGTGGTAGTTTAACGTCATTTCAGACATGTGGTAGTTTAACATCATTTCAGACATGTGTTAGTTTAACATCATTTCGGACATGTGGTAGTTTAACGTTGTTTGTTGAGTTGCTTCTTGATCCTTTGTAGTTTCACATGTGGGGTTGGGCATGTCGGTAAGATTTATACTCACCTTCTCCTTCATCGGTGATATCAAAGGGTAGTTTCGACCAGGAAACATCAATAGGAATGGCGCCTATGTTTGTATTGTCTAGTGTTTCTTCAGTTTCAATAGGGTTGGGAGTTAACGTTGGAGTTATGTTTTGAAGTATGCTCATGGTGCCTTGCTTAGACTCAGCGAATTCAATTTCTAATTTTTGATTCACTCTAGGGTTTGAGGAAGTAGGTGATACTATTGCATCCCCATATATGATGATCTCACCACCCTCGTAAGGTAGGTGGATCTCCTGATGGATTGGGGAGGATACGACTTTAAGTTGAGCCATCCATGGACATCCTAGGATCAGATTAAATCCTGGCATTTCATCGACTACTATAATTTAGCTGATGTGGGAAATTGGTCCCTGACTATGAAATCCAAGGTAACCATACCTCTCACTCCAACACTGGAACCACTGAAGGATTTTAGGAAAGAGGTTGTTGTGGGCTATATTTGTTCGGTAAGTCCTAGTTTTTTAATGATAGAAAAAGGTATTACATTGGTTGCCACACCGTCATCAACATGCACCCTACGTATCTTGAAATGATTAACTTGTATCGTTATGAACATAGGGGTTGTGGTGACTTCTCCTATTTTCTCATCTAGCTTAATGTCCTTAGCATGAAACTCCAAGGATGTAGTTTTTGATTCATGAGCTTGTGCAAATAATACTGCATGAATGGATGGTTCATCTGTGGGAAGGTCCTCACTAACAGGGACTGAAGTTAACATACACACGAGAGCTTCTCGATGTACTGGCAAAGTCATTACTAGATCATATAGGCTTAAAGAAGTATTCTTTTGTTTCAAAACTTGTGTGACTTGGGTCAATGCATTCGCTAGGTCTTTACCATTTGCGGCACCCTTGTCTATAGAGACTTTGTCCATTTGACCTAGCATTCGTATTTCTTGTGGAGGGATTTTTACCGAAGATGCTGGGTTTGGGACATGGCTCTTGACATTATCCTCGTTTTGGTGACTCGTACTAGGCTCATTAATGAGCGGACTCATAGGAACGGTGTTTAGCAGTCTTGGCTTTGGTGTTCCTAATTTGTATTGATGATTTTCCCTTTCCAAACGTTCTCTTGTTAGTCTATCAGCAAGATGTTCTTGTAGAGGTTGTGGGGGAATGGAGGTGGTTTGTGTATCAGGGCATTTTGGCACTTGGATCACAAAGGGAATGGGTTGATTTTTGGATGGTGTGGTTGTGGCTGCAACAGAAGGAGGTACACGGTTGATGAATGGTTTTGGTAGTATGGGGGATGTGCGCATGGTGAAAGGGGGATATTTTGGGGTAGGTGTGTTTTCTGAAGGCTTGCGAATCACAAAAGGTTTTCAAGGAATGCCTTTTCTATCTTCCACATGGATAGTATTAATCACATATGGTGCATCATTGGTATTGAGAGGATCCTTATAGACCCCCATGGATTGGTTTTGAGGTCTTACGGGGTTTTCCTCATCAAACACTACTTCACCCCTATCAATCATGCATTGTATATCCTGTTTCAATGTAAAGCACTAATCAGTCCCATGGCCACACCATTGGTGATATTCACAAAACCTATCTAACCTAAATCCTATTGGAATTGGAGGTTTGTTGGTTGTTGCTAAGGCTGGATTTTTGGCCAATTCGCAAAATTGATCGTGTCTTTGAGAGGCCACAGGAGACAATTTTTTGTGTTGAATTAGCCCGACCTTTAGAAGTTGATCAAGTAATTGTGAAGGTTTCATAGGTAATGGTGTGTATTGAGTGGGGTCTTTTCTTTCGAAGGTATGGGCATGACCTGTGTCGTTGTTTCTATTTGAAGAATTTTCAGGTGTAGGAGTGGGTGTGGTTCTTTCATAGTTGTTTGGGACAGTGGGTTGTTTTTCTTTCTCTCCTAGATGACTAGGTCAGGCTATTTTGGCCACTACTGCTACCGTTGTTTTGGATTTATCTTTCCTCATGTGTTGGCTCCTAAAGGTTGAGTAGGCTGGGTCATTACTTATTTGTGCAGCCTCTTCTATGTCTTTAATTTGTACAAATGCTTGGCTTAAGGTACGGGGTTTTCAATAGTAAAGATTCAATTTAATAAAGTCATTTGTGGTTGCCTTAAGGATGGTAAGCAGATACATTTTAGGAATAGGCTCGTGAAGTTCATTCAGGGCTGCTCTCCACCTTTGGATGAATTTCTATGCTGGCTCTAAAGGTGATTTTTTAATTTGAATCAAGCTATCTAATATGGCTTCAGGCTTCAAATTATATTTGAAACGGGTGACAAACTGGTGTAAAAAATCTTCCAGAGAAGCTATGGAGCTATGGGGAAAGGCTCGGTACCAGTCTAAGTATTTTCTAGTTAGGGACATAGCAAACACACACATAATTACATGGGGCCATGCCTGAAGCAAAAGACTTTCAGTTCAAAATGTCACTAGGTGGGCATTTGGGTCTCCCTCTCCATTGTACTTGGTCAACTGAGGTAACGAGACTTCCTTTGGTAAGGTTAAGGGTGCGACTGAGGGGTCAATTGGGTCATCTTGATAGAAATCTAGCACCTTGACTTCCTCATTATTCAAAGTTTTAAGGTGTTTTAATTCTTCTACCAATGAGTGCATCATCTTTTGTGTGTCTTCCCATTCTTGGGCAGTAGGCAGACCGACAATTTGGTTTGACGGTAATTGATAATGACTCGATGGTGGTATCATTTGCGGAAAAAGAGGTTGTTGGGTAATTGTTTGTTGTGGCAAACATTCAGGGCTAAGATCATGGGATGTGGTACACTGTAGTGAGTAGACAGGGTTTGCTAAACAACTGGTGGGACCCATTGTCCAGTCACAAGTTCTGAAGTAATCGTTGGTGCATGTTGGATTTGCACTTCAGGTATGTAATGGATGGACATGGAAGTGGGTATGACTGATGGAATTCCAATCACTTGAGGTCAAAAAGTCATTCTTGCATTAGTTTGAGGAGGAAGCTGTTGGGATTTTTTTTGCAATGGTATGATGGAAGTAGATGCGTTAGTTTGAACGTTGGACTTGGAGAAGATGGGAATAGGAATGGCTACTTCCCGTAAGGAAGCTGGTGGCAAAAATGTTGTCTCTTCTAGGAAAGGTTGAAATAGTGGATTTGTATGGACATGGGGGCTAACGGTATGGTATGAATCCTCACGTTCAGATTGGGCTGCAAAATCATCTTCCTCGTCTCCACCTTGAGGCTCTATTGAAGGTAACTGTAGGGCTTGACTTCTAGTCATAAGAAGCTGTGATATGAGTTTATGATGGTGTTCAGAGAGTGGGATTATGTCGAATGTTGAAGGAATGAATTTGTGACCTCCTTTGTGAATAAGTTCATAGTCTCGTTTTGCTTCCCTTTCTATACGGTCGATAGGTAGGTTGGCTCGGATTTTGACACAGATGAAGTTATACACTTCAGGTGTAAGAGTCGCATAAGTAGGGCCTTTTCCCTATAGCCTGAGTGACTGGCGTGTAGGGACTTGGGGGTTTACCTATTCAATGACAGTTATGGATTCCATGGTAGTCACAGGGTTCGAGGTTTAAGCCCCAAAGTCAGAGATCGGAAATGTTACTAGGTTGATTTGGGAGGGTTCCATGATGAACGTGAGCAAACTAGGCTAGATGAGTTGGAGTGCAAGCAACCATAGCGTGACAAGCATGACACAACCACAACATGACCAAACTGATCAAACCATAGCGTGACCAATGGGGAGCAAGCTCAGCGTGACTAACAGGAAGCAGGCTCAATGTGACTAACAGGAAGTAAGCTTAGCGTGACTAATAGGAAGCAAGCTCAGTGTGACTAACTACGACAGGGAGACTTATAGGAACAAGATGAAAAAGTTTTGATAGGTAGTGTGATCGACATTTTAACAAACAACAAGCAAGTAGGCCCTCCTTCTAGCGCTAAAAACTGTACTAACCTAAATCGTCGGTGTAAGGCTGGAAGGAAACAGACATCGAAAGATCGTCGGGCAGGCACCATTGACCCTACCTTCGCTTTGAGGGCAAGTTGGAAAAGGGAATGGAGGAAGAGTGCCTTGGATGGTCTACATGCAAATCAACCAAGGACTTCCCCAAGCATAAACTATGGCTCGCGTTGGGGTTATCGTAACTTATGTCTTAAAACGTGAACAGTGCGTGTAAAATGTAAATAGGATCGTAAAACAAAGCAGAACGTAAACTGAAATGTGGTAAGCAAAGTGTAAATAGGACGTAAACTAAATATGAGATAGAACAAATGGAAATAACAATTAGTTGGAAAAACGAATTGAATTGTATTACTTAATTAAAAAAAAGGTATGCACCGGTCAAAGTGTAGTTGCATGTGTGGGTGGCAAGTCAAACACCTAGCCCCTAGCAATGATGTAACGCAATGATGTGATGTGATGTGAGAAGTGCTTGGATGCCAAGAGTCAAGTGTGCCGAGCGGCCAAGGATTGCTGATTCTGTATATTCTCAAAATTGCTAATGTCACCAATTGCCCTCTTGCCAACTTCCCCTCTCAATTCATGTGAATTGACATGGTATTTATAGGGCTGGACAGGGCTTGGGTGCAAAATTCTAGAATAGAATCAATGGTTGGGATTTAATAGGAAAAAAAATCTAGCAACACATGTCCAATGGACAGTTGTGCACGAGTTGGATGTGTGTTGGACAGTTGTGCACGAGTTGGATGTGTGTCGGCAAGCTACGTTCTTGACCAGGTACATTGCATTTTACAATTCATGGGTTGCTCAAGCCCATGAAAGTACATTTAATTTAGACCATGATGGTATGACATGCCCACAAATGGGGATTTACAATGAAATGTACAATAAGAGAAATTTGACCCGGCTCGCTTGACCATGGATCGAGTGCTGCAGGGTGTCGAGATGTCGATTTGAGGCTTTTCGAGGCACCAGGGCTTCCAACGTGAATTGATGTGCCTTCAGAGTTGAGTCGAGTTGAGCTTCAGTGTAAGTTGATTTGCGGTCATGCTGCACTCATGCCCAGCATGATCTCTAGTGTGTGCCCAGCATCAATGTGTCCAACGTCAACGTGTCCAGTGTCCAGTGTGCCCAGCATCCAATGTGGATGCTGCACTCACACCCAACATGACCTCCAGTGTGAGTGAAGAAAACTTGACCTTTTGACACCAAATTTTGGTTTCTAAAGCCTGGATTTCCTGCCTGAATATGTTTAACTCTAGAATTTGGAATCTAAGCTTGGATTTGAGTGGTTTTAAGCAAGTCACGCTGGCTATTTTGGGTAGGTCACGTTGTGGTAACGCTCAACATGACCTGCAACATGACCTAAAAACTTGCAATTCTTAATGCTAGATGGATGTTGAACACTGTAATTTTGAACTTCAAAAAAATTGACCTCCACCTTTTGACTTGATTTTGACGTTGCTCGGAGTTGTTCACGTTGAGGGTGAGCAACCTACCTTAGTCAAATTTTTCCTCTGTCCTTCGAGAGGGCTTGATTCGTTTCCATTTCAAAGTGCTAGGCCGAAATTAGTGGTGTTTCACACCCCTTAGAAGAAATAATCATTTGAGCTACAAGCACTGGTTATGGAATCAAATAAACATGTTCCCTCTAACTAAGACCCTTCTCACTTCCTACTTTCTCCTTTCTCGTTTTATTATAATGGTGGTGACTCTTTGGTGGAAGCATTCTTATTACTTCATGTGGATGGATTGGCCAAATGTATTAATGCAAAGTCACTGGATGTGGATGGTTTTAGGCTAGATTTGGAATGAGATCTACTAAGTCACATTAACCATTAATACACAAGGGTCTGTACATCACCTTGTTCTTGAGACTCTATTCTATTCTCTTCTTTCCATCCTTATTTTTCAATTTTTTACCTCTTTTTTGGTTGTATCAATAGTCCATATTTTGGTTGATGCATTGTTTTCTTTTTGGTAAACTCTTGTGGTTAAGACTTTAACTTGTGGTTCCATNTTTGGTAAACTCTTGTGGTTAAGACTTTAACTTGTGGTTCCATATGCCATTTCCAAAGCCTACAGACTCTTTGAATGTGGGATTGTCAGGGCATTAATGGCATGAGCCTGCTTTGGGGAGGACCCACTAGCATTCCTATTTGGTCCATCAATTAACTTTTTTCTTTCCCTTAAACATTTTCTACAATCAACTTTTTTTTTTCATTTCCATCTTTGACATCCATTTTATCAGCGTTGTCGTTGTTTCTTTTTCTCCATCTTCCTTATTCCTTATTCTTTTTCTCCATTCTCTCGCTACTGGAGGTTCGCTCTTAGTCATGGGAGTCCTGTTCCAATTTTTTCAATTTTCTCTTAACCCCTACACCTCGGGTAGTCACTGGTATTATCTCTCCAAATCTGCAGTAGCCATATCACAACTCAGCCAATGGACCTTACACTGAGGCAAGGTATCAATTGCATTATGATTCATTTACCCTTGCTAATATAAGACTGTGTTGTATGTGCAGATGGAAATCGTACAACAATGGATTGGATTTGGAGGAAACATTTAAAATGGACTGGTGCTGGAGCAGTTATGCAAGGAACAAGATTGAAGGCGTGCTTATGGATGAACAATGGAAGGCACAATCTTGGCATCAGTGGCAACAGAATTCTTCTTTTCTCTCTCTCTTCTCTCTTCTCTCTCAGCTGCCAAATAAGACTAGATGTCAAATGTGTATAGTGTTCACTCTTATTGTCATGAACACTAATTTGGTCATGTATTGTAATGATGATCTGTTCACATGTCAACCCATTCACTGTTAGTATCATTCAAGACAATAATTCCATACCTTCCTAATATTTTGTAGCGAACTCGAGGACAAGTTTTCATTTAGTCATGGGGGTATGATGAGTCGCGATATCATAGTCGCAATATCACGTCTGCCCCTACGATATCACATACGCGATATCGCAGCTCATTGAAACATCTATAAATACGAGGCACCTTTCCTATGTTCACACATCTAGACTTAGTCTCTTATCCAAACTATAGTAGTTTTACCATTCCAGAGTTAGAATAATTTCCATGTGCCCGCAGTAGGAGTCTCAAAGTGAACGGATCTTTATTCGAGCAAATTGTACCTGAGCACACATTTGTGTACAGCAATAAAGATGAACTTTCTGATAAACCTTGCAGCATATGGACTAAGCTAAATAGGATTTACTTATTGTTAAATGTTTAAATGCTTTCCTAGATAATTCATCTCTCTCAACCCTCGACTCTCCTAGTTAAGTGCATTCAGTATGACCACTTTGAGCACGTGTGTAACGCTTGGTAACCCAGTAACAAGTAGCATTTGGTAATCCCAGTAGCGTTGCACTGGTTCAGGGTGTGCGTGGCAAGTGGGAATGAATACTGATGCTAGGATAATTAAAACTTAGTTAGCGAATAGTTAATGAAAATTAGTTACTTAGTTCTCTTCACCTTTCCCTACTAGCATAGGCGTTAAAGAGATAAAAGATATAAAAATCACATACCTCAAACTTACTTAACCATACAACTGTGACAATACGAGTTTGGGAGGACAACGATTGGTTAACCTTAAGTGTTCCATTAAGGCACGTAAGCACTTAGTCCTTAGAGTTTAACTGGATCGCACGTGAGACGCTCGTATTTGTATGGTTGAGTGTAGGGGTACCTCACCACTCATCAGAACTATTTCTTGTAATTTCATGGAACTAAAAGAAACTAGATCATCTAGAATGCATTAAGACCTTCCAATCATGAATAACTACTTATGGATTATGGCTTTGGAAAGGCAAAGGGTCATTTAGTTGCACATTCAAGGTAAAGTATGAGGACATGCTACTAGCACCTATTCGCAGACCCTATCTGGAGGCACTTAGACCTTCCAAAAGGGTAGAATTGCTCCAATATCCTAGCTTTTGGAAGGCACAAGGTCATCCTATTATAGGTCTATGTAAAATGCAAGGTAGTGTGGCTTCCATCCTCCCATAGCCCTATTGGTAGTCACCAAGACCTTTTGGAAGGAAACAATTGCTTACATTTTGATGCTACCGAAATGGTCATCTAGAAGGCTAATGATCAACTAAAAAGAACTAAGACATTTCAATTGCAAATAATTGCTTGGGAATTATGGCTACCAAAAGGCATAGGATCATTCAGTTACAAATAATTGCTTGGGGATTATGGCTACCAAAAGGCACTCAGATCTTCTAGAAGAGTACAATTACTTCAAAATCCTGGCTTCTAGAAGGCATAGGATCATCTTGTTGCAAGTCTAGGTAAACTATGAGGTAGTGTGACTAGCACCCTCTCGTAGTCCCAAACCTTCCAATAGAAAACAAGTGCTTACATTTTGATGCTACTAGAAGGAATATGATTAACCAAAAGGTTGAAGATCCATTAGAAGGCACTAAGACCTTCCGATTGCAAATAATTACTTGGGGATTACGGCTATCAGAAAATAGAGGATCATTCAATTGCAAGGTCTAGGTAAACTATGATGGCATGCAACTAGAACCCCCTCCACTTCCCCCCCTCCCCCCTCGGGAGTTCCTATTAGAAGGCACTCAGACCTTCTGGAAGGACACAACTACTTTAAGATCCTAACTTCCAAAATAAATAGGGTCATCCTATTGCAGGTCTAGGTAAACTACAAGGTAGTGCACCTAACACCCTCCTATAGTCCCTACTAGAATTTGATGCTACCTAAAGGAATATGATCATTTGAAAGGCTAAAGATCAACTAAAAGTCATTAAGACCTTCCAATTATGAATAACTACTTGGATATTATGGCTTTCAAAAGGTAGAGGATCATCTGGCAACAAAGCCTAGGTAACCTACACTGAAGTGCAACTAACACCCTACCATAGTTCCTATCGAAAGGTAATCATACCTTCCGAAAGGGTATAGTTGCTTCAAGATCATGGCTTTCGAAAGGAATAGGGTCATCCAGTTACACATTATAGCTAAACTACGAGGAAGTGCATTTTGCACCCTCCCATAGTCCAAACCAAAAGCTACACAAACCTTCTGGAAGGGAAAAATTGCTTGTAATTTGATGCTATCGAAAGGGAGAGGGTCATCAAAAAGGCCGAAGATCATTCGGAAGGCATTAAGACCTTCTGCTTATGAAGAATTGCTAGGAGATCGTAGCTTTCAGATGGTAGAGGATCAACTGGAAGTATGATTTAAGAAAACTGCAAGCCAATGTGTCTAGCACCCTCCCACAATTCCAACCGGAATGGACATAGACCCTTCAAAAGGAAAAAATTGCTTGTAATTTGATGCTACTAGAACTGAGAGGATCATCTAGAAGGCCAAAGATCATTCGAAAGGTATTAAGACTTTTTGATTGCAAAGAATTTCTAGGAGAATGTGACTTCTAGATGGCAAATGGTCAACCAGAAGCAAGGTTTTGATCAACTACAAGCTAGTGCATCTAGCACCCTGCTATAGTCCTAACTAGAAGCACATAAACATTTCAGAAGAAAAAATTGTTTGTAATTTCATGTTACTACAAGAAAGAGGGTCATTTGAAATGCTGAAGATCATCTAGAAGGTATTAAGATCTTTTGGTTGCGAAGAATTACTAGAAGATCATGGCTTCCGAACAATAGATGGTAAACCAAAAGCAGGGTCTAGATAAACTATGAGCAAATGCATCTAGCACCCTCCCACAATCCCAACCAAAAGTTACATAGACCTTCTGGTTGGAAAAAATTATTTGTGATTTAATGCTACCCAAAGGGAGAGGGTCATCCAAGAGGCCAAAGGTCATCTACAAGGCATTAAGATCTTTCAGTTGTGAAGAATCGCCAAAACATCTTGGTTTTCGAATAGCAAAGGATCAACCAGAAGTAGGGTCTAAGTAAATTATGAGCCAATGCATCTAGCATCCTCCCACAATCCCAATTGAAAGACACACAGACCTTCCAAAAGGGAAATTTTGCTTGTAATTTGATGCTACCAATAGAAAGAGGGTTATCCATAAGGCCCAAGATCATCCAAAAGGCATTAAGACCTTTCAATTGTGAAGAATTGTTAGGAGATTATGGCTTTGGGATGGCAGAGGATCAACCAAAAGCAAGATCTAGGCAAAATACAAGCTAGTACCTCTAGCACCCTCTTGTAGTCCTAACCAGAAGGCACATAGACCTTTTAGAAGGGAAAATTCATTTGTAATTTGATGCTACTAGAAGGAAGAGGGTCATTTGGAAGGCTAAAAGATCATCCAAAAGGCATTAAGCCCTTCTGATTATGATGAATTACTTAGAGATTGTGGCTTTTGGAAGGCAAAGGACCATCTGGTAGGATGTTCTAGCTAAATTGTGAGCATGTGCGACTAGCACCCTCCAATAGTCCTTATTGAAACTTTCATCCTGACCTTCTAATGCCTATAGTTGCTGCAATTGAACTTTTCTATTTCTTCAATGTACTTAGCAGTACTCACTATCTTAATGGACTTAACAAGATAAGAGCCTAAATAATTAAATCAACCTAGTTCTAATAGTAATTTGTTAATTTACATCTCAACCAAGTAGCAAGATAATAAAGCACTTTATTAACATAGTAACGAGTAGTAGTGATGTAAATACTAGGTGGACATGGTGATAGTATGTTGTGCTCAACATTACTCGCTAAATATATTGAAGTACATTCTAGAAAATTCTTATGGAAGTTTTGTATTGGCACTGTAAGCAATAGTGCTTGAAGAATATGATCTAGAATTCAAGTTGTAGCGTTCGATAAAAGGCAGCCATATTATAGGTTATCTAGTTAATTTTCCACTTTTGTCTTCTCACTCAATAGATCTTGATTTATTTGATATAACAATTTTAATTTTAAAATAAATGAATGAAGAATAATATGATTTCATTATATTTTTCAATGAAGAAGTTGGTATAGGCATTATATTTTACAATATGGCATATAGACCATAACTACAGTACCTCTACTTTAGAATCCTCATACCCCTTACTATATTTCTGATTTGAACCCTTAGTGTCTTTTTTGGACCTATGTCTTGTGCTTTAATATTGTAGGACATTGAGACTGTGAGGTCATGCATTTTGCATGTCTTTGCATTGTTCACTTACACTGCAAGAACATGCACATTGCAGTGCATCGCATGGCTTAAATTTGAAACTATGAAAATCATGTGATCTGCATGTTCCCATCACTATTTACATTATAGTTGTGGATATCATCTATGAGGGTATTCATGCTTGCAGGAGATTGGAATTGCAAGGTCATGAGGCTTACATGACCTTGCATTATTCACTAGCACTACAAGTACATGAGTGTTGTAGTGCATTACATGGCTGAAATTTTGAAATGAAAAATGACTACAAGTCGTATGTCTCTAGCATTGTTTTCATTAAATTTTTAGATATTGATTGCGAGCGAATTCATGGTTGTAGGATACTCGCACTATTGCTTTTGAGCACTCTATGACTAAACTGTGAGTTGCATGTTACAAACACTATTTTTAAATAAGTTTCAACTTCTAACTATGAGGTCATCAATGCTCATAGTGCACTAGCACTATTTTCTCTAATAGGCCTGTGACTACACTACAATACACTTGTATCTTGCAATTTATATTTTTTAGAATGTGTTATGCATGTTACCAGCATGTGACTTGCAATTCTTGACAAGAGAAAATAACACACATTCCCAAGAATGATGCATTTTGTTTCTATCTTACAACTCTAGTATGTTTATTACAAATAGTTTTATTTTTAGAATAATGAATATTTTACTTCAGTAATGGAAGTGCATTCAATCACATTGGAAAAAAATTCTTATTTCTATTTTGTAATAATTCAAGGATCCTCTATGACCACACTTTTTAAAGGCATATGGTTTTGAAGTTGAGATTTTAAGGAGGAAAAAAACATGCTCCTTGTATATAAACACTGAATACATAATCCAAGGAGATATATAGATAGGAATTAAACATGAAAGTGGGTGTGTGTGAAAGAATCCAATTGCAAATTTTATTTGTAACATTGAAAGATGCTAGCCATGATCCTTAACCAACAAGTCATAATTTTATATTTAATCAATCCTAGAATCATAAGTAATACTTCTAGTTGCTTGAAACATTAATGTAAAAAAATAATAGAGGCATGCAAACTCTTAGTTAGAGAAGGTAAACTAATGTACTAATTAAATAAATTTAACCAAAAATTGTCCATTGGATCATGATATTAATTTTTTTAAAAAGTATTAGTAATAGACCATGTAAATACATAAATATCATTAAAAAGAATTGTCAAAGGCAAACATCATTGAATATGTATACATGAAAACAAATTTTTAGCCAAATCCTGATGAAATGTTGTCTTGAGCTTCATTTGGAGCATCATCAATCTGCATGAAATTTGTCTCCATGACAATACCATCAACTATGGTGATTGGTTGCTCCTTCATTTCTATTGTTCCTGATGCTCTAGCCTCTGACTCATGGACCAAAGTGGTCATCTCAACGAACACAAGGTCAATAAAATCCTCCATCGTCACTGAACCAAAGGACCTATGCAATGATCAAAAATGTTCATATGATTATTTACCCAATGATTGAACATTCACAAATAGGTGAGAAAGCCTCCTATCCACTCGTCCAAAATGATGATCAACCTTAGACTGCATGGCATCCATGGATAATTCTTGCTTATTGAATATGCCATTTTTGATGGTTAATTCGAGATGTTTTGAATTTTTCTTTAATAAGGTTGATTGCTTACATGGATGCCATGCAATCTTCCCAAAATGGCATCCATGGATGTAATTGAAGGTTTAAAGAAAGACCTTCTAGCCACTCATCCAAAAGGGAAGACGTTCTAGCCAGAATAAAGTAAGACCTTGTTTCAATCTTTCAGTAAACACAAGATATATATGAGTCCTTGACCAGTTATTTTGATGCTCTAAGAAGTAAATGAGAAGATATCCATTACCATTCAATTGAAGATTTGTCACATACAAAAGCATTGTATTTGGTGCAATAAAATCTTCAAATTTATTGTTGAACTAAATTCAGAATATGAGATTTTGAGAGGCCAAATCCTAAGAATGGCTCTCATTTCCTCTGTTAGAGCAAGTTTACTATAAGAAAAATGATATAGAAAGGCAATGAATCTTGTCTCTTATACATACTTAAATAATGGTTTGGATAACATTCATTGTTGGTCAACAATTCTAATAAAGAAGAGATTTCTTGAGGTAATAGACAACAATCAACAGATGCAATAATTTCTTTAATTTTATTAACATACCTTATATGGCAAATACTCAATAGGTCCTCATAAAATTAAAAAGGAATGTTGCCCAACCCTGTAGGGTCTGAGGTGGAACTACCATCCTCTCTTTCATATGTTATTTCAAATAATTAAAATAAAAGGAGGAAACACAAGCTGTAAAACCAAATTTTTATAAAATCTATTTTTTTTACAAAATCTATTTCTCTTATGTAAACACTTGCTTCTTAATTCAATAAGAGTAATGCTTTGCCAGCAAACTTTCTCAAATCACAGAATCCTTTAAAGATAAAACCATATCATAAATAGAATTCTTCAATTTAATCAAATTGTAAACCATCCCTGCTAATCCTAGCGTGAGGAAAAAATTTATAAAATTAAGAATTTTGGTGTGGTTTAACATTCACTCCTGCTCATTGTTATTTCAATGTCTAAAATTTAATTCTTTAATATGAAATCCTTTGCTTCTACCTTGGTAGCTCTACTTTATAACCTTTTATGATGCTGCTTCTCGCCAAATGTCTGCTGCATGCAAGTGAAAGTGAAAATGAAAGTAAAAATAAAAATTATGGCCAAGCCAATTCATTTTATTTTTTTATCATTTACCCTACAATGCGAGGTCCTGCGAATCAGATTTTTTAGAATTCTGTGACTCACACATTAATGATCATCTCATAGTTTATCTCAGAAATTGTCTTGCATTATTTAGTTGCTACTCATAGTTTTATATGTATGTTGTGAGATGCATACAAAATTGTGAATCTCATACTTCTTAAGAATATGTGACTTACAGTGTTAATTGCTACTTATAATATGAACTTGGAAAGTGTCACTCACATTGAAGCACACTATGTTACATACGTTTCTATAAAAAAAATTTAAATGTGGAGATATGCACATCACATAAACTAGAAAAATGATTTTGTAAAGTAGGACAAATAAAATTAAATAGTAAAGAATACTTTATGATGCATGTTCTCACATGTAATGTTAATAAAATTGTGGGGACATGAAAATTGCATGTTCTTGTAGTTATTAACAAAGAAATATTTGAGACATCAAAAAAAAACCTGATATACAAGGATCATTGTAGAAACCATAATTAACAATTTACAAATAACCTACACATATCCAACACATAGTCTTGCAACACTCAATTGAGTAATATAAATCATTGTTTGATCCAACAAAAGAGAGTGACAAACACGTTGTCAAGTAATTAATAACAAATAAATAATATCTTCCAATCATAATTTGCTTTCCAAAAATGTTGAACAAAAAATACATTGAAAACATTATCATATAATGAGCTACTAGTTTAGGGTAGACATGGGATCAAATGATTGTTCATGATTCTATTGGTTTTCTATAGCCTAATCTGTAAGCAGAATGAAATTTATTATATTAAAAAAAACACAATATAATGTATTTTAATAACCATAAATAAGCAAAGGAATAGTATCCTCACCCTCACTAAAAAGTTTTCTTACATACTTAAGCTTAGAAAGCTCTTGAGTAGAATGTCTAGTAGGACTATGCCAACTTGATAATCTTTTCTTGCTCAATAATCCATCTGCATTACTTGAAAATATAAATTTTGATTCCAACAATTCCACATGTTTTTCTATTTCTAAAATATTATCCTTGTTTGTAGGTAATTGATGAGCAGTCAAGGTAACCCTACGCCCAACCATATGAATCACAAAGCATTCATGTGTGATTAGGTTAAATTCTGTGGACTCTATAATTTCTAGTACACTAGTCTTCTAGAAAGTGAACCTTGCCCTAAGGTCATTCATTGTCTTCCCAATTACACTTGTGATGCACATGGTATGGTTAAGTGTAATTAAGGCATATGATTTTTATTATTTTTTATTGTATGTTCTTTAGTGCTTAAAGTAGAGAGATGAAGTAATTTAATAACTAATTTAATTTAAGTAACTAACTAATCTCTAACTAGTCCTAACATAAGTATTTAGTCCCACTTTCCATACACATCTTGAACCCATGTATTCACTATTAGGTTAACAAATGCTACGATACTGGGTGCACCAAGCAATAACACTACTGGGATTATCAAGTGAATATGTGTTTACACTCGAAGTGGTCATACTTATTTATTTAACCTATTTAGCTTATCTTACTTAATCACTTAACTAGCTTAATTACTAAGAAACATCAAACAAATAACTAAAAACATTAAAAGCAAGAATAAACATTTAAACTATCTAGAATTCTGCAAGGTTTATCAAGAAGCACATCTTTATTGTCATACATACTGGTGTGGTTCAAGCACAATAGTACTTGAATAAAGATCCATACACTTAATAACTCTTGTTGCAAGAACTTGGGAAAATATTCTAACTTCCAAATGAACAAACTACAAAAGCTTTATTGTTACTATGACCTCTTGGTCATAAACATGGCTGGGAGCTCATATTTATAGTACTGCATCAATGGTACCCCATAGAAGTAGCAAACGCTATGTTGATGCAGCCCCATTGACAAGGCAACACCAGGTAAATAGGTCCCCATCAATGGGGGCTGGTTAATGTGACACTTTGATGCTTCATCATACCCTCATAATTGAATGAAAACTCATCCTCAATTTTCTATACAAAATTTGGAAGGTATGAGATTATTGACTAACTCTTAACAAAACAAACAAACTTGACAAAATTGAGTGCCTGAGTGTAGAAATCAACACATTACAAAATTGTGATGTTTATGACACAAAATTGAATACCATGACATGACTACACACAAATTTGATAACACATCCTTTAATGATGTGAAGGCGGTGGAGAAGATCAGATAATCCTAGTTGGATGTGGCTCTTAAGGTTCTAAAGGACCTTCACCAGCTTTAGGCACGTGTGGTAGCTGAGGTAGCTGTGGCTGTCCTACTATGACTACAACCTTCGATGAAAGGCAAAAGGCATCTAGTAATGCCTTCATCATCTTTTCCTTGCTCTAGGGATCATTCACATACCACACAACATTACCAATGTGGGTTGGAATGGGGATATCCCATAGACAAGACATTATCGAGAACATCTCCTTCACATTGACAAACCAGGTAGTGAACTGTTTACATTCGATATCTAATGTCTTGACTACATCCTACAACTCCTAGTAGTCATTCATCCTCTTGGCTAGGTTCTCGATAGTTGATCATTGATCTGTGAATCATGCCTTAAGAACTTTAAGTTTAGTGTTTGCCACTGCAATCTTTTTCTTAGTGTCCTTGTGATGCTTGAACTTGGCCTTGTACAACAAGTACAAGTTGGCCACCTGCTTCTTAAGTCAGATTGTAATCGTTTGATAGTCAACATGGCCAGATTTTCATAATGAATATTGGCAAGCTCCATATACTCCATCATCTCTTTAATTTGTAGCTCCTTCATGCATATTTCAACTTCGTTGTAGACATCTATCCCATCAAGGATGGATTGCCACATTTCTTTTCCTTATTGGAGTTGTTGGAAGGTTTCATTCACTTTCACCTTCGTCAACTAGATGTGTTTTCCATTTACTTCCTTTTGTAAACCGACCTATTCTTTGTAATGATCCTTGACTCTCTCAAATTTGAGAGTCTCCAATTTCCAGTTGGCTACCTCGACTACTATTTTCTAGCAAAGAGCATGGACCTCCTTCATGGAGAGATTTCTATTTTCTATTTCCAATATCCTTAATTCTATGTTTGCCCTGGCTAGTTTCTCCTATTGTTAATGAATGAAATATGTTAACTATTGCTTGTGTGCATTAACATTCTGCAGGTGATAGTTTTCTACAGTCAATTCCACATACTCCTAGTAGGTCTAATCCAATGCCTTCTGAATCTTGTGTTGTGTGCTCTCTACCAAGGATTGGTAAAACACCATCATCTCCATTACATCCTCAACCTCTTTTAATCTAGTGTGAAGCTATTCCTTAGCTTCATCTCTTATCAGTGCCGAGTTAAGGAATGCGGCTTTAGCAATCTGGGCAACTTTTGCAACCAAGCATTCATTTTACTCCTTGGCTATTTCAAGTTGCCCCTCCAATATGATATTATTGTCCCTTGAAAGATCTAACTGAGTTGCTATAATACTATTTAGAAGGTTAAAGACATTCAGAAGTGGTTTCTCAGTTCCACCAGTCGGTCTAACAGTTATTCATGCTATGTTGCATTTATTCTACTACTTGTTGTTCCTGCAGATGTTTATACATCTTTGAGTGTAGTGATGTCTAGTACAGATGCTGCAAATGCATTGAGCATTTTGGCAATACAATTAGTAACCACTTTTTCTGTAGTCTCCTACCCCTGGTGCTACATCACCAAAACTATTGCCCCCTCACCCTCCTCCAAGTGCATTGAGAAGGTCACAGTGTTTCCAGATATTCTTAGGAGTGGCTATTATTCTGTGAGAGGTACTGTGACCTCTTTGGCACTTGGATTCAACCTTGTAGGCAACTATGTTCTTTGGGCTGAGAAAATGGATCCACCCTCACCTATTAAGCTAATTTTTTAGGCCACCTCATTAAGGTGACTCATGGCTAGTCTGTATACAAATGGGTCCCCACCACTCATGCCTACTCATTGCTCTTGTCCACTCAGGAGTCATTCTTTGTATTCGTGCAACCATTGGGTGGTTGTAGCAATGGTTGCCATAGTTTTCTAAGTGGTAGGTGAATGTGGTGTCATTGCTCCTCTTCTTGGATCGTCATGGTAGGTGTCTTATCCTTCATCATTTTCATCTAGTTGGCAGCTAAAACAATCCTAATAGTATCATCAATATAACAAGCTATTCCTATCCTTCAACAAAATTTCCTAATGAGGAATGGAATGGGGAGTTCCTTCCTTCCACATTCATTTTCTTTAAAGTGCTTCTCCATTTGTAGATAGATCAATTGTGGAAGGTTGACAAGGAATCCCCCACTTAGAGTGGTGCATGCTCAAGTATATAAGGTAGTGATTTTGCTTGGCCTCACCATGGGATTGAGTTGGAAGGCCAAAATCTTATAGTGAATCCTCTTTGCTAGTGTGAGCATGCCAAAATCCTTGTGGTCGATGCCATAACATGGTTGAGCCCATTCTTTCTTTATGCTTGGATCTGCCTACATTGGGATCTCAAAAAGATTTGCCCCTATTTCAAGCAACCCAAGTGTTGCAATAATGGCCTGCACTGAGTAGGGCATTGAGATATCCTTGATTTACACTATTACTCTAAGATACTTGTTGTTCTAGGATAAAAATATCTCTTCCATGTACCACTCCCTGATGGAAGTGATGATTGGCCACAGGGAAGAGTCCTTCAGCTTGTCCTAGACTTCTCTTGATGCATGCTTTAAAAAGGGCCAAAATTTAACTCATAGAGCATCAATTTTTAGACCTCCCTCGATTTGATCTAATTTAGGCAGGCCTCTATCAAGGTTACCTCCAAATTTTCTTGTGGTGTTAGTGCATCATCCCAATGGAAGTGGTCTATTGCTACTACTAGTTCTGGAATTTGTTTAATAGATTCCATTTCTGCCTCCTCCCTAAGAGGACCTATGCATTGGTTGCAAGTGATTCTTCTTGGGGTTGTTCTTGGCCTCTTCCCATTCTAGGTCATTTCTCCCTTGGTTGGGACAATCCTGCTTCCTATGTATGTTTCCCTTTTGATTCCATTTGTGATCACAACACATCTATGGATTACTATAATGTGTAACTCTAAGGTTTCAAATGCCTTCTCTTGTTAGTTAGCTATACTGTGGCTAAGGTTGGACCATGGCAAATTGATTATTTTATTAAGTATTTATTATAATTGTCATCGGAGCTTGTTAGAAAGGTTTAACTCTTGTAATTTGGTGTTTAATGGTTAATCTCTTAGTTAAACCTTTGTGGGAGTTAGAAAAATGGTGAAAAATTTTCTATCAAAAATGGTATATTTGTGGCCCCGACAATGTAGAGCATACCTCCAGTAGTTGTAGAGTCAAAGAATAGAGTGATTTGAATAAATAGTTTGTATGTTATAGGCTTTGGAAGGTTTTGGGCTCTAAAAATTAGAAAAACTCCCTTGGAATTTGTAAGAAAATGTAAAATTTTCAACGTGGAGTTGCATATATATATACTATTTTTCCCTTATGTCAACAAGGCCCTGTATATGGGGCCCATAGGCAAAAATTTTCAAATGTTAATATCTCAAAAAATATGAGGAATTTTTCAATGAGATTGGGGTCCATGGAATTCTAGAAAAGCCAAGAATATGATAAAATCATTAAAGAGGTTCTTTGAAAGCTCAAAAATTAAAAAAATTGATGGAGAACATTTTGAATGAACAAAATATGTAAAGGAGCACATGGTGTGATGTAAAAGATGGGTGTATGAAAGATTCTGATTACAAAAATATCTAAGGATAAGTTACTTAATGAAACCAACTAAGAGATATACAAGTGGATCCTCCCCATAGTAGGCACATGTCTTGTTTGCCCTTGCATAACCTCAACCTAAGGATTCTGTGGGCTCCATAGGTGATTAATGGTCAATGGAAGTTAAGGACTAAAACCCAACAGATTCTACCTAAGAATTCAAATACGTCAAACCAAGACATGGAATCAAGAACATGGACATCAACAATGAGGTGAATTATGGTCAGCATAGATGGATAATGGAGAAGGTCGAATGGAATTCTAAATTGAGGTCATAAAAAGTCCCTTGTGAAGTTTTGCATTTAAAATGACTTGAGAAGATCCTTCCTTAGTCCAAACCAAAACCAACCTCTTTCAGTGACTTCACATCACCACTCTAAAACCAATCAACCCCCATAAGACACAAGAGTGCACCCACAAAACAAACCACTATTCCATAAAAGAGAAGAAAAAAGAAGTAGGAAGTGATAGAGGGCCTTAGTTAGAGGGGACCTTTAGGCATGGGTAACATGTCTTTCTAGTCCCATAACTAGTGCTTGTAGCCTGGTTATTTGTTTAAGGGATATGCTTTGAATTTCCATCATGTTTTTTTTTAATTTTTTTTATTTATTTTTCTTTTTTTTTTTCTTTTTTTCTTTTTTCTTTTTAAATGGAAACCACACAATGCAAAGATGTTATTTGACTTCCTGTAGTGGTTGACATGGAATAGTAAGAAGTCTAGGAAAACACTCAAGCACCTAATTAAGTAGAAGAGTACAAAGAGTATTGAGTCCCCTTGAAGTCACACCCAGTAAAACCCTTTGAATCTTTCTCAATTCTAAAAAATACAAAGGTTACGAATTTATTAAAAGTTTATTTAATGAAAGGGATCTCAAACTTCCAAAACAAGGAAAACCATAAAGTTTGTGGAGGGTGGATGTTGTTGACTGATTTCCTATTCCATGAAAAAGAAACCATGATTGATCCATCAGTACAAAAATTCAAAAATAGAAATCAAACATTAGAAAACAAAACATAAAGTACAAACCACCATTAGTAACAACTACAACACCATTGTGTCCTATTGGCACAAAGCACATTTTATTAGCAAAAATCCAAAAATCACACTCAAACAAAATGAGGTAAAATATATATTAAAAAGTGTAAAATATTTAAGAAAGATTCAAACGTACTAATGATGATGTAAAATTAAAAAATGGTGTAAAAATAGAAAGAATTTTGAAAATCAAAAAGGTGTAAAATAAATAATTTTCAAAATTAAAAAAAAAACATGGAAAACAAAAAATAGAAAACCTAAAGAGCCATATGGATGATTAGCATGGATGGCCATCTCCCCCACAACTATGTTGGAAGGAGGAGATCTGAAAAATTGAGCATGATTGTCCATCTATTGAGGTATTTTTTGCACTACCTTGCTTGGGCTCATGGAAAAGCTTCATTTGTTAGATGTTGACCAACTACTTTTTATTTGAGCTCTCAAGTTTGTATATGGTCATGGCCCCAGAGGAAAAGGTCTCATCAATTATATAAGGTCCCTCCCATAATGTTTGGAACTTTGTTTTCTAGGGTACATGTGTGGGATTCTAGTAGAGAACCTTATCTTCTGGTTGAAATTTCACTTTCTATATTCTAAGATCATGTCATTGCTTATTGAATGCTTTGTGAACTTCATTCAAAGATGGGGCCACTAATCAATTTTTATCTAACACATCGAGGTTGACCAATCTTTCTTTTTATGCTAGGCTTAGGTCAAGATTCAATTCACAGACTATTGAGAGTGTACGAAGCTTGGATTAAATCGAGAGTGTTGGAAGTTTCCCATACACTAACTCATAGGGAGAGTAGCCTATAGGGAGTTTCCATGTTGAGTGGTAGGCCCAAAGGGCATCATTGAGTTTTGTGCTCTAGTCTCTCTTATATTTACTTATGGTCCTTGTTAGGATCTTTGTAATCTTCCTGTTAGTTACCTCTGTTTGACCGTTGGCTTGGGGATGATAGGATGTTCTTAATTTATGTTCAACCCCCAAGAGTTATATAAGTTTTTGAAAATTTGCACCTATAAAATGAGTTTCATTGTCAAAAATAAGTGAACGTGGCATCCCAAAACTATTTACAACATTTTTTTATACAAATCTAGTAGTAGTGGATGATGTACAGTCAGTGATGGCTGTTGCTTTTGTTCATTTAGTGTAGTAGTCGACTATTATAATGATATATGTCTTTCCATTGGACATGGGTGTCATGGGATCCATGAAGCCAATTCCCCATATGTCAAAGGATTTTAGTGGTTGAATCCACTATTGAGGACTCTCCATTCATGTAGTCATCCCACGATCTCTTTGACAAAGTTCACAAGATTGGACAAATTGGTGGGCATCCTTGAAGATTGTAGGCCAATAGTATCCTACCATCAGGATTTTTATGATCATGCACATCCCTGCATAGTGGCCTCTACAAGGGCCTTCGTGAGCATCCTTAAGAACACGTAGTTAATCTACATCAAGGACACACCAACAAACTAACCCATCGGTGCACACCTTATACAGGTGTTCATTGATTTTCATGAAGTACTTTTCTTAATGAAGAAACTATTGTTTCTTCCTAAAGTCTAGATCTTGTGGCATCTCTTAAGTGAGAAGGTAAGTGAGGATGCCATTGTATCATATTGTTTCTATGGGCATTTTTCCATTTATAGATCCTATAAAGAGGAGTTCATTTGGAAATTGATCAAAGAGCATGCTCTCCTCTTTATTATCCCATCATAACCAAGAGAGCTGGTCAATGACCACATTCTCAGTTCCTTTCTGATCTACCATTGTGAGATCAAATTCCTACAAGATCACAAGCCATCATATGATACAAGGGCTTACCATTGGCTTATTCATTAGGAATTAGATGGCATCGTGATCTGTGTGCACAAACACCTTATAGCCAAGCACATAGTGCCTGAACTTTTCAAGAACATACACCATTGCCATCAGTTCTTTCTCAATTCTGGTGTAATTCAACTATGCATCCACAATGCTTCAGCTTACGCAATGGATGTAATATGGAAATTTCTTATTGTTCAACTACATAAGCATAGCTCCCAAGGCATAATTAGATGCATCAGTCATTATGTAAAATGGTCTAGACTAGTCTAGTGCTTGTAGAACTGAAGTTTCTATGAGTTTGTCCTTTAGTTGTTGGAATGCATGTTTTCACTTCTTGTTCTAGATGAATGGAGCATCTTTCTTTGTAAGCTCAACCAATGACTTTGTGATCTTAGAGAAATTCTCTATGAATTTTCAATAGTAGCCAATATGTCCAAGGAATGATCTGACATTTTTAATTATCTTTGGTTGGCATGTGATTCCTTGGATGACCCTTATCTTTTCAGGGTCTACCTTAATCCCTTCTTGTAAAATTTTGTGCCCCAATATTATGCCCTCCTATATCATTATATGGCTTTTCTACTAATTGAGCCTAAGGTTTGTTTCAACACATCTTTTCAGAACCTACTCAAGGTGATCTAGGACTTGCTCGAGTATAGCCCCATAGGTAGAGAAGTCATCCATAAAGACATCTACCCTACTACTAATTTCTAATTGGAAAATACTAAGGACCAAGCATTGAAATTTTGTAGGAGCATTACATAGATCAAATAGCATCTTACAATATGCAAAAGTCCCCTAGGGACTCATGAATGTTTTCTTGGCCTAATCTTTTGGTACAATTTGGATTTTGTTATAGTCACTATAATCATCTAGGAAGCTATAATAGTAATGCCCAGATGTAGTGTCCAACACCCAATGCACAAATGGTAATGAAAAATGATCTTTAAATGTTGCCATGTTTAATAGCCTAGAGTTGATGCAAACCTACCACTTTCCACCTTTCTTTAGTACAATTATGAGTGGGCTAACCCGCTCACTATCTATGATGGGATAGATGAACCCTACCTTGAGGAGTTATTCTATTTCCTCCTTGACAATCTACTTTAACTTGGGATTCAACCACCTTTACAGCTACCTTCTTGGCTTCATGGATATGTCAATGTAAATGTGATACTATCATATCCTTAGATCAATTCCAAACAACTTGGGATATGACCAAGCAAAGGTTGTTGGCCATTTATGGACTAGCTACAATAGCTTGTCTTTTTGTTCAGGAGCAAGATTTGCATTAATGATAATCAATTTGCCATTATTTAAAAACACATACTCCATTCCATCTGATAGATTTTTTAACTCTAAGGGCTCCTACTTGAAATTATTAGGGATTTCCAACTCTTCCCAATAGGTATCATCATCTTCATCATCAAAGAGTTGGTGATGAACTTGCTCAAGTTCATCCATGCCTTCAACATAATCACATGTTAGGCTTTCAATTGGTTCCATGCATAATGTGCTGCTATCAAAGTCAACTGTTAGTCACTTGGTGCCCTTCTATTTTGTGGCTGCTACATACAGGCACCTTTGGATATCTATTTCTTATGCACACTAATTGCATGCTTTGATGAATGTACTTTTAATAGATCATATTTTCTGCACACAATTGCATCCATTATCACTATACACAATGCATTGAACATGCTTCTTCTCTAATTGTCCAAATTCATTTTCCTTGAAGATTTTCAAGGAGATGTTCCTTATACCCATTCATGCATCAAGCATGCTTAACCAAGCCTTTCCCATAATGATGTGGAAGTCGCCTTTGCAATTCTCTACCTTGATCACAAGAAAATTGGCAAGATAAGACCACCCACAAACTATGGTCATAATGTCCTCCACTAAGCCTAAAGGAACAGTAATTAACTAGTCTACCAATTCCAAACAAATGTTTCTCTTCTTGAAAGGTGGTAGGTTCCAGGTCTTACACATGTCATGGAAGATGAGGTTAACACTAGAACCAGAGTCAAGAAGAACCTTGCATGGCTCATGTCCAGCAATCTACAAGTAAATAAGACTTCCTAGGTTAGATCTTTTTGAGGAAAGGTTCCCAACCTTAATCCAATCAGAAATAGCATGAGTTAACATCATAGTGTGGATCTAATGTGGCATTTGGTTTGAAGGGTACTCAAATGTATTTGATGCAAAGGATGAGGATGTTGGAGATGTAGGGCAACCAACTGCATTAGGTTGTGAGGGTTTGAAATGACTACTAGGTCAAAAAAAGGATTGTTTCTTGGATCGATTATCCGAACCACTCAGTTACAAGGCTAGTTGTGAATGTGCAGCCCTCATAGCATTTCATTGCTACAGTTGCGGGGGAATTTCACCCTGCATGGACAAAGTAAGAGGTAACTGGGTTGAGGGGAAGAGATGTGTGCAAACGCATGTAGAGGGTGGTATGGATATGGGTGCTTTCTTGGAGTATATGGTGAATGAGTTCAATGGTACTCTAGAGGGTAATAGTGATGTTGGAATGATGCATGGCTTGCAAAGCCTCATGAAGAAACAGGTTATTGAACATAGTACCCATATGGATCTAGTTGCCTATAAGGGTACTGTTGTCTTGGTGGTGGCATTTCCCATTATTACAGTTGGTTCCACTACTAGTATTACTCATACGGTTGTAGTGGAGCTCCACTTGGATAATAAGCTTGTTGTTGTTGGTGGAACTACCTTGGATTGCCTTGAGGATAAGGTAATCATCTAGGTGCTTACCTTCTTACTAGTCATGGATTCAATGTGTACTTCCCAGACTCTTGTAAGTGTAACATCATAGGATAACATCCCTTAGGATGTTCATATTGTCAAATGTTACATCCATTATCATCATCAAAGTCTATCTCCACAACTTCTTCTACTACAGCAACTTTGCCCTTACCTCTTTGGTAGGCACATTTAGCTTCTTTCCACCTCATGTGGTCACAATCACTATTCTACTCTTTGGATGCTTGAACAATCTGCATAGCAGTTTGGAACTTCTTATCCAAAGAGCCCCATCGTTTATGAACCTTTGCTGAAATATCGAAAACAAATTTTTGGATAGGTAAGGTTTTCTTATTCACCACTTCGTCGAGTGGTGACTCCTTCTAATCACAAAATTGGACCTTCCTTTTCCTTATGGAAGGATCCCTATTATCCTCTTCTACACTTTTCCTTTTTCATAACTCATCTTCTTTTTTGGCTACCTATTCTATCAGCCTTTGTATCTGATGAGTTATATGTCTGAATAGTCTCCCTTGGGCATAAACACCAAGAGTTCTTCTAGTTTCTACTTTGAGCCCATCTATGATGTGGCAAAGTTATTCCCTTTGAGAATAACTATGGTCAAGGCATTAATGTAAGAGAGAATAATATCTATCCATGGTGGCAGCCAAGGGTTCATGTGTTCCCTATTTCCAACCTTGGATTTATCTTCTTATATTGAACACTCTAGAGTACATCTGGTATTTGTCATTAAATAGCTCAAGCATGGTACTCCATCTATAGATAGATTCTAGCTCTAAGGACCAATATCAACTTTCAGCTTCCTTAATGAGTGTCCTAGTGAAGAGCTTGAGTTTCTGCCAATCATTTTCAATGTTCTACAAGGCAAATGCATCATGGAAAGCTTGTAGATGCGTTTGCAAATCAGAGTTGTATCCCCCCTCAAATCTTGGGATATTGTTTATGTTTAAGCGCTTAATCCAACTATCTTTCACATGCCTAGTTAGAATCTTTATTGCCTTTACAATGTTAAGCATTCTTCGAGTTACCAACAAAGGCTCATCATCATCATGATTTCATTGTCGCCAATGATGTTCTCTATTATTTCTATGTTCATTATGGGCTTAGTAATCATTATTTTTATCTCATTGAGCACCTCCATCACAATTATTCCTTCTACGGCATCTTTCAGAATCAAAAGATGAGGAAGAAGAGGGTGCAAATGAAGAGGATGAAGAAGGAGAAGGACTACCACACCATGGTATCTATCAACTCCCCTTTGGTTTCCACAGCCATGATCATCAAATTTCTTATTATCTTGATGCTTAGCTAATTCCTTTCCCTGATTGCCATTTTTCTGAACTTGGATTGTTGATTGTAAACTATAGGCTCAGGGTCACACCCCTACCATTAGTAACAAGGGATGGAGAATTGTCATGTTGAGAGCCCTCAAAGGGAGGATCCTTGTTTTCATCTTGGTTCAACAGGAACAAGGGATTAGTGAACCATTTCCCCTTCACAACCTCATGATGCCTCTCCTTGTGTCAATCTTGCTTGTGTTATGTTTCAATGGGATGGTAGTCTCAATAGTCATAATCATGCACAACATACTCTTCTTGAAGATTGTGGATGCTTAACTTCTTAAGCGTTCAAAGCAGCATCATGAGCATAGATTGATTAAAGGGCATTATGATGTTTCCCTCCATATCATGCCATCATAGTTGCTCATCCTAGTGTAGGATGAAGGTGAAGTCGGGTGCGTACTCATCTAGATGAGTATATACCACTTTGCACTCTTGTGGGACCAGTAGTTTGACATCATCATGCCTATGAGAAGAAGAAGACATCTTGCAAAACAATGAAAGTATCAGTGTGCTTTTGTAATTACATGCTGTTTGAGAGTGATGTTAACCTTGGGTTTATCCAATAATATTAATAATGTTTACTAATCCTAGATAGTGCACATTTCAACAAACAGAGTCCCTAATAATGATGCCAATGATGAGTGGTTGAGGTACCCCTACGACCAACCATACAAATCACAAAGTGCTCACGTGTAATTTAATTGAATTCTATGGACTCTATAATTTCTAATACACTAGTCTTCTAAGAAGTGAACCTTTCCCTAAGGTCATTTGTTATCTTCCTAATTACACTTGTGATGCACATAGTATGGTTAAGTGTAATCAAGGCATATGATTTTTATTATTTTGTGTTTTATGTTCTTTAGTGCTTAAAGTAGAGAGATGAAGTAATCTAATAACTAATTTAATTTAACTAACAAACTAATCTCTAACTAGTCCTAACATAAGTATCCGATCCCACTTTTCGTACATGTCTTGAACCCACGTATCCATTGTTAGGTTACCAAGCGCTACGCTACTAGGTGCACTAAGCAATAACACTGCTGGGACTACCAAGAAAATACGTGTTTACACTTCAAGTGGTCATACTTATGTATTTAACCTATGTAGCTTATCTTACTTAATTACTTTACTAGCTTAATTACTAAGAAACATTGAACAAATAACTAAAAACATTAAAACCAACAATAAAAATTTAAGCTATCCAAAATGCTGCAAGATTTATCAAGAAGTTTGTCTTTATTAACATACACACTAGTGTGGTTCGGCTACAATAGTGCTCAAATAAAGATCCATACACTTAATAACTCCTACTGTAGGCAGTTGGGAAAATATTCTAACTTTTAAATGAACAAACTGCAAGAGCTCTACTACTACTATGAATTCCTACTCATAAACATGGCTAGGAGCTTGTATTTATAGTTTTTACTATAGTACTACATTGATGGGGCCCCATAGACATAGCAAATGCTACGTCGACGCAGCCTCATCAACAAGGCAACACCATGTAAATGGGGTCCCATCAATGGGGGCTCATCAATAATGTCTTTATGAATTTTGTCAATCTATTTTTGAGCTCAAGAATTATTGTCTCCCATTGTTGATGAGTCACATTTTCTTGGGTCTGTCAATGTGGCCCCATGGACGTGACCCCATCAAAGTGGTCACATTGACATGGGATTTAATGCATTAATGTGGCCTTATTAATGCAATGTCTATTTTTTCTTATAAATACACGCTCACCCATCATGTTTATAGCATCTTTATCATAGTTGTAGTAGAGCTCTTGCAATTTTGTCATTTGAAAGTTAGAATATTTTTTCTAAGTGCTCGCAGTAGGAGTTGATGAGTGTATAGATCTTTATTCAAGCACCATTGTATCTAAGCACAACAGTGTGTGCAAAAATAAAGACAAGCTTTCTAATAAACCTTGCAACACTTTGAAATAAATTAATTGTTTATTTATGCATTTAATGTTTTATGCAATTTCCTTTCATGATTTAAGTAATTAAGCTAAACTAAGCTAGATTCAATATTGATTAATTAAGCACATAAGTAAGTCCACTTTGATCATACACTTGGTAATCCCAATAACGCTTAACATTTGGTAACCCAGTAGTGTTAAACATGTTCAGGATGTATACGACAAGTGGAAATGGATACTTATGTTAGGATTAGTTAGGTGTAGCTAGTTAGACTAAATTAACAATTTAATTATTTTATTTTATTCATTATTATTTATTCTTAGGTGCCTTAAAACAAAAAACATAAAAATGATAAAAATCATATGGCTCAATTGCGCTTAACCATACATTTGCATTTCACAAGTGTAATTGGGAAGACAATGATTACAACAATTAGTTTCACTTCCTAGAGACCAGCATACTTAGAAGGCTATAAGTCCATGGAATTCAACTAGATAGCACCTAAACGCTTAGTAATTCATATGGTTGAGTGTAGGATCTACTCATCATTCATCATTAATATCATTTTTGGGGACCTGTAGTGTGATACATGCACTATCTAGGACTTAGTGAATATTATTTAAGATCATTGGAACAAATCCTAAGGTCACAATTATTTAAAAAATTAATAATTACATTTATAATTTAAGCATACTAAATTTTTTTCTAATCCAAAATGTCTTCTTCTCACAAGCATGATGATTCAAAACTACCAATGCCCTAAGAATTCAAGGTGGTGTACACTCATCCAAATGAGTTTGTACCTGATTTCACCTTCATCTTGCATCAGAATGACCAGCTATAGTGGAGAGATATGGAGGGCAATGTTGTGTTGACTCTTGATTAATCTATTCTTGGGATGCTACTCCAAACTCTTAAGAGATTGGGCATCCAAGACCTCCATGATGAATACGTTGTGCAGGATCATGACTGTTGGGACTACTATCCCATAAAAACATAATGTAAAAAAGATCGACACCAGGAAAAGCACCATGAAGTTACAAAGGGGAAACAACTCACCAACCCCTTATTCCTACTAAACCAAAATTACAATGAGGATCCTTCCTCTGGGGATTCTCAACATGAAGATTCTTTATCCCTTGACATTGGTGATGGGGGCTTGCACCTGAATCTACAATCCATTATAAATAATCTGGGTTAAGCAGAAGTGGGAGATACGATAGAAGCTCAGGCAAGCATCATGATGATAGAAAACTTGATAATCATGGTCATGACTAGCAAAGAGGAGGTGGTAGATACCATGGTGATGGTAATCCTTCTCCTTCTTCGTCCTCTTCATCTGCATCTTCTTCTTCCTTCTCTGAATCTAATCAAAACTCTAGGGGATGAAACTGTGATGGAGGTGAATGGTGGGATAATGATCATAGGCCCTGCCATGATCAAAGGGGTAGTAGGGAACATCATAGGCATCATTAAAATCATTACAATGATAATCCCTTGCTAGCAACTCAAATCATACTAAACATTACAAAGGTAGTCAAGATTCCAACTAGGCATGTGAAAGATAGTATAATCAAGTGGTTGGATATAAACAATATCCCCAAATTTGAGGAGGGATATAACTTAAATCCACAAATCCATCTTCAAGTATTTCATGATACATGTGCCTTGCAAAACATAGAAAATGACTAACAGAAACTTATGTTGTTCCTAGGACACTCATAAAAGAAGCAGAAAGTTGGTACCACTCCTTGGAGCCAAAATCAATTTGTAGATGAAGTACAATAATTGAGCTATTCAATGACAAATATCAAACGTACTCTAAAGTGTCCAATTTGAGAAAGCAAATCCAAGGCTAGCAACAAGAAACACATGAACCCTTGGACATAGCCATGGGTAGGTATTATTCCCTTTTGTATAGATGTCCTAGCCATGATTATTCTCAACAAGAGTAGATTTACCATATCATAGATGGGCTCTGATCCAAAACAAGGAGAACTCTTCATATCTATGCTCAAGGAAGACTATTAGAACTAAGAGTCCATTAGATTCAAAGGTTGAATGAGTAGGCTACAAAAGTAGAAGGTGAGTTAGGAAAATAGAAAAGTGTTGAAGAGTATAACTGGGATCTTTTCATCAGAAAAAGAGAGGTTTGATTCTATGATAGTGAGAGGGAAGCATCACTTAATGAGGTGGTATAGCTAAAAACCTTGCTAATTCAAAAATCTATGTTTGAAATTTTGGCTAAAGTTGACAAAATGTGGGAATCTTTGGATGAAAAATTTTAAACTGCTTTCAAAATTGCATAAGAATCTAAAGAACAAGGTAGTGATTGTGACCATAAGAGAAGGAAAGAAGCTATACGTGCCTACCAAAGGGATAACTGCAAGGTTACGATAGTAGAAGAGGTTGTGGAGTCAGAATTAGATGATGATGGTGGGTGTGATATTTGCCAATATGAACATCCCAAGGGATGATGCTCTGTTGTATCACACTTACAAGACTATGGAGGGTGTATGCTCTGAATCCTAGACTAGCACAAAGGGAAACACCCAAAAGGTTGCCTTATCCTCAAGGCAATTGAAGGTAGTTCCACCAAAAATAACAAACTTATTATCTAAGTGGAGCTCCACCATAATCATATGAGAAGTATCAGCAATGGCAACACCCACAGCCATGGGGGATGCCACCACTAAGATAGTAGTACCCTTACAGGTAGTCAAATCCATATGGGTACTATGTTTAGAAACTAATGTCTTCCCATGACTCGTCTAGTCACAATTCTTTTTAGCCATCACTACTACCCTCTACAGTATTACAGAACTCATTCTCTATCTACTAAAGGGGAAAACTCATATCCCTATCACTGTCTACATCCTTCGGCACATGCTCATCCACCATCAACCTAATTATCACCTACCCATCCATGTAGGGAAAAATTTCAATGTAGCCATAGCAGTGTAATGCCACTAGATTCATTAACTTATATTTGGCTCCTCAACTGAGTGGTTTAGAACCCAAATCCCATAAAAGACCATTCTTCCAAACCAATAGTCCTACTAAGCCCTCACCTACTTATACAATTAGTCCACCTATGTCTCCTTCATGCTTTGCATCCATTCCTTTCAAAATCCCTTCAAACCAAACACCTCCAAATATCTACACAATCATGTTAATGCACATTGTATCTAATTAGATCAAGGCTGGTAACCTTCCTAGGAAAAGAGCTAATCCTAGAAGCCTTCTCATCTACTTATAGATTGCTGGGAATGAGTCATGTAAGGCTCTTCTTAACTCAGGTTCTAGAGCTAATCTAATTTACCAAAAAATGTACAACACCTGGAACCTATCTCTTCTCAATAAGAACAACATCCATTTAGAATTAGTAGATCAGTCCATCACTATTTCTTTGGAACTAGTGGAGGACATTGTGATCACTATCTCTAGGTGGTCATATCCTACCAATTTCCTGATGATCAAAGTTAATAATTGCAAGGGGTACTTTCCAATCATTATGGAAAGGGCTTGGTTGAACGTTATTGATGCATGAATGGGCATCAAAGATATTTCCCTGGAGATTTCTAGGGAAAATACTTCATAAAGATTGAGAAAAAGTGAGATCCATGCATTGCGTACAATGATACAAAGTGCAATTGTGTGCAAAAACTCTAATCTATTAAAAGCATATCAATTAAAGTATGTATACAATATTTAGACGAATCTAAATTCCAAAGGTGCTTGTACGCAATAGCCACAAAACAAGAGGGCACCAAGTGACTGACAGCTGATTTCAAGAGTAACACACTTTGCATGGAACCTACTAAGAGCTTAACTTTTGTCTATGTTGAAGGCATGGATGAACTAGAGTAACTTCATTACCAACTCTCCAATGATGAACCTAATGATACCAATTAGGAAGAGTTGGAAATCCCTGACAATTTTAAACATGAGCCCTTAGAGTTAAAAACTCTACCTACCAACATGGAATATGCATTTCTAAAAAATGGCAATCCAGTGATAATCAATGTCAGCCTTGCTCTTGAGTAGAAAAGGATTCCATTGAAGGTGGTCAATAAATGGCCAACAACCTTTGCTTGGTCATATCTTGAACTCACAAGGATTGATATGAGGATATGCCAGTAGCACATCTATACCGATCCGACCATGAAGCCAAAGAGGTAGACATAGTGGCAACTGAACCCTAAATTGAAACAAATAGTCAAAGAGGACATTGAACAACTCCTTAAGGTAGGGCTCATCTATCCAATTGAGAATAGCAAGTGGGTTAGCCCACTTATAATTATGCCAAAGAAAGGTGGCAAATGGTGGGTCTATATTGATTTTAGGTTGTTGAACATGGCAACATTCAAAGATCATTTTCCATTATCATTTGAGGAGCAAGTGTTGGATACTATTTCTAGGCATTGCTATTATAGCTTCCAGGATGGTTATAGTGGCTATAATTGAATTCAAATCATGCCTAAGAACTAAGCCAAATCAACATTCACAAGTCCCTAGGGGACTTTTGCATATCGAAAGATGCCATTTGGTCTATGTAATGCCCCTACAACTTTCCAATGCCTTATCCTAATTATTTTTCAGTAGCAAATTGGTAGCAAGGTGGAAGTCTTAATGAATGATTTTTCCACCTATGGTGCTACATTTAAGAAATCCTTGAACTACCTTGAGCAAGTGCTTAAAAGGTTCATAGAGGCTAATCTTTGGCTCAATTAGCAAAAGAGCCATCTCATGGTCTAGGAGGGCATTGTGTTGGGGCACAAAATTTCTCAAGCAAAGATTAAGGTAGACCCTGAAAAGCTTCGAGTCATCCAAGAAATAACCTACCAACTAAAAACCATTAAAGATTTCTAAACATTCCTTAGACACATTGTCTACTACCATCGATTAATAGAGAATTTCTCTAAGATCACAAAACCATTGGTTAAGCTCACAAAGAAAGATGCTCCATTCATATGAACCAAGGAATGTGAAAAGGCATTATAGAAACTTAAGAAGAAGCTTGTAGCAACTCCAATTCTACAAGCACTTGATTGTTCTTATCTATTTTACATCATGAAAAACACATCAAACTATGCCTTGGAAGCTATGATTACATAGTTGGATGATCAGAAATGTCTATATTACATCCATTGCATAAGCTAAATCATTAGGGATGCATAGCTCAATTACACCATGATAGAGAAAAAGCTAATGGTTGTGGTGTACGCTTTGGAGAATTTCAAGCACTATGTGCTTGGATATAAGGTGTTTGTGCACATTGACCATAGTGCCATTCACTTCCTAATGAATAAACTAATGGTGAGTCCCCATGTCATATGGTTGTTGGTGATCTTGTAGGAGTTCAATCTCACAATGGTAGATCGAAAGGAAACTAAGAATGTGATCGTTGATCACTTGTCTTGGTTACAATGGGACAATAAAGAGGATGAGTGCCCACTAATGGGACAATAAAGAGGACTCCAATTCCTAATGAATTTCTCTTTGCTGGTGCAATAAATGAATAAGTTCTTGCTAAACCAAAATGGTACAATGGAATCCTCACTTATCTTCCCACTCAAGAGATTCCATAAGAGTTAGACCACTAAAGGAAACAATAATTTCTTTATCAGGTCAAATGCTTTATGGAGATTAATGAACACTTTTACAAGGTATGTGCCGATGGGCTAGTTCATTGGTATGTTCTTGATGTTGATCAATTGCACATTCTTAAAGACACTTATGAGAGTCCTTATGGGGACCACTATGTAGGAAGATGCATGGCCATTAAAATCCTAATGGTAGAGTACTATTGGCCAAAAATTTTCAAGGATGCCCACCAATTTGTCCATTCTTGTGAACGCTATAAACAAGATGGTTTGATGACCACTTGAATAGAGGGATCTCAACAGTGGTTCCAACCATTGGAACCCTTTGACATCTACAACATAGACTTCATGGGTACCATCACACCCATGTCAAATTGAAAGGCTAACATAATAGTTGTTGTTAACTATTGTACAAAATGGGCATAAGTAGTAGCCTTCATCAACTATACATCTTCCACTTCTACATAATTTGTACAACAAAATGTTATAAATAGGTTTGGAATGCCACATGCACTGATTTCTAATAATGGTACTCATTTTATAGGTGCTATCTTTTGCTATCTTTTGCAATCTCATGCAATGCTTGGGGGTTAAGCACAAATTAACAACACCCTACCACCCCTAAGGCAATGGTCAAGTAAAGTTTACCAATAGGGAGATCATGAAAATCTTAATGAAAATAACTGGAAAATATAGGAGATACTAGAGCACAAAACTTAATGATTCCCTCTAGGCATACCACTCGACATGGAAACTCCCTATAGGCTACTCTTCCTATGAGTTGGTGTACAAAAAATTCCTAACTCACCACTCATCATTAGCACTATTGCTAGGGATTGATCCTAAGTCATCCACATGACAAGGGACAATACTTACCATTATACTACAACAATGAGCAGTGGGTAGGGTCTACTCTTTTTGTTGCTCATCATTGGCATCATTTCAAACTTACACATTAAGTATTAATCCTTAGTCATGTTGTGATTATAGATGGCACCTAGCTTGAAACGTCCACAGGAAGGAGGACCATCTCAACCAAGGGACAAATGACCTAGAGCTAGAAGGGAGCATCAAGAGTAAGCCCAAGATTAAGCAAGGAAGACTCATGTAATGGGACCTCTTTGGGAGAAGCCCAAAGTGGAATCTATACAACAAATTCTCAAGGAAGAGGTCATAATAGAATAATACCATCAAGATGAGGTGCTAAGACTTGTGCCAAGACTTAAGGTCACATTAACTCAAGTCTAACTTAATCATATCAAGCCTCTTAACATCCAATGTTTAGTTCTCCAATAATTAAACTTTGGACCATCTTGGAACATGCTCCACAAGAAGTCAAGACGTAGTTGCAGAACTCTCCCATGTGACCAGTCATCACTTCTAGTGGGGAGTGGTACATGGGAGATAGATATCTATTCTAGAATGGTAGGCAAGTGGGAGCCATTGTGAAGATCAAGGATATTTAGGTGTCCTACTTGGTGGAGGCTATTACGTAGGCCTTGTGATTGCCTAATATTAGAACAAATCTTGTAAAGATATCTACATAAGTAGATCCAAACACAAAGAGGGACTGGATCCAACGATGTTATGGAGTTGACTGTAAGGAGTATGATGCACTTACCTTGGTGGAGCACATATATTTTAAGATAGTAGCTTATCACCTCAATTTGATGGTAAGCCTCAAAAAGGAGACTTCCTTCTCCACCCATGCATGTGCTACTCTAAGTGGAAAATTCCCTGTGAACCTTTCACAATTGATCTATCTAGAGATGGAGAAGTAATTTTAAGAAAAATGAACATGGAAGGAAGGCCCTGCCATTTTCCTACCTCATCAAAAAATTATGCAAAAGGGTAGGAATAATTTGTTATGTCAATAATACAATCTGGCATACTCCTTTTACCTCTTAGGTAGAAATGATAAAAGACAAGACCCCTATCACAACCAAGAAAGAGGAATAGCAACCACCACCTCCACCACCCACTCATGAAACAATGCTAGAGTCTTGCGCTACCCTTGAACAAATGCATAAGATCTGAGAGCAACTCTTGCATGAGCAAGAGCAATGAGTAGGAATGAGTGGTGATGATCCATCAATGTATCATCCAACAATGAGTCATCTCAATGAAGTGGTTCAAACCATTAGCCAGATGGAGGGAGGTGGGCCAACCTTTTTAGCCCAAAAAATGTAGCTACCCTCAAAATCAAATCCTAGTGCCTAAGAGGTAATGGTCTCTTTCTCACAACAATAGTAATTCCCAAAAATCTCTAGTAAAGTGGCTACTTTCTTAGTGCATCTAGAAAAGGGTGAAGGGGCAACTATCTTGGTGATGTAGCACTATGGAAAGAAGACAACAATAGAGGTGGTTGTTGATCGAATTATCAAAGAATTAAATGCATCTATGGTGTCTGTACTAGACATTTCTGCATCCCAAGATGTGCAGATGTCTACATAAACAATTCATAGTAAATTAACTACAACCCAACATGAAGAATTACTAGATAGACTAGTAGGAATTAGGCAGCCAATTCTAGATGTCTTTTACCTTCCAAATACAATCACTGCAACCCAATCAGAGCTACTAGTAGCAAGGGGCAAATGCATTATCATGGAGGTGCAACTTGAAATATCTCGAGCTAAAAACCAATGCATGTCTATAGAGGTTTTTCAAGTAAGAGCCCATCTTGCTGATCTTACGCTTCTCAGCCCTACATTGATCCATGATGAAGCTTTTCAAAAACTTTAGGAAAAGCTCAAGAAGGCTAAGAATGCAAAGGAGATGGTAATTTTTTATTAGTCCTTGAGCATCTAACCAAAGTAAACATTGAACTAAGTAGATTGATAGTCGAAAAAAAAATTTCTTCATGGAGGAAGTCCAAGCCCTTCGCTAGAAATTTGCAATAGAGGTAGCCACCTAGAAAAATGAGGCTCTCAAATTTGACAGAGTCAAAAATCACTACAAAGATTAGGTTGGTCTATAGAAAGAAATCAATGCAAAATATATTCAAATGGCAAAGGTAAAATTTAATGAGACTCTCTAGTAGCTTAAGGAAGGAGGAGATGTCTAGCAACCTATCTTTGATGGGCTCAATGACTACAACAAGGTAGAGATCCACATGAAGGAGCTACAGATTGAGGAGATGATGGAGTACATGTAGCTTGCCAATCTCTATTGTGTAAATCTGGTAATGCTAACTGCTAGATGATCATTTTCTAAGTTGGAAAAATAGGTGGTCAATTCAAACTTGTTGTATGAAGCTAATTTCAAGCATCACAAAGACACAAAGACAAAGCTTGAGGTGGCAAATGCAGAACTTAATGTTCTTAGGTAGCACTTCATCAATCAACAATTTATAGCTAAAAACATGGTAATGAGATTAAGTGACTACCAAGAGCTACAGAATGTTGTAAAGGTGTTTGATGTTAAACACAAACTTTTTTTCCCTAGTTCATCAATGTAAAGGAGTTGTTCCTGGTAATGCCTTGTCCTTGGAATGTTCCAATGCCAGCCCACATTCATGATGCGGTGTGGACCATGAATGATCTAAAGAGTAAGGAGGAGCTATAAAAATTGAGTGAAGCAGGAGCTATAGAATGTAGTAAATGTGTTTGATGTTGAATATAATCTTTTTGCTGCCTCATTCATTAATGTGAAGGAGCTATTCTCAACAATGTCCTATCCTTGGGATGTTCCCACACTAGCCTACATTCACGATGTGATGTGAACTATGAATGATCCTAGGAGTAAGGAGAAGAAGATTGAGGCACTATTGAATGCCTTCCATCTTCCAATAGAAATTGTAGTTATCGTAGGACAACCACAACTACCTCAACCACCATGTGCCACTAAACTAGGATTCAGTCCTTCAGAGCCTTAGGAGCCTCCACCACCTAGGACTGTTTGAACTTCTTCCTAATCTTCATGTCATCAAAGGAATTTTGTTTGTCATCATTATCTTGGTGTTCAATTTGTTGGTTCTAAACATCAAAATTTTGTAATGATTGTAATTCCGTACACTCAAGCACTTAATGTTTCTTCATGTATGTTGTGTTTATGTCAATAGTTAGTCAATAATCCTATACCTTCCCAAAATGTTGTAACAAACTTGTTCCTTCTTTTCTTTACTCAAGGACTAGTTTTTATTTAGTTATGGGGGTAATGTGAGTCATGTTTTCTTGGGTCTCGTCCATGAGACCCCATCGACATGGCCTCATTGACATCACCTCGTCAACGTGGGATTTGATGTGTTGATGCGGGCTCATTGATGTAGTATCTATTTTAACCTTTAAATATGTGCTCACCCATCATGTTTATGATATCTTTGTCATAGTTGTAGTGGAGCTCTTATAGTTTTGTCATTTGAAAGCTAGAATATTTTCTCTAGGTACCCATAGTAAGAGTCAAAGAGTGTATGGATCTTTATTCAAGCACTATTGTGCTTGAACATGGGAGTGAGTGCAGTAATGGAGATGAGCTTTTTGATAAACCTTGCAACGCTTTGAAATAAATAATTATTTATTTATGTATTTAATGTTTTATGCAATTTCCTTTAATGCTTTAAGTAATTTTGCTAAATTAAGCTAGATTAAATAGTGATTAATTAAGCACATACGTATGACCACTTTGAGCTTACCCTTGACACTTGGTAATCTCAATATCATTTAATGTTTGGTAACCCAATAGCGTTAAACATGCTCAAATGTGTATGGCAAGTGGGAATGGATGCTTATGTTAGGATTAGTTAGGTGTAGCTAGTTAGGCTAAATTAACAATTCAATTATTTTATTTTATTCATTATTATTTATCCTTAGGTAACTTAAAAGACAAAACATAAAAATGATAAAAATCACATGCCTTAGTTGCACTTAACTATAACTTTGCATTTCACAAGTGTAATTAGGAAGACAAAAATTGTAATGGTTAGTTTTACTTCCTAAAGACCAATCTACTTACAAGGCTATAAGTCCATAGAATTCAATCGGATCATGCCTGAATGCTTAGTGATTCATATGGTTGGGCATAGGGTCTACTCTTTGTGCCTCACTACTTACTTAAATGCATGTATGTTTTCATGGATTTCTTACCATTTCGTGTCAACCAATAGAAGGAAGTTGAATAAGTCTTTGCATGGTGTGTTTCCCATCCAAAAATTCAAAAAAAAAACATAAAATGTTCAAGAAAAACATTGAGAATTCAAAGCACATCCCTTAGACAAAATAAATGGGCTACAAGCAATGGTTATGGGACTAAAAAGACATGTTACCCATGCTTGAAGGTCCCCTCTAACTAAGGCCCTTTCTCACTTCCTACTTCTCTTTTCTTCTCAAATATGGAATGGTGGTTGTCTGTGGGAGCATTCTTATGTCTCAAGAAGGTGGACTAGTCCTAGAGTGACAATGCAAAGTCATTGAAAGTGGTTGGTTTTGGTCTAGACCAAGGTTGGAATTTATTGGGTTATTTAACCATGAAATTCACAAGGGACTTCATGTGACCATGATTGGGACATCCATTCCATTCTCTATCTCATCCATTAATGCTCTTCATAACTCACCTTACTTCCAATGTTCATGTTTTTGCTTAATGTCTTAATTTGATGTGTTGAAATTCTTAGATAGATTTTTCAAGTTTTGGTCCTTTGCTTTTTGTAAACATTAATCAACTATGAAACCCACGAACTCCTTAGTTAAGGTTATGCAAGGGAAAAAGGGGAATAAGCCTACAATGGGGAGGACCCACTTGCATAGCTCTTAGTTGAGCTAGTTAAGCCCCTTAGACATTTTGATAATCAAATATTTTTCATTCCCCATTAGTTGCATCAAATTATGTGCTCCTTAAGATATTTCTCTAATCATTCTCCATCTTTTGTAAACTCTCAAATCTTCTTCATGTATTTCATTGTGTACTTGGCTTTTTGGGCTTCCATTTAACTCAAATTTTGTTCAAAAACCCCTTATATTTTTTCAAATTTTGACTTTGTCAATGGTGATCAATAGTCACATTGACTAAGTCCAGTCGATGCAGCTGACTATGTTAACTAGGCCCCATCAACGAGGCCTAGTCAACACATTGAAAAAATTCTATAAACATTGCCCACCACTTAGGAATTTTTTGTAATTTTTTATAGCTCAAAACCTTCTAGAGTCAGTAACTTTCAAACCATTTGTCTAATTCATTTCATTCTTCAGCCCTACAGCTTCTAGAGGTACGCTTTCCATCATGGGAGCCACCAAACTTGGGTTTTTGATAGAAAATTTTTAAGAATTTTTGTAACTCCCCCATGGATTTAATGAATTAAATAATATTAAATCATCAACCTATGAGAGTTAAACCCTTCTAACAAACTTTGGTAACCTATCTAATTAGATAATAATGAAATAATATTAAAATAATTAAACTAGCCATGATCACAACTTAGCCAAGTGTAACTACCCTAAGAGATAAGGTATTCTAAATGTTTCAAAGTTACACATTAAGTGCTAATCCTTGGTCATGTTGTGATTACAGACGGAACATAGACTGAAATGTCCATAGGAAGGAGGATCATCTTAACCAAGGGACAAATGACCTAGAGCTAGAAGGGAGTAACAAGAGAAAGCCCAAGAGTAGGCAATAGAAACTCATGTAATGGGACCTCTTCGAGAGGAGCCTAATGTGGAATCTATCTAAAAAATTCCTAAGGAAACAGCTATAACAAGATAATCCCATCAAGATGAGGCACAAGACTGGTGCCAAGACTTAAGATTACATTCAGTCAAGCCTTTCTTAATCATATCAAGCCTTATGACATCCAACATTCAGTTCCCCAAGAACTGAACTTTGGATCATTCTTGGAATATGCTCCACTAGAAGTCAAGATGCAATTGCAAAACTCTTCCATATGAACAATCATCACTTCCAGTGGGAGTGGTACATGGGAGAGACATGTCTATTTTGAAAAAATACATGCATGGAAGCCATTGTGAAGATCAAGGACATGTAGGTGTCCTACTTAATAAAAGCTATTACACAGGCCCTAGGGTTACCTGATATTAGAACAAATTTGATAGAGATCTCTACACAAGTAAACCTAAAGGCAAAGAGGGAGTGGACCCAACGATGTTATGGAGTGGACCATAAGGAGCATGGTGCACCTACCCTAGCAGAGCATGTATATTTCAAGATAGCAACCTATTACCTCAATTCGATGGTGAGGCCCAGTAAGGTGACTACCTTCTTTGTTTTTGTGTGTGTTGCTCTAAGTGAAAAATTCCCTATGAACCTTCCATAGGTGATTTATCTAGAGATAAAAAAGTAATTTAAGGGAAATAAATATGGAAGAAAGGCCTTGCCCTTTCCCTGCCTTATCAAAAAATTATGAAAAAGGAAAAGAATAGTTTTTTGTACCAATGATACAATTTGACATACTCCTTCTACATCTTGGGAAGAAATGATGAACAACAAGATCCCTATCAGAACCAAGGAAGAGTAGCAACCACCAACTCCACCACTCACTCACAAAATAATGTTGAAGTCCTACACTATCCTTGAACGAATGCATGAGATCTAAGAATAGCTCCTGCGTGAGCAGGAGTAGCACGCAGGAATGAGTTGTGGTGATCCATATGTGTATCACCCAGTCATGAGTCACCTCAATGAAGTAGCTAGAACCATCAGCCAAATGGAGGGATGTGGATGAATCTTTTTAGCCTAAAGAACATAGCTACCCACAAGATCGAATCCTAGCACCAAGAGGTAACAATCTCTTTCTCATAATAGCAATAATTTCCAGACATCTCTAGGAATGCTACTACTTTCTCAATGTGTCTAAAGGAGGACAAGGTGGCAACTATCTTTGTGATGTAGCACTATGGGCAGGACCTAGCAACAAAGGTGGTTGTTGATAGAATTACTAAGGCATTAAATGCACCTGTGGCATTTGTACTAAACATTTTTGCACTTCGAGATGTGTAGATGTTCATAGGAACAATTAGTGATAAAGTAAGTGCAGCCTAGCATAAAGAATTACTGGACCGACTGGTAGGTATCATGCAACCAATTTCAAATGTCTTTGACCTTCCAGATATAGTCACTACAACCCAGTAAAAGTTTCTAGAAGTAAAGGGAAAATGCATTATCATGGAGGAACAGCATGAAATAGACCAAGCTTAAAATGAATGCCTAGCTGTAGAGGTTGCTAAATTAAGAGCTTGCCTTGTTGATTCTATGCTTCTTAGCCCTACACTGACCTATGATGAAGCTTTTCAATAGCTTTAGAAAAAGCTCAAGAAGGCTAAAGACACAAAGGAGGTGGCAATTTTTGATTAGTCCTTAGCTGATGCTACCATGCACAATATCCAAAAGGCCTTGGATCAAACTTTCTAGGAGAATGTCACCTTGACTATAAAACATCACTACCTACGAAATGTTGATATGCAAAAGCAACAAATGAAAAATTTCGTCCATCAATAGCATGAGTAGCTAGCCAAAGTAAACATTAAACAAAGGAGATTAGCAACCAAAAATAGAAATCTCTTCATGGAGGAAGTATGAGCCCTTTGCCAAAAATCTACAATAAAGATATCCACCTAGAAAAATAAGGCTCTCAAATTTGACAAAGTTAAAAATCACTACAGAGATCAAATTGGTCTATAGAAAGAAATCAATGAAAAACATAGTCAAAAGTTGAAGGAAAAAGTTAATGATGCCCTCTAGCACCTCAAGGAAGAAGAAGATGTCTGGCATCCTATTTTTAATGGGATTACTGACTACAATAAGGCTGAGATTCACATGAAGAAGCTATAGATTAAGGAGATGATGGAGTATATGGAGCTTTCTAATCTTCATTATGCAAATCTGATAATGCTAACTGCTAAATGGCCATAGTCTAAATTAGAGAAACACATGGCAGTTTGTACTTAGCTGAGTTCAAGAATCACAAAGACACTAAGCAAAAGCTTGAGGTGGCAAATGTAGAACTCGATGTTCTCAGGCAACGCTTCACTAATCAACAATCTACAGCTAAGAACCTAGCCAAAATATTGAGTGACTACTAAGAGCTACAAAATGGAGTAAAGGCATTCAATGTTGAACATAGACTTTTCATTTAACTGGTTCATCAATGTGAAGGAGCTATTCCCAACAATGCCTTGTGCTTGGGATGTTCCCACATTATCCCACATTCATGATGTGGCATGAATCATACATGATCTCAAGAGTAAGGATGAGAAGATGAAGGCACTGTTGGATGCCTTCCATCTTCTACCAAAAGTTGTAGCTATAGTAGAACAATCACAACTGCCTCAACCATTATGTGTGCCTAAAGTAAGAGCAGGTCCTTCAAAGCCTCAAGAGCCTCCACCGCCTAGGATCTTTTAAACTTCTTCCTTGTCTGCATGTCATCACAGGAATTATGTTTGTTATTTTTGTCCTAGTATTCAATTTTTTTCCTTAACACCCAAATTTTGCAATAATTGTAATTCCGTACACTCGGGCACTTAGTGTTTATTCATGTGTATAGTGTTTATGTATGTCAGTTGTTAGTAAATAATCCCATAACTTCCTAAAATTTTGTAAGAAACTTCTTCCTCTTTTTGTTCACTCAAGAACAAGTTTTCATTTAGTCATGGAGGTATGATGAGTCACATTTTCTTAGGTCCCATCGATGCAGCCCCATTGATGCAGCTACATCGACATGGGATTTGATGCATTGACATGGCCTCATCAATGTATTGTTTGTTTTTTCCTATAAATACACACTCATCCATAGTGTTTATGGCATCTTTCTCAGTAGTTGTAGTGAAGCTCTTATAGTTTTGTCATTTGAAAGTTAAAGAATATTTTTTCTAAGTGCCTGCAGTAGGAGTCAAAGAGTGTACAAATCTTTATTTGAGCACTATTGTACCTAAGCACGACAGTGTGTGTGGCAATAGAGATGAGCTTTCTAATAAACCTTGTAGCACTTTGAAATAGACTAATTGTTTATTTATGCATTTAATGTTTTATGCATTTTCCTTTAATGTTTTAAGTAATTTAGCTAAATTAAGCTAGCTTAAATTGTGATTAATTAAGCAAATAAGTATGACCGCTTCGAGCATAAGCTTGGCACTTGGTAATCATAGTAACACTTAACATTTCATAACCTAGTTGCGTTAAATGTGTTCATGATGTGTACAACAAGTGAGAATGGATGATTATGTTAGGATTAGTTAGGTGTAGCTAGTTAGACTAAATTAGCAATTTAATTATTTTATTTTATCCATTATTCTTTATCCTTAAGCAACTTAAAACAAAAAACATAAAAATGATAAAAATCATATGCCTCAATTGCACTTAACCATACCTTTACATTTCATAAATGTAATTGGGAAGACAAAAATTGCAATGATTAGTTCCACTTCCTAGAGACCAATGTACTTAGAAGGTTATAAGTTCATAGAATCTGACCAAATCATGCATGAATTCTTAGTGATTTGTATGGTTGAGTGTAGGGTCTTCTCACTACTCATCATTGGTGCTATTGCTGAGGTCACACTACAAAGACACCAAGTAGAAGCTTGAGGTGGCAAATGTAGAACTTAATGTTCTTAAGCAACACTTCATTGATCAATGATCTATAGCTGAGTACCTCACTAGGAGAATGAGTGAATACCAAGAGCTATAGAATGTAGTAAAGGCATTGAATGTTAAATGCAAAATTTTTGCTACCTGGATTGTCAATGTGAAGGAGCTATTCCTTGCAATGCCTTATCCTTGGGATGTTTCCACATAGGCCCACATTCGTGATGCAGCATGGATCGTGAACAATCATTGGAGTAAGGAGGAGAAGATGAAGGCACTGTTGGATGCATTCTATCTTCTGCCAAAAGTGGCAAGTGCTATAGGACAACCAAAACTACCTCAACCATTATGTACACTTAAAGCAATAGAAGGTTCTTCAAAGCCTCAGGAGCCTCCACCACTAGGGAACATTTGAACTTCTTCCTTGTTTTCACACCATCAAAGAAATTGTGTTTGTCATTTTTTCCTAGTATTTACTTTTGTTGTCCTCAATACCAAAATGTTTTAATGATTATAATTCCGTATACTTGGGCACTTAGTGTTTATTCATGTGTTTTGTGTTTATGTATGTCAATAGTTAGTCAATAATCCAATACCTTTCCAAAAATTTGTAAGAAGTTTATTTCTCCTTTTGTTCACTCAAGAACAAGTTTTCATTCAATCATGGGGGTATGATGAGTTGCGTTTTCTTGGGTCTCGTTGATGAGGCCTTGTTGACATGGCCCCATTGATGCCACCCCATCGATGTGGTAGTGTCAACATGGGATTTGATGTGCTAACATAGCCTCATTAACGTAGTGTTGNTTTTTTTTTTTTTTTTTTTTTTTTTTTTTTTTTTTTTTTTTTTTGCCTATAGATATGCACTCAGCCATCATGTTTATGGCATCTTTATCATAGTTTTAGCAGAGCTCTTGTAGTTTTGTCATTTGAAAGTTGGAATATCTTTTCTAAGTGCCTACAGTAGGAGTTAAAGAGTGTACAGATCTTTATTCGAACACTGTTGTACTTGAGCATGGCAATGTATGTGACAATAAAAATGAGCTTTTTAATAGACCTTGCACCACTTTGAAATAGATTAATTGTTTATTTATGCATTTAATATTTTATGCAGTTTCCTTTAATGCTTTAAGTAATTAAGCTAAATGAAGATAGATTAAATAGTGATTAATTATGTACATAAGTACGACCACTTCAAGCAAATTCTTAGTGCTTGGTAATCCCAGTAACTCTTAACATTTGGCAACCTAGTAGCATTAAACATGTTTAGGATGTGTATAGCAAGTGGAAACGGATGCTTATGTTAGAATTATTTAGGTGTAGCTAATTAGACTAAATTAGCAATTTAACTATTTTATTTTATTCATTATTCTTTATCCTTAGGAGACTTAAAACACAAAACATAAAAATGATAAAAATCATATGACTTAGTTGCACTTAATCATACCTTTGCATTTCACAAGTGTAATTGGAAAGATAATGATTGTAGTGGTTAGTTTCACTTCCTAGAAACCAGTGTACTTACAAGGTTATAAGTCCATGAAATTGGATCAAATCGTGCCTGAATTCTTAGTGACTCATATGGTTGGATGTAGGGTCTATTCTTTGTGCCTTTCTACTTGCTTGAGTGCATGTGTGTTTTCATGGATTTCTTACTGTTTCATGTCAACCAATAACAGAAATTTGAATAAGTCTTTGCATGGTGTGGTTCCCATCCAAAAACTTAAAAAAAAAATAGAAAATGTTAAAAAAACATGATGGAAATTTAAAGCACGCTCTTTAGAGAAAATAAATGAGCTACAAGCATTGGTTATGGGACTAGAAAGACATGGTATCCATGCCTGAAGGTCCCCTCTAACTAAGGTCCTTTCTTGCTTCCTGCTTCTCTTTTCTTCTCAAATATGGAATGGTGGTTGTTTGTGGGAGCATTCTTGTGTCTCAAGGAGATGGATTGGTCCTAGAGTAATGATGTGAAGTCACTACAAGTGGTTGGTTTTGTTCATGACTAAGTTTGGACTTTATCAGGTCATTTAACCATGAAATTCACAAGGGACTTCATGTGACCATGATTGGGACATCCATTCCATTCTCTATCTCATCCATCAATGCTCTCTATAACTCACCTCATTGGCAATTTTCATGTTTTTTCTATTATCTTAGTTTGAGATGTTAAAATTCTTAAATAGATTATTTGGGTTTTGGTCCTTAGCTTTTCATAGCCATTAATCAACTATGGAGCCTGCGAACTCCTTAGTTGAGGTTATGTAAGGTCATAAAGGGCATAAGCCTACTATGGGGAGGATCCACTTGCATGGCTCTTAGTTGGGCTAGTTAAGTCCCTTGTCCTTGTACATTTTTATTATCAAATATTTTGCATTCCCCATTGGTTGCATCCAACTATGTGCTTCATAAGATATTTCTCTAATCATTCTTCATCTTTTCTGAACTCTCAAATCATCTTCATGTATTTCCTTGTGTTCTTGGCTTTTGAGCTTCCATTTGACTTCAATTTCATTCAAAAACTCCTTATATTTTTTGAATTTTAACTTGGTTAACAGTGATCAATAGCTACATCGACTAGGTCCCATCAACAAGGCCTTGTCAACACATTGGAAAAATTCTATAAATAGTGCCCACCACTTAGTTATTTTTTTTTTCCATTTGCTTCAAATATAAGAGGAGTTTTTGCAATTTTTCAAAGCACAAAACCTTACAGAGCCCATAACTTTCAAACCATTTGTCTGATTGACTCTATTTTTCAGCCTTGCAACTTCCAAAGGTACACTTTAGGTTAAGGGGGCCACAAACCTTAGGTTTTTGACAAAAAAATTTCAAAAATTTTCTAACTAAACCATGGGTTTAATGAATAAAATAATATTAAATCATCAACCTATGAGAATTAAACCCTTCCAACACACTCCAGTAACCTATCTAATCAGATAATAATGAAATAACATTAAAATAATAAAACTAATCATGATCACAACTTAGCCAAGGTAGTAACTATCCCAAGAGATAAGGTATCTAAATGTTTCACAGTTACACATTAAGTGTTAATCCTTGGTCATGTTGTGATTATATATGGCACCTAGACCAAAATGCCCATAGGAAGGAGGACCATCTCAACTAAGGGACAAATAACCTTGAGTTTAAAGGAAGCAATGAGAGCAGGCAATAGAAACTCATGTAATAGAATTGCTTTGGGAGGAGCCTGAAGTGGAATTCATTTGAAAGATTCCTAAGGAAGAAGCCATAATGTAATAATCCCATCAAGATGATGTGCCAGGACCAGTGCCAAGACTTTAGGTCACATTAACTTAAGGTTGCCTTGATCAAATTAAGCCTCGTGACATCCAACATTCAGTTCTCCAAGAACTGAACTTTGAACCATTCTTGGAACATGCTCCATCAAAAGTCAAGACACAGTTGCAGAAATCTCCCATGTCACCAATCATCACTTCTAGTGGGGAGTGGGACATGAGAGAGACATATCTCTTCTGAAATGGTAGGCAAGAGGGAGCCACTGTGAAGATCAAGGAAATTCATGTGTCCAACTCAGTGGAAGCTATTATGCAGGCCCTATTAGAACATATTTGATAAAGATCTCTCCATAATCAAACCAAGAGGCAAAGAGGGAGTGGACCTAGTGATGTCATGGATTGGACCACAGAGAGTACAGCACATTCACCTCGATGAAGTGTGTAAATTTCAAGATACCAACCTATCACCTCAATCCAATGGTGAGGCCTAGTAAGGTGACTACCTTCTTTGTCCATGCATGTGTTGCTCTAAGTGAAAAATTCCCTATGAACCTTCCAGAGCTAATTTATCTAGAGATAGAGAAGCGATTTAAGGAAAATGAATGTGGAAAAAAGGCCCTACCCTTTCCCTGCCTCATCAAAAAATTATGCAAAAGGATAAGAATAGTTCACTATGCCAATGATAAAATCTAGCATACTCCTTCTACCTCATTAGTAGAAATGATAAAGGAAAAGACCCCTTCCACAACCAAGGAAGAGGAGCAACAACCACCACCTTCATCATTCATGCACGAAATAATGACAAAGTCCTGCATTGCCCTTAAATGAATGTGTGAGATCTGAGAATAGCTCTTGTGTGAATAGGAGCAATGACTAGGAATGAGTGATGGTGATCCATCTGTGTATCACCTAGTCATGAGTCACCTTAACAAAGTGGCTCAAACCATTAGCTAGATGGAGGGAGGTGGGGCCAATCTTTTCAACCCAAAGAATGCAACTACCTGCAAGATATGATCCTAGCCCTTGAGAGGTAATGATTTATCTCTCACAACATCTACAATTCCTAAACATATTTGGGAATACCTTTACTTTCTTGGTGCATCTAGAGGAGGGTAAGGGGCAACTATCTTGGTGATGTAGCATCATGGGCAAGAGACAGTAGTAAAGATGGTTGCTGATAGAGTTTCCAAGGCATTAAATGCACGTGCAATGTATGTACCAAAAATTTCTACTCTCCAAGATGTGTAGATCTTCACAGGAATAGTTAGTGGTAAATTAAGTACAACCCAACACAAACAATTACTAGACCAACTAGTAGAAACTAGGCAACCAATTTTGGATGTCTTTGACCTTTCGGATACAATCACTACAACCTAGTTAGAGATATTGAAAGCATGGGATAAATACATTATCATGAAGAGGTAACTCAAAATAGCTCAAGCTCAAAACCAACACCTAGTTGCAGAGGTTGTTGAATTAAGAGCTTGCCTTGTTGATCTTGTGCTTCTCAGCCCACCATCAACCTATGATGAAGCTTTTTAACAACTTCAAGAAAATCTCAAGAAGGCTAAGGATGAAAAGGAAATGGTGATTTTTTATCAGTCCTTGGTCAATGCCACCATGCACAATATCCAAGAGGCCTTGGATCAAACTCGCATGGAGAATGTCACCTTGCCACAGAAGATCATCGCCTACAGAATGTTGATGTGCAAAAGCAACAAATGCAAGATTGCATAAATTAATAATAGAAGAAACTAACCAAAGTAAATACTAAACTAAAGAGATTAGTAGCCTAAAATAGAAATCTCTCCATGGAGGAAGTCTAAGCCCTTCGCTAGAAATCTGCAATAGAGATAGCTACCTAGAAAAATAAGGCTCTCAAATTTGAGAGAGTCAAAAATCACTATAGAGATCAGGTTGGTCTATAGAAAGAAATCAATGAAAAACATATTTAGATGATGAAGGCAAAAGTTAATGATGCCCTCCAACAACTCAAGGAAGGAGGAAATGTCTAGCAGCCTATCTTCAATGGCCTTAATGATTACAACATGACAAAGATCTGCATGAAGGAGCTGCAGATCAAGGAGATGATGGAGTACATGAAGCTTTCCAATCTACATTATGCAAATTTAACAATTCTAATTACTAGATGGCCATAGTGTGAATTGGAGAAACATGCAGCTAGTTCATACTTTTTGTACAAAGCTAAGTTCAAGCATCAGAAAGACATCAAGTAGAAGCTTGAGGTGGCAAATGTAGAACTCGATGTTCTTAGGCAGCACTTCACTGATCAATGGTCTACAACTAAGAACCTAGCCAAGGGACTAAGTGACTACTAAGAGCTATAAAATGTAGTAAAGGTGTTCAATATTAAATGTAAACTTTTCACTCCCTAGTTCATCAATGTGAAGGAGCTATTCTCGACAATTCCCTATCCTTGGGATGTTTCCACATCACAATATGGCATGGACCATGGACAATCCTAGGAGTAAGGAGCAAAAGATGAAGGTATTATTGGATGCCTTCTGTCTTCTGCCAAAATTTGTAGCTACTACAAGACAACCATAACCATCTCAACCATTGGGTGTACTTAAAGTAGGAGAAGGTCCTTTGGAGCCTCTAGAGCCTCCATCACCTAGGAACATTTGAACTTCTTCCTTGTCTTCACATCATCAGAGGAATTATATTTGTTATTTTTGTCTTAGTGTTCAATTTTGTTGTCCTGAATACCAAAACTTTGTAATGATTGTAATTCCATACACTTAAGAACTTAGTGTTTGTTCATGTGTGTTATGTTTATGTATGCCAATAGTTAGTCAATAATCCCATGCCTTCCCAAACTTTTATAAGAAAATTCTTTTTCCTTTTGTTCACTCGAGGATGAATTTTCATTCAGTTGTAAGTGTATGATGAGTCATGTTTTCTTGGGTCCCATCAACAAGGCCTCGTTGATGCGACCATGTTAAGATGGAAATTATTGCGTTGACATGGCCTCATAGACATAGTGTCTATTTTTGCCTATAAATACATGCTCACCCACCGTGTTTATGGGATCTTTTTCATAGTTGTAGTGAAGCTCTTGCAGTTTTGTCATTTGAAAGCTAGATATTTTTTCTAAGTGTCTACAATAGAAATCAAACAATGTATAGATATTTATTCAAGCATTGTTGTACCTAAGCACAGTAGTGTGTGTAGTAATAAAGACGAGCTTTCTAATAAACCTTGCAACACTTTGAAATAGATTAATTATTTATTTATGCATTTAATGTTTTATGCAATTTCCTTTCATGCTTTAAGTAATTAATCTAAATTAAGCTAGATTAAATAGTGATTAATTAAGTACATAAGTACGACCACTTCAAGCATATGCTTGGTGCTTGGTACTCTCAGTAACGCTTAACATTTGATAACCCAGTAGCATTAAACGTGTTCAGGATGTGTACAACAAGTCGCAATGGATGCTTATGTTAGGATTAGTTAGGTTTAGCTAGTTAGGACAAATTAGCAATTTAATTATTTTATTTTATTCATTATTCTTTATCCTTAGATGACTTAAAACAAAAAACATAAAAATTATAAAAATCATATGCCTTAGTTACACTTAACCATACCTTTGCATTTCACAAGTGTAAATGGGAAAACAACAATTATAATGGTTAATTTCACTTCCTAGAGACCAACATACTTATAAGGTTATAAGTCCATAGAATTTGACTAGATCGCACATGAACACTTAGTGATTCGTATGGTTGGATGTAGGGCCTACTTGCCACTCATCAACTGTGAATCTACTTTATCTTTGTTGACATCCATATCTTGGTATGTTTTCTCCTCCATTTCCACCTCTTTTATCACAAACCTCCAACTAGTTAATCCTAATGTCTCTAGTGTCATTGCAAGTTTTAAAGCATTTTCCTCGTAAGGGAATTGATGTGGCTTGAATGAACTTAGTTCCATAGGAACACACGAATCATAAAACTCATCTTGGAAGAAGAACTTAAATGCATTAGTGAAACCCTTTACCCTAATAAGAACTTTCATCGAGTGTTTGTAAAAATGGTCAAGACAAGACCATTTACACTCACAAGATATACTAAAAGAAAACACCTTTGAAGCCCTATGCCAAGTGTTTAGCATCAAACTATTCTGACTTTGTATAGCATATTCATCTTCCTTTTCCACAACCTAGACACAGTCAACATCAAATATTTATAAAACCTTTTCCCAAGACTTCTTATTGAAAACTTTATGTTATTTACAAAATATCCTACAACTTTAATTCTTGAACTATGCCAATAATATAGTTGTACGTTTCTCAAGCTCCATATAAGCCAATAAATCCTTCAATATTTCCTATTTCTTATATCTCTTAAAAATTTTCCACTTAAAAATCCATGGTATGACTTGACAGCATTATTTGTGTGTTTTTATTCATGGGATCATAGAATGCTTTAGCCCACATCTCTAGACACAAAAGGTTAAAGATAAAAATAAGCAATAAACAAATAGGCAAAGATTTTATGAGTGTGAATATGAACTTTAATAGAATGATACTATGGAATAAAAACTCCCTAAATTTATCTCCGTTTAACCACTATTATTTTACATATTTAATGAAGTCTAAGTTCTCATGAAACTTGTCAATAAATTTATCTATTTCCACAACAACATCTACAACAATTTTGCATTCATTCATACTATGATTAAGATGATCATCAATTGCTTTTCTCTAATTGGAATCTCTAGCTTTGGTTGCCAAGTTCTTCCTCCATGCCCTCCAAACATGATAAATACATAAAAAAATGCTACTCCCAAAAATAGACATGTTAAATTATCAAATTTAAGCACATGTTAAGATATCTCAAACCAAGGTAACATGATTTCAAATTTATTTTTGAATGCCTTAAAAATTACCTCATAGCATTCATATCTGCCTTTGAGTCATCTAACATGAAAGCATTTACTATCTAATTAGGATCCTTAGCCTTGCCCCTTCAAGGGAGCTCTGAAAGCCAACCACTTATGTCTAATTTGGTGCACCTTGAGGATATCACCAATGCAACTAGAAGTACACTATAATATGAATCAAAATCCATCATGATATGAAGATGGAACTACAAAGAGAACTACATGTTTGTAATTAGTTAATGTAGAAGACTACTATAACACCAACAATTTTTTAAATGGAATAATAATATTCATAATTGAAACTTACATCATATTTGTTAGTGTTGAAGGTGGAATCCATTACAAGGATACTACGTTGAGATAGAGCTATCATCTTTTTGAGCATCCAAGGTGATTGCAACCTGATGATCAATGGGACACCTTGTTCTTAGTTGTCTTCTTGGTAGTAAAAGAAAAAAATCATTGGTCATTTAGTACCATAGCCAAGTTGTAACAACGTTGCCCCGACGTTGCCCGGCACCCCAAGGAATTCACGAAGATCTAATGGATCTGGGGCAGAAGACCTGGGGAATATGCCTCAAGTAAGCAAGCAACTCACGAGTGAGTGCAAGTAGAAGAATAGCTTCTTGATGTACATGATCACGCACCTCATTGAGGGTAACCAAACTCCAAAATGAGGACCAAGCAAACAAGCACACACACAACCTTGTAGACCACATCGGTGGAAGGGGAGACAATGCACCTACAAGGGAAGGTGCCTCACCCCCAGATCCCTCATGATCTGGTACAAGCNACCTACAAGGGAAGGTGCCTCACCCCTAGATCCCTCACGATCTGGTACAAGCTGTGGCCTAGCACCGCACCAAAACTATCCAGTCTTGGCTACCTACATATCTATGACCATCGTAGAATCAGGGCCATGTAGTTCTCCACGGAGAAGAGGGGAATGAAGAGGACTTAGAAGAGAGTGTAATAGGAGGGTGTCCTATTGCTAGCTTGGTACCACCAAGCCGGGGTGGGTTTTATAACACTTGAGAGCCACCCGAGGATGCCTCAGAGTGTTCCATGGCTCCCGAACCATGGGGAGAGCCCAAGAGAACCACCACTCTGGGACATCTCTTACAATCCTCCCCCACACAAAGAAGCGCCTTCCTTGGAGTGGAGCCTAGGATAGCTTCGAGTGTACACTTCTACATGGGTTCGGAACTCCATCAATTCCAAGGATTCGTCAACTCCTTAGACGCTAAGCTTGAAGGAAGGTACCAACCCCAACACCTAATACATCCTTCCATCCAATGCCTTGCATGAAACACAAGGGCAATTGGAGGAAGCCCAAGACTTCCCTTCTCTATACAAGCGGGAGAGTCTAACCCAAAGGGCCAACGTCTCTAAGGCATCCCCTAGATCCATCCCTTCTGAGGATCTAGAGACATATCTTCTTGCATAAACCCATACTTATGCAAGAAGACAGCTCCTCTTCCACAAGTCCTGCCAAGTTGCTCTGTGAATGGCATCTCAGCACCCATTGATTTTTTTCTGAGGGCTCACTAGGGCCACTACCCATGGTGAGGGACTTGGGAACATCACACCGAGAGGGAGGACACACTCCTAAGAGAAATGTCTCTGCAAGCAACTCATGCTTGTCAAAACTTCATGTTCTGCTACTCGCATCGAGACCCATGGAGTCTCACCAGTGCAACCATCTAACCATTGATTCCACATGCATCAATACCATGCACATTCTCTTTTTTCTCATCATGTTTATTCAAGCTAGTATGAAGGGAGTCAAGCATGTTCTCCCTTACAAACAAGGTACAAGGGTAGATCTTTGAGCTTGACCTTGTCATCTACAAACACCAGCACCGCATGCCTCAATTCATCATTCATCATTCCATAGTATTCCAATGAGAGAGAAGATCCAAAAATCTGTTTGGAAGCTTCTCCAGGAGAATAGCATACAACAAGCCCCCACAATCATTAACACCTGTTGTGATTGTCCAACATCGAGAATGCCTGCTCGAACGTTAGAACAAGGGAGGGTCAATTAGGCAACCAACCCTATGACAATCCTCCATCACCTATCTCAGATCAGCCATAAGCACACCATCGAATGCAACCATAATATCCCGTTCATGAAGAAGGACCACCCACAGCTGCCACATGCAAGTTATCCATCAACTCCAAGTTATGGGACAAGCACTATTTTCTAAACACAAGGTCCATGAACAAATATAGAGTCATCTCAGAGAGTAACCAGATCATGAATTCTCCAAGGAACATCAACATTCTCAAAATTTTCATTTCCCCACGATATCAAGAACGATTGCCAGTCTCATGATCAACACCTTTCAATAGATTTTGCACTTGCAGGAAGGATCCTCTTTGGGAGGTTTCTTCTATAGGTAAGTATAGCAGCCCAACTACACCTTACCCATCATACATGCCTAAGTAGTCAATATAGCCAATAGAACCATATCATGGAACTGTCACTAGCTAAGGGAAGACATGGGTTCACAAGTCTTACCCAATTTCAATTTTCCTCTTGAGAACAACTCGAGACACCAAGCAATTCATCCCTTTGATCAAGAGGGATTTCTGTTTCATCTTGGGAGATTTGGGTTTTTGTTTCATACATCCCAGTCAAGCCCATTTACATCAATTTGTGGTGGATAAGGCCGCACCACTACCTATTATCATTCAACCCAAACAATAGACACAAGTCAACAACATCTTGCCCATAGGAGGACTAGGTCCTCAAGATAGTTTTACAAGGAATGGACTTTCATCAACATCATTTACAACTCGAATACTAAACGATTCATCCCCAAAGGGTTTACAATAGGGATGGTCTACCAAAGAACCCCAACAAGGAAGTTACTCTAAAGCCCCCAAAACTAAGAGAGTACACAAGATCATGCCTTGCTTACACAAAGAGGAATATGTATCTTTAATTTACATCAATAACACGACTTCGCAAAGGAGGTTTCATGAATTTCACCAAGGTAACAACATTCTGTCTCTGAGAACAAGCCCCACGAGTTCACGAACATGGGACCATAGCTAGGAACAAGTCCCAAAGATCAACTTCTCATAGGAGACAACCATCTCAATACCACCTACCTTATTATTTCAGGAACTGAAGAGTGCATCTATTGAGATGAAGAATGATCCCTCATAAAATTAAGGATTCACCAAGTAATATCATGGTCAACTCTGCTATCCCACTAGGGAGGTGAGAACACCAACATGAATTAACGTCACACCAGAGACATGGGACAATACATAAGTAAGGGACTATGTAATACATCAGTGTACATAAGGGACAGAGTACATGGGAAAATTTAGCAAGAAACCATAGCCTATTAGGCACAACGAGTCCCCTATCATGGAATCACACCATAGACCACGAAGGCACCAATCAGTCCCAATCTATGAGAGTGCATCCTAGCTCTCCAAAGCACCAAAAGCAATTTGTCACGAGAGCCCACCAACATGCACAAATCATTAGAAGCCCCTCCAATCATGAGAGCATTAGCTCAAGTGTTTTGGGCACATTCAAGCCCACAAAGCAAGGCCACTAAGAGAAATCACAATTTCTGTATCTGTAATGTCATTTATTCAAGGATGGACCACCATCCCAACATTTGAACTACTGCTCCACGATCGCTTCCAACATGGAAGAGTAAGTCTAGGTGCCACTACCCAGAACTCTACTCAAATCCACTATTAGACATCACATTGATGTGAATTTCAGTCACCATCGATCTTCTGTGGACAAGATCTTTGCCAGTCCAGGAACACAAGAAAATGTGTTTCCAAGATTTGTCCTATCTCAAGGACGTTCACCAAGCATACACCATCCAGGCATGCCAACATCATCAAGAACACATGGCACCAATTCAAGAGCATAATGGGCAAGGACATGCCCTAGTCCATTCGTTACAACACCGTATCATAATTGAAGCATTTCTCATGAGGTTTTCAGTAGAATTATACATCAAGGCTAAAGGCCATTTACAACATATAGCAAGGGCGCTTTAAAACAAGCACCAGGAAAACACCATACATCAAGCTTGGCCTTGTCACAGTGTGTGGCATAGGCCTACAACTAGGAGACAACTGAGTCACATAGGAAATACATCTAGCACTTTTGAGTGCATACAATCAAATTGAGAATATCACAAGAATACATTTCACACACCCAAGGATTGGATTACATTCATATATGGGATCATACATGGTATTTGGGAATGCTACCCAAGCCTAAAAGGCTATAGGACAAACTACCCAAACCCTTCCTAAGCTGGAAGATTTAGGCCACCAAGAGCATACCAAGAAAGAACCATGCTATTTTGAGAAAAACTTGTCTCTTTCACGAAGCATAAACGATCATCTGTCATTACACCACTATCTCAAAAGATTCATGATCTACCATCACACTAAACCAACTGCATGGGTAACCTCGAACGAAAATGATTTGAGACACGAACTCAACGATCGAATAACGAAACACACCAACTGAGTATCCACCATCCTACCATAGTGGGACCTCATTGCATTGGCCACTCCTGGGCCATCAATATCTCGCATGGCCAAGGATACCATTTCATGCCATCTGCTAGCCCAATATTTGTAGGGTCTAGGATAGATCACGGTCCTCTGTTAGTGCTCCCCCAGCACTGAGAGGTAAACAAATCATGATGTACCTGCTGATCCATCATAGCTAAGGTACTAATAAATCCACAACCCAATGTTGGAATTCTGAGACCAAATAATCAGTTCATGAAGGTCTCAGGAGCACATATCTTCCCCATATACATAGTGCTCATAGAATCAACTGAGGTCACCACTGGCTACATCTTTGTACCTGTGCTACCTGCAAACACTGAGACATAAGCTCAGAAACATAGAAGTTAGCAGGAACACGATTAGTACATCAGCCTCATTCACAACCATCAAGCATGATCATATAACAAAGAGATATCACTCTTGCACATCATAAAATTCAAGACCTCAACAACATGTATAAAGATCAATCATGCAAAACATTGATGGAGGAATCTGATCCCCACTCAAACAAACTATTTCATCATGAGACACACCAAGAGAGAGATAGCACACTCTCAGAATTTCAAGATTCATACACAAAAATCATTCCTAGCAACTAACACTGGCCTCAACCAGGACCAAAATTTCAACACACTC
>MNCI01003306.1:714979-742137 GCA_015680685.1 Gnetum montanum | reverse complement strand
AAGAAGACTCATCAAACAAGGTGACATCTCAACAAGAACCAACAATAGGATGACCCACACCAATAGTCTTCGAATCAAAGTGACCAAGAAATGTCACCAATCAAAATAGTGATGCCACAAGCCCAAGGGCAACACCACCAACTCAACAAAGGAGCACAACTCACAAAGATTAACAATAAGGGCAATCATGCCTCATGCACAAGAATTTTTCAAACAAGACAACAAACATTTTGCTTTGGGATGACACAAACAACCATTTCATCCTCAACGTTCCCAACAATAAGTTATTAGACTGTGTAAAACATTTAAGCCTTGCGTTATGAACGATAGATGCAACCACAATAACACGCATGCAGAATTTGAAAGTGCAACCAAGAAGACACACATACACAAATAGACAAACATACAATCGCAAACACGAACTTACGAAGTCTACCAGCAACGATCTTAGTCCACCCAGAACAAGGCTCACCAGGAGCACATGTCCGAAAGACCTCCATCCTGAGGTACCTGGGAACCATCTTGTCCCCATTTGTATTTTCCCATACTCACTATATCTAGGGTGAGTGGGAGTGTCAAGGATATCATATCTTGCATGATTCAACAAATGCCATCTTGAAACATGTCATCTGGGTGGAAACCGAAGCGGAGACTCGGTCTGATTCATCCCAGATGAATCACTGGATAAGATGGGAGCTCCTTGAGCAACAAAATTCCTAAGTTGCTAGTAGAACTTCTCTCAACCATATCACATACAATCACAACTAGTCCTACCACAAGTAAACAAGTGAAGGACATCACCACAACGCCATCGTTTATATCCCCACAGACAGCAACATACATCAGTTGCTCACAATTTCTCATCTTTCCCCTCAAGAAGAGTAGAGAACAGTACCATCAAGCAACTCTTCCAAAATACATAAGGATATGACCCTAGAGAACCTAGGTATCAATCTGGAGGGACCATTAACCAAACAAGCTCAATGGAGTAACACAACCAAAGAGCACAACCATATCACAATACAATTTCAAAAATGCTCTGATACCGAGAGATGTCCCAAAGTGGTGGTTCTCTTGGGCTCTCCCCATGGTTTGGGGGCCATGGAACACTCTAAGGCACCCTCGAGTGGCTCTCAAGTGTTACAAAACCCACCCTGGCTTGGTGGTTCCAAGCTAGCAATAGGACACCCTCCTGTTGCACTCTCTTCTAAGTCCTCTTCATTCCACTCTTCTCCGTGGAGAACTACATGGCCCTGATTCTACGGCGGTCGTAGATATGTAGGTAGCCAAGACTGGATAGTTTTGGTGCAGTGCCAGGCCACACCTTGTACCAAATCGTGAGGGATCTGGGGGTGAGGCACCTTCCCTTATAGGTGCATCGTCTCCCCTTCCACCGATGTGGTCTACAAGGTTGTGTATGTGCTTGTTTGCTTGGTCCTCGTTTTGGAGTTTGGTTACCCTCAATGGGGTGCGTGGTCATGTACGTCAAGAAGCTATGCTTCTGTTTGCACTCACTCGTGAGTTTCTTGCTTACTTGAGGCATATTCCCCAGGTCTTCTGCCCTAGATCCATTGGATCTTCGTGAATTCCTTGGGGTGTCGGGCAACGTCAGGGCAACGTTGTTACACAGGTACTGATTTTATCATGCTTACTTTTCTTGTAATTAGGGGTTACATTTTTGCAAATGTTGGAGATGTATTTTTTAACAAGAAAGATATCCTCTTTCGTAATAACTTGAACTCCTATCCTCTCTTAAAAAGATTCTTTATATACCTCTCATAGATGAGATCTACTGGTAATCCTTCTTTCCATAAACACAATATCTTTTGATGCACCTCATTGGAAATGTGTATGGATTTTGAGTTTCTTTTATTTGTCATGGGACTAAGCAAGCCATGACAATAAGCTCCTGATGTGTCAATGTGATTGATTTCTTTATATATAATACATGCAACATGATCACCTCCTCTCATATAGCAAACTATGAAATGACATTGATAACCAGTCTTTCTTCCAGTCTTATTTTTTTTTCTACCTTCCGTGGGTGCTATCCCTATGGTAACATTTGGTCCATACTGGTAATGATAACTGACTAAAAAACATATTCACACAAGGTTTTTAGTCTTCTAAATTATGCATTTTTGTATTATAAGACATTATTACATAAATACAAAATAGTGGTAACTAACTTACATTATGTGACTAGTGTAATAGTTTGCTCATGAGCAAGTCTCCTTTGTCCATTTCTATTTTTTTTTCATTCTATAGAAAAATTCACAAGGAAAGAACTCATTCTTCTGTTTGCCCTCAATAAAATCATCTACTCTATCTCTATATATCCAAGCAAATGCATTGTCATAGAAATAAGACCATTGAATATCATCTTTTAAAAAATACCTTGCTGGGAGATTTTGTATTTCTTACTGCCACATAGTTTCCCAAAAAATGACATGCTCTTGTCTTCCTCACATTCTTCAAATGTTTGTTTTTAAGGAGTTGCTGTAGTGTTTTCTACATTTAACCCCTTCTACTTAGAAATAGTGCTAAGGGGAAATATACAAAGTTTAATAATTCCTAGAATAAAGAACTAGATTCTAAGAAAAATTAGTAATGTAATTTTAGGAATCATGGTACCTTATCCCAACATTAGCTTCAATAATTAATACAAAGAAATACAACCAAAGAAAATACAACTAGAGCAATCTATGAAAAAGTGTTAATGACTTTTCAAATAAAAATAGAAAAAAATGAGCAATCAAAAATTTGAAAATCATATTCAAAAATAAAATTCTCCAATATAATCAAATTGCATATTGTTAGAGCTAACCCTAACATGAGAAAAAAAGATAATAAATGTAGAATTACAATGTGGTTTAACTCACCCTCCTGGTTTTGGCTATTTCAAATTCTAAAATTTAATACTTTGAAATGAAATCCTCTACTACTACCTTCGTTGCCTTGCTCTATAGCCTTCTATGAAACTACTTCTCACCTAATGTTTGCTACACGTAAGTGAAACTAAAAGTGAAAATAATATTTAAGCTAATTCATTTTTATTTTTTTACATTTTACCCCACAATGCAAGGTGCTGCAAATCACATTTTACATATAACTATGAGTTACACTTTAATTCTCTTATCACAATTTAAATATAATAATGCATCTCACATTTTTAAATTGTTACTCATAGTTTGATCTGTATGCTATGAGGGCCTACGAGCAACACCATCCTGCATTCTAGAAAGTGCATGCTACTAAGAGTGCCAATCACACACAATTTCAGCTAGAATACAATTTGACCATTTAGAAGCCCAAAAATGCTTGAAATTTACCCCAACCGAAAGGCACGACACCTTCTAGGATACTTTAGTACATGAATTGCGATATGCTGCAAGTAGGATTACCTTGCAATAACCATAGCATATTAAAAAAACCCTAACATATAACAACAAAAAGTATAAATTAACACCTAAGGTAGAATAACCTCTTGGGATACTAACACTTTTATTGTAAACTTAGTATTTAAATTTTAAAAGTTATGAATAGTCATTAGATGATAGTTAGGTATCATGAGTTGGAAACCTTAGTATGACATTAGGAATCATAAAAGTTTTCATGTTTGATAAATTGAAACAACTAAGAACATATAAAGGCCAAAACTAAAAATTACCATCCAAGGCACAAAAATCTCTTGGGATACCATCACTTGTATTGTAAACTTAGTATTTAATTGGAAAAGTTATGAATAGTCATTACATGAAGGTTAAGTATGATAACTAGAAAACCTAAGAAGGACAATAGGAATCATAAAAGTTTTCATGTTTATTGTTAGATAGAGTATGTAATTTTCATTTATGATTTAAAGTTAGATGTTAATTTAAACATTGTGTTACATTGGAATCGGACCATATCATTACTTTAGGGTTTAGGATTTAGAGTTTATAGTTTAGGCAAAAGATGAAAACTCCTTGTAATTTTGGCCTACCAAATGCACAAAACATTTTAGAAGTCTAGTTCAAGTGGAGTGTCTAAGTAGTTATTACCTTTCGAAGAGTGCTACTATCCACTTCCTCATAGTATACCTAGACCTTGCTACCAGTTGATCCTCTACCTTCTAGAAGCCACAATCTCTAAGAAATTATTCATAACTAGAAGGTCTTAATGCCTTTTGAATAGTCTTCAACCTTCCAGATGATCCTCTTTCTCTCAATAGTCATGATCTCTGAGCAATTTCTCCCTACCAGAAGGTTTGAGTACCTTCCAGTAAGGACTATGAGAGGGTGCTAGTAGCATGTGCTCACAATTTACCTACACCTTGCTTCTGGTTTATCCTCTACCATCTAGAAGCCATAATCTCCAAGAAATTCTTCCCTTTTAGAAGGTCTTAATGCATTCTAGTTGATCTTCCACCTTTCATATGGCCATATTCCTTTCGATTACATCAAATTAAAAGTAATTTCTCCCTTTTGAAAGGTTTCAGTGCGTTCTGGTTAATCTTTTGCCTTCTATATGACCATCTTCCTTCTAATTCCATCAAATTACAAGCAATTTTTTGATTTTAGAAGGTTTCAATACCTTTCAGTTGTGACTATGGAAGAATGTTAGTCACACCACCCCATAGTTTAGCTACAATTTGCAACTAGATGATCCTCTACCTTGTAGAAGCTACAATCTCTAAGCAATTGTTCCCTATCGAAAGGTTTGAGTGCCTTCTAGTATGAACTATGGGAGGGTGCTAATAGCACGTGCTCATAATTTACCAAGACCTTACTTTCGATTTGTCCTCTACCATTCAGAAGTCATGATCTTCAAGCAATTATTACCTTCTAGAAGGCCTTAATGCCTTTCGATTGATCTTCCCCCTTCCAGATGACCATCTTCCTTTCAGTTGCATCAAATTACAAGCAATTGTTCCCTTCTAAAAGGTTTTGGTGCCTTTTAGTTGTAATTGTGGGAGGCCTGTAGTTTAGCTATAGTTTGCAACTAGATGATCCTCTACCTTTCGAAAGCCACAATCTCCAAAAAATTATTACCTATTAGAAGGTTTGAGTGCCTTCCAGTATGGACTACGGGAGGGTGCTAGTAGCACGTGCTTGTAGTTTATTAAGATCTTACTTCTACTTTACTCTCTACCATCTAAAAGCCACAACTCCAACCAATTATTCCCTTTCAAAAGTCTTAATGCCTTCTAGTTGATCTTCCACCTTCCAGATGACCTCCTTCCTTTCGATTGCATCAAATTATAACCAATTATTCCCTTTTAGAAGGTTTTGATGCCTTTAAGTTGTAACTGTGGGAGGATGCTAGTTGTACCACGTTGTAGTTTGCCTACAGTTTGCAACTAGATGACCCTCTACCTTTCGAAAACCACAATCTTCAAGCAATTATTCCCTACCAGAAGGTTTAAATGCCTCCCAATATTGTAGCAACTAAAAACATCAATGGCTAGAACACCGAGGGGTCCACGAGTGCATAATTTGACCCCACGTCCATGCGAGGGTCCGTTGGAGGTAGAGACGGGGTGCCCTGAATGGTCTTGTCAATCAAATAAGGACTTACCAAGTGCAACTGGGGTGCAACATAGTTAGCTACGATGCATAAGCAAAACAATGCTAAGTGTCAAGTGGTGTTCACAATGACAGCAGTGTCAACAGAGGTGAGCGTAGTCAAGGGTTTCAGCAAGAAACAAAGGTGTCAATGTGTTGGGACCACTGCGTAGGTGTAGTTATGCATTAAAATGATAGAAAATGCATGTAAAATGTTGAAAATGCAATGAATGAAAGAGAGAGAAACAAAACACCACCCCAAATGAGGTTGAGCATAGTTAACTTCAGAAGGGGTGAGAAGGTACATGGTGTACAATAGGCATAGTGGACAACATAGCCATAGTCTTGGGGATGTTTAGCCATGAAGATTGATGTTCTACCATGGTGTTTGTGCCTATTGGGTTGGCAACCACAATGTGTAGTGGGTTGCAATGTCTTATGGTTTCTTGCAATGGGGCTACGATGGTATGCAACTCTACCTCTCTCTAGTTCACTGGTGTGCCTTTACTCAATGCTCAAATTTGCCCAACTACCCAAAATTTTCCAACCTTGAAAATGTTAAGGGCTAGGGTATTTATAGGGCTAGGCTTAGCATGAAGTGTAGGATGGTTGCCACATGGCAATGGGACCGTTGGGACTATGCTTCCACCCAACTATGCTTTCCACTAAAGCTAGCAGTGTTATGCTCTACTCTGTTCTACTTAACTCTGCAAGGCTGAGAGATTGTGACTACGTTGCAAAGTGCATGTATATGCGCTAAGAGGACCATAATGTAATTGAAAAAAATGCAACTTTAGAGACTATGCTCTCCATTGTATTGTTTGGGGTTGATCATAGTTACAATTTTGAGGACAAAAGGGATATAAAAAAGATGCATTTTTGCTAACTATGCTTGCTGGAGGTGAGTTAGAACTGAGCTAAATGTCAGTGCTACATTGTGGAGGCCTTTGGAGGCTATTTTGGCTAATTACGATTGACTATGCTCTAGACTAGGGGAGAGCGTAGTCCCACACTTAGAAAATATTTTACAAAATATGACTATGTGCTAACTACACTCTTGACTGGGGGTGAGCATAGTCCCGGCACTTGTCAAAAATTGCAAAAACTAACTTCCAATTGACTACACTTGACTACGCTTTGGGCTAGTGGAGAGCATAGTCTCAACACTTAGAAAAAATCTACAAAAACTAGGTCTTCATGTTGACTATGCTTAACTACACTCCAAGGCAATGGAGAGTGTAGTCTTAACACTTAGAAAATTTTGCAGCATCTAGCTTAGAAAAATTTGCAAAATTGGCCTTTCTACTAGGCTGACTACATTCTAGGGCAGTGGAGAGTGTAGTCCCAACACTTAGAAAAATTTGTAGAAAGTGGCCTCATGTTGACACTTAGACAAATTTGCAGTCGAGCAGCCACAGCCCAAATTTGGTGGTGTTTTAGGTATAAATTGTGAGAGGGTGCTAGTAGCACATGCTCACAATTTACTAAGACTTTGCTTCTGATTTACCCTCTACCATCTGGAAGCCACGATCTCCAAGAAATTCATCCCTTTCAAAAGGTCTTAATGCCTTCTAGTTGATCTTCTGCCTTTCAAGTGACCATCTTTATTCTAGTTACATCAAATTACAAACAATTGTTTCCTTCTGGGAGGTTTCTATGTCTTTCGATTGTGACTGTGAAAGGTTGCTAGTCACACCACCCCATAGTTTAGCTACAATTTGCAACTGAATGATCCTTTTCCTTCCAATAGTCACAATCTTTGAGCAATTGTTCCCTACTAGAAGGTTTAAGTGCCTTCTGGTATGGACTGCAGGAGGGTTCTAGTAGCAAGACCTTACTTCTAGTTAACCCTCTACCATCTAAAAGCCACAATCTTTAAGTAATTCTTCCCTTCTAAAATGTCATAATTCCTTCCAATTGATCTTCCACCTTCCAAATGACCATCTTCCTTTCGATTGCATTAAATGACAAGCAATTATTCCCTTCTAGGAGGCTTCAATGCCTTCCGGTTGTGACTTCAAGAGGGTTCTAGTTGCATCACCCCATAGGTTAAAGAGATGTGAGGATGTGTGATTCATAGTCCATCATTGTTAGCATGAGTATGCATGCATGCCAACATGAAACACATCTGTGTGCATGACAACACATTATCCATGTACATTAATAAAAAATTCACATCATACATACCCATGCCCTCACCTACCACATCATAGGCTTTGTAATTGCCTAATGGGAACAATGGTAACCTGGCCCCAATTATTCAATGTCTATGTATGGGAAAAGTTTCTACTATAACCTTTATTTCCATAGTAGTTACAACTTCCTCTATAGTAGTTCTAACTACCATGATGGTTGTAACTACCAAATTGAACACTTGGCAACTATAGTATTTAACTCTATGATGGTTATAACTAACCCTCATGATGATTGTAACTACCCAAGTAACTATAAAAAGACTTCAAGGATAGAATAAAGAGGGGGAATTTTAGGATAAATTGGGAAGAAACATATTGAAGATTTATTTTAAAGTATGGCTTGCTAAAGGCATTAATTTAGGTACTTTCTTTTAATCCTATGAGTTCTTTTCTTTCCATTTTGTCTTAGTTGCTTAGTGATTGGTTTAGATAGTATCATGTTTGACATTTAATTTTGGGATTTTTTTTATTACTCTTATGGCTCTATTTTTGTGCAATTCTGGACTTCTATTTGGTTGCCATATAAGAGCTTATGTTATCTTTGAAAAGCATCTTTAGAAATTTAACATTAATGTCTATATGAAATTGCCTATTTTTGAGTTTATAGGGTATAGAAAATCTTTGATACTTTGAGCTGATTTGAAATAGCTTCATTTTTTAAAAAGTTTATTACCTTGATATTTCAATCTTGAAATTGTCAAATTCGATCTCATATTTCTATTTTTTGCAATTCTTGACAATTATTAACTAGCCAAATTAAAGCTTGTACTTTGTCATTTACAAAGCATTTTGGTAGTTTAATAAGAGTATCTTTTATGAAATTGCTTGTTGAGCTCAAAGGGTTTAGACACTTTGTAATACTTAGATTGAATTGAAATAGTGTTATTGTGAAGTTTTTTATCATCTTCAATTTATCTCGCTTAAATGTTTGAGATTTCATACAAATCTTCTTTTCTTTTCTTTTCTCTTTCTAAAATCCATTGAATCTCGCTCTATTTCTAGTTTTCTTGTGGAACTGTCTCTCTGGAAGAAATTAGAAGTAGATTTCTGAAGAATTGTGCTCAAGTATTTTTTGTGAAATTTTATTTATTTCAAGCAATGGACTATAGGGACTATATAGACTAAGTGACTTGACAAAATAGGAATCTTTGATAACTCATAGTGTTCAACAAGTTTAGCTGAATTTCTTTTATGATAGCCAATTACAGTTTCATACACAAACCCAACCATTTCAACAATTCCAACAACAAACACACATTTACACATAGTTTACTCTATTACCACTAAGTTTATTTGGAGGTATCTAGGCTTTGGTGTTGCCACAGACCAGCAAGCACCTAAACCCAAGTTTGAGTGAACACCTTCATTTCCCATGGTCCCAATCACAAGATCGAAGGACAACGTTGGTGGTCCCAAATGGTTGCCAACAACAAGGAATACGGTTTACTCTATTTGAACTTTGTTGTTTTTGTTGATTTTTATTAATCTTAATATTTTTGTAGTTTTTGGTTTTTAATAGTAGTTAGTATTTTTATGGATTTTATGCTTTATTATTTTGAATTTTATTTTTGCACATGTAGATGTCCTAGGAGGTTCTAGTAATAGGGAGAATAATATGGAGGATGCAATAGTGGTGGGAAAGATTTTCCCTTCCCACGATGAGGCTTTAGGTAACCAAGATTAATGTATAGATGTTATGATTATGTTTCAGAGATGGATTTTGTTTTTATAAACTTTAGTATTCTTGATGATGTTATGGGTTGTATAGGGTTGTTATTCTTTATGGCTTTTATATTGTATATACTTGTAGTTTTTATAGTTTTTTTTTGTCTTTATGAGTTTTTGCAATAGTAGGATGTTTATGGTATTTCAATTTTTTCCAAGGTAAAAACAAAATAACCAATAAACAAAATGTATAATGAAAACATAATGTAAATAAACTTAAGCAATAAGAAAAACTATGCTAGACAAATAGTAATTATGAAAAATTAATAAAGTAAAATAAGTAAAAATGTAATGAAACAAAAGTGAATTAACTCTTAAGAAATACCTAAATATTAAAATTTAAAAAATGATAAAATAAAGAAGAAACAGTTCAAGGCAATAATGCCTTAGTAATAGATTTCTTGACTCCAAATCTACTAGGAACCTTTACACTCTTAATAGACTCAATGATGTCTAATTTACCGAATCCCAATTCTACGAATTTATAAGTACTAGAAGATCAAGAATTGCTTGAGCTTGATTTGTTAGATTTTTTTGTTGAAGATGTTTGACTAATGAAAGCAGGTTGAGATCCTAAGCTAGTATCTTCCATAACATCTAAACATAAGAGAACTAGAAATTTAGGATCAACATGTATGACTACCTCCTCATCTTTACAAGGAAAATATATCTCTTGATGCATAGATGAAAAAATAGCATGATGGTATGTTAACTAAGGTTATCCTAGAATAGTCTTAATTCTAGAAGAGTCTTAAATAATAGCAAATATGATCTAAGATGTAATCAAACTCACTATTGAAAAAGGTAATGTTATTACGCATAGAATTTATACTCTAGCATCATTGAATGAAACTAAAGAGGAGTTGCAATTAGAGTATGTGCCTCATTTTTCAAGGTTGAGATGCTCAATGACTATCCATGAGATGAGATTAGTTTTGGCTTCATCATCGACATGCACCAAGGGTAGTAACTTGTTATCTTCATTTTGTATGGTGATGTTGATTGGAAGTTGGCACATGGCATCCATCATAAGATGTATTTTGAAGTTTTCTTCCATGAAAACCCAATATTTGGTATCATAGTGTGGAGGATTAAGCATTGATGAGATCACATGAACATGAGGTTGAATGTTTGAAGCTACTGTGATAGACTTTAGAAGCTCCTCTAACACTAAATGATGTTCCTTTGAAGTGGAAATAAGATAAAAAAGGGAAAGGTTTGTTTCGTTTGACTTCATTGTAGCAGTAATTTAGGGTAAATCCTTACCCCTAGGAGTTGCATCCTTGGAAACTAGTGCAATAGGGATGGCATCTAATGTAGATGGAAGAGTTGTAATGATGATGAGAGTAGGAGGACTTGTGCTTGATGTACCCTAGAATAAAACTTTATTTTTGTTTTGAATAGGCTACTTGTTGGCATGTTCCTTCTCTTTGCCTTTGTTGTTGACCACTACTTCCTTTTGAGCAAGGGTAAGGATCCTTATAGGCGAAGTGGAAGTAGGAAGCAAGCAAGGCTCTTGTGACTTGGGTGAAGAGAAAGAATGAGATGTAGGAGAAATAGCATAGGATAAAATAGGGGGATAATCAATAGGCTGAGTAGATGTAGAAACTTTATTCATTTGAGGAGAGGGATGATAACTAAAGGTAGGTTAGGAATGAATAGAAACTTCATCATAATGAGGTGTCATATTCATGACTAATGGGGCCCTACGTACATTTTGGGTGGTGGAAGCATTAGTATCATTCTAGGAGAGATTAATAACAAAATGATTTTTGAGCCTTGATATGATTGAATAAGAGGATGAGAAAGATTAACATTAGGAGGAATCCATTTCAATGACAAAGGGGGTTTTAGGCAATTATCTTTGGGCTTTAAATGGAAGGTCAAAATTCTCCTTGAATGTGCATTGAAAGGATCTTGAAAATTTTGCATGTTTTGATTGTTGGGTTGTGTAAGAGTGTTGACCACAATTTTTACTTTTTCCACCAATGCTTAAACATCATCTTTGATCATGTTACAATCCTAGTAGCATGACCTAGAGCCTCATGATAGTAGCATGACCTAGAGTCTCGTGATAGTAGCAAAACTTGTTAGGATTGTACCACTTAGGGACATGTGGATCTCCCTCCACATAGTGGAAAGGATCAATAGCCAAGGTTTGGAACCTTTTAAATCATGTCTTTGTTCTTAGACCTATTTAGGAGTAATATGCCTATCTTTTAGCAGCATGCTATATAGTTGAATGTATGTCATTGGAAATTTGTGATATTTGGATTTGCCCCTTTGTGACCTCTATTGACCATTATTGAATGTATTTTTCCCGTCACCATTGGGTTTTGGATTTGGATCCTTGTTCTTGCCACTATCTCCATTATTTGAAGATGATCCTAGTGTAGTATGGTTCATCGAGGCCACAATTTGACTAGAATTTTGGGTTAATTTGTCTTTGCCTAATGCTTTGTTTGCCTTGTTACAAAAACTAATCCACTTTGGATTAATACGCTAAATAGCCACCTCCTTAATGTGTTTAGCAAAGGTGATGGCATTGTGGAGGCTAAGTGGCCTAAGATAGACCAACTTTCCTCTGATGTAATCATGTACAAATCATTCAAAGATTTTTAACAACTGATCATCAGGCAATGGATGTATGAGCTCCATTGTTACAAATGTCCATCATGAGATAAACTTAGAGATAGACTCATTGGGAGCATGCTTCATAGCTAAGAATTTTTGCAAATTTTCACCCTGCTAATGTTGTATTTGAATCTCTCCACAAAGGCAATGAAGAATTGCTCCAAGGAGGTAATGGATCCATAAGGTAAGACCTTATACCATTCAAGTGTCTTTCTTGTTAAAGAGTTAGAAAAACTACATAAGATGGTATGGGGATAATTAGTTAGGAGCATACATACATTATAGAATGTGATAACATGGTTTGTGGGATCAAACTCCACATTGTACTTAGTAAAATTTAACAATGAGACTCTTTTGGGCACTGGAGCAAGGAAAATAGGGGATAATGGGATCAATAAGGAAATGAATGATGTAGATTGCATGACTACCCCCATGCAATGATGTGAAATTTCCTATTTAATCCTCGTTGACTTGAAGCTTGGATGATAGATTTTGCAATAGAAGCTTCAATTTAGGTAGAACTCTAGGAATTGATGGAATAGTAACATTGCCCAAAATGGGGTTATGAGTAGGTAACATTGGTTATGGTAGTATAATGGCAGACATGGAGATAAAACAGCTCCTCATCAGACACCTTTAATCCCCAATACATCTTTCTAGAACATTTTCAGTAGGTTCCTATTCTCCATCTCATAATTTGTATTTACCTTTTTCAATTTTCCTATTTTTAGGTTTTATCTAGATCCATTTTAGATCTATTTTCAATGGTTGTCTTTTGGATCTAACTTTTTTAGATTTATCTCATTTCATGTTCTATTTTCAATCATCTTTACTACTAGCTAGATACATGTTTTTAACTTTTCTGTCCTACATACACCTTGTACTTTATTTCACTATGGATTATACATGTTTTCTACACATTATCTCTTTTTATTTTTCTCAACTATTCCACACATGAACTTTTTCTCTTCCTACTTAATATCCACTAATCTTTGGCAAAAACATTTGGTTCAAGTTATTAGGTTTTTCCAATGACCTGCAAGTCCCCTTTTAATTTGAGGGAGATTAATTGAGAGATTGATTTTCTTGGATTGTTTAATGGCTAGGAGATTGCCTCGCTCAATTTTGTGTTAGATTGTGTCGAATCTCAGATTACGATAATCCTTATTGCAATAGAACCTTTGGCATGCAATTATTTTCAGGCAACACAAGCATAACTATGATCTCTCTTTAGGTGTCAAATACTAGATTCTCAAAAATGTCACTTTTCATTTACAACTTCAAGTAAAAAAGCTCCTAGTGAAAGTTGAACAATTGATTTGTTTTGTACAACATTAATTTCTTTTTGTTTTGTAAGTTCAAGGATGGAAACCTTGCAACTTTTGTTACTATTTTTTCTTTATCTCTCATTCATGTATTCATTTTTCTTTAAAGGAAGTTTTTTCCTTCTATTTGCAAGAAATCCTTTAGTAAGAAGTGAAAACCCATAAGGGTGCTTCTAAATAAGGGCAAGGGCTAATCCTTTTTTGTAACCTAAAGGGCAAGTTTTTCAAGATTGGTTATAAAGGATGAAAAGTTGAAAAGGCATCTCCAAACCCGTTAGACTTTTTCTTTAAACTCTCTATTCAATGATTTGATGTACTCTTAAATTTTTTTTAATCTTATTATGTATTCTTTTGAGGTTCAAACCCCGCCCCGCCCCCGCCCCCGCCCCACCTCCCCCCCTCATCTTGATCTTTGTCTTTTCTTGAAATTTGAACTTTGACTCTATGCTTTTACTTAATTTTGTTGCATTTCCATATGTAAATATGGCCTTTTATTACCTTGAATTTGGGCTTGTTGAATTCATTTTTGTAATTCACAACATGGGCAAGTAGAGTGAGTTGAGTATGAGTTTCCAAAGTGCATGCTAGAACCAACACTCATTTCTATATTAATGATTTGATGTACTTCAAAAAAAATTTCATTATTATTCATTATTTTGAGGATGACACTTAACATGATATACAAATTTGCATTTATATATCTTTTTGAGTTGAAAATTTATGAATAGTATTGCGATAAGAGATTAACATACCCTTTAAAATTAAACCTGCAAACATACTCTTTAAAATTTAACCCATGATTTGCACCTAACAAGCCATGCACTCTAACCATATAATCATCTAGTTCTAGTTTGGTGAAGGGAGATGGAAAGTGCAACAATGTTGCTAGGTCAAGCTCATACCTTCTAGAATTAAGTAGACTTGCTCCATAATTGCCTTGACACTTTTGAAGTTTCTAGCTTTTGGAGATCCCATGATGTGAAATCCAATTTTGTTGTGAATATGGTAAACTCCACGCCCCGGATGAAACATGAAGTCAAAGTCATTAACGTCCTCACATGGATAGAAAACCTTCCTTTCCTTACACTGCAAGGTCATTTCCCAAGGTTAAGAACACCCACATGTCACAAACAAGGTTAAGAACACCCACATGTCACAAACACACTTCATATGGGGGGAGTCTTGGCAAGTTTTGTTAGTCAAGAAAGGAGAGTTTTGAATTAACATTCAACAAACCTATCAAGGTCACTTCTCTCAAATGGAAAACTAGTTGCATTTTGAATTCTGTGATTTAGGTATAAAGGTTGGTGGCTGTCCTAGTTCAGTCTGACACTGGTAAAGCTATGCCTAAATATTCTGAGAAGTTGATGGCTGGTAATAATAAATGCGAGGGTCATGCTTCACTATCAGTCTCCCATGAATCTTCTGCCATTTTTAGGAATCTGCAGGTGATGGGAAGTAAAGAAAGAATCGGAGGAGGAAAGATGGAAAACCAAGCAAAGAAAACGGAGAAGGGGAGATGGGAATTGTGGATGAGCAGCACATCCAGTATTTCAGGCTTTGGGAAGCCAAAATTTAGGATGTAGGAGAGGCTGAGCTGAGAAGATTTGGGGATGAAAGAATGTAAAGCTGAAATTCGCCCAGGATTGCAGTGTGTGGATTGCTTTCAACCAAATCCATTCCCCTGAATCTGATGCATTCTCCTAAATGCTCGTCCCATGTCTTTCTGGGGCTGTGGCTCCTCCTCCTCCTTAAATCTAAAATCCGGAATCCCAAATCCAACAAAATTCCCCTTCTTCCTCCTCCTCCTGCTGGGTTTTAATTGCAAATCCCGAATCCAAAATCCAACAAAACTCCAAGGGCAAATATATTTGGATTTGGATTTGGGTGCGCACCCAACAAACAACCCAACAAACGTGATCTGCTGTGGAACTCAGACAAGATCCTCTTTGCTTTCTACGCGTCGATATGGCCCTCGATCTGTGAAGATCCTGCGGAATGCTATTCTTGGCAAGGCTACTGCACTGGGTTCTTTTGACTTTAAACGCAATCCAATCACTTTACATTATTATTATCATTATTACTATTACTGCTACTGCTACTAGTACTACTCCTCCTCCTCCTCCTCCTTAACCCTCTGCGAAAACCAGTTCCCGAATTCAAACAAAAACAAAACCCACCACCCATCTGCTACTACTGCTGCAGCTACTGTTTCAGCAGCAGCAGCTGCTTCTGCTGATACTTCTACCCACTACCATCATCATTATCATCATTACATCACAGAGGGCCGGGCCGTGTTCCAGAAACTTCCCCATCACTACTGGCCTTGTTGCGTCTGCTACTAAAACTCCCTAAACTACTCATATTAGACCTTCAATGGCTGCGGCTGCTGCTGGGGAAACAGCAACAGCAGATGAGGGCTTCTTCTTCTTCTTCTTCTGAGAGAGAAAAAAAATGAGGCCCAGAAAGACCAAGAATGGAGAAAAGAAGGTCCCCCAGAGAGGCCTGGGAGTGGCCCAGCTGGAGAAGCTCAGAATGGAGGAGCAGCAGAAAGAGTGCCTCAGTCTGGGTCTGGACAGAAATTCTCACCATGTTCTCAAAACCCTATTTCAGCAGCAGCATAATCATCCCCACCACCACTACCACCATAGCCGTAGCCATAGCCAAGCAACAGCAGGATCAGGTTCAGGATCAGGATCATCATCATCATCTTCATCCTTCTTCATTCCTACAATTGGGGGCCTGCCTGCTGTGGGTTCTGTGGCCAGAACCTCCTCCCCCTCATGTGCAGAGCCATCTTCATGCCTCACAGCACATGATTGTGTAGTGGTGGGGCCCCCTGAGAGATTTGAGGGCTTGCCTTTGCCTTTCTCCACTAAAACCAGTGCATCCCCATCCCCCTCTGAGCTGCTACATCACAGTTCCTTTAGCCATCACCAGCATCTGCCTCCCTCCAACTGGTTTGCTGCTGCTGGACACCCTCCAGAATTTTCCATGGTAAAGGATCCTTCACCCTCATCTTGTTTCTTTGTTGAGTTGTTTCTTGCTTTTCTTTCCAAGTAAAAACAGAAGAACCCTCTGCAGCAGTTTCCCCAGTAGGCTTGTGCCTTGTTTTATGCTAGAAAGAATTGTTTAGATCCTTGAACATTGTTTTGTATGCCGATTTGGGCTGATGGTTGGATGGCTAGAAAGAAATTGTTCGGCTTCTTGTTCTATAGCATTGTTTGTTTACCCTCTTGAGCACTTGCACTGATCACAGGTCTAAGGGTCTGAGTTTTAGCGGGAATGATGATTTCCGGAATGTAAATTTGGGTAAAATTTTGTTTTGTCAAGACTTTGTTGCTAAGGGTTCAGATGGTCAGCTCTGCCTGAAGAATAGGTTAGCACTTAGCAACGAGAAAAGTTAATTAACCCTGAAAGTTGCTTCATGCTTATAGTTGCTACATGTGTCAAGCATAAAACAATAGCTATTGATACAGGCAATGGCAAAAGAGAACTTACATAGTCGATTCTTTGGTCTTACAACAAGGCTAAGATGAAGAAGATGATATGTGTAAAGTATATCCCGTTATGGTAATTGTTATTTGCTAAATGATTGATGATGTTCCATAGAGGCAGAGATTTTAGAATTCTTCAGCGCAGCTTGTTTGCTGTCCAATTATCCCCCATTGTTGGATTTGGGGTAAACACTGCAGTATAAGGGATTTTAACGCCCATTGCATCTGCTACCCTTCCCAAGCTCCTGGTTGCAGTGTTGCATAATTTTTTGGTTTTTGCAATAATTTTGAATTGGCTGTTTCTTCGTCCATTCTTATTAATAAACTGCATATGAGATTGGTGCATGTCGTACTTTGTACTAATGATTGAATACCTTAATGTCATCGTTAAGCCAAGTTTTAGTAACCCATGTTTAAGGCTGTTGGCTACTATGGTATTTCTTCATCTGAAATTTTGTCATCATTCATATTTGGATAAGTTTAGGATTTGTGTAGTAGCACGTTGTTTGCTAGGACATGATACATTCAACTATACGCCGAATGCTCTTTGTCAAAATTTAGCTGTCCTATAACATATTTTTTCATTTTTTAAATTTTTTTGTCTTTATTAGCTACCCTTATTGGAGGATTGATATATGCGGCTTACGCTCTGGTTTTTATTCCAGACAAATATAGCATCATGTGGTATGATGCAAATGGAGCCCCCTTCAAACCAAAATAACTCTTGCAACTCTAGCTGGCAAGAAGAAGATACGGTCGGTAATCACTTTACCCAAAGATTTCTTTAATGTTACATTTTTACATATACGTTAGATGATTCTTGCTGTTCCATATATGTTCACAGTTTGTTTCCGTTGCATTCTGTATTTGTTTCCCAATGGACGAAGAACCAAGTTTATACCTGAAATTTATTTATGTGTTTTAATGGTCAAATTCAAAGAGTTAATCTGTGCAGTATTATTCTCGGCTCAGGATATAAAGACATCTGTTAAAATGTTTCCAGGATTTGGTTTTGCTTTTTCAAAGCAGCACAATACAGATAATTCCATCATGTGGTTTTGCTTTTTGTTGAATATTGTCTAGAGAAATTAACTCTACGTTACTTCTTAAAAAACTTCACATATTCAGCCTTTTCATGACCAACCAAACTTTAGACAGAAACAAAACACAATCCATGAGAATGGAGACTAGTTTGTATTGACTGTTATTAAGCAAGTTTAAAACTTCCAGAATTAAACATCAAATCTGAGAAGATAGAAATACCGAAAAATCAAAAGATTTAAAAAAGGAGTCTTTTCTGGCAGTTAGACTAGAATTTTATTCCATAGCCAAGCTGTTGCAAGGATTCACTGGTTGATCTTGTGGGTATTGGATTTCACAATTGCAGTAGAAGAGATCTTGTATTTTGTAATGATGATTACATGTAATGAATATATTGTCACAGAGAGATTCTCTTGCTGCAAATAAGTACTGTAATAGATTTTAAGACGACTGACTGTGTGTTGAGATGTGGTTTATATCGCTGTGTACAATGATTACTTCTTGTATATGTCGGTTCACCATAAATGGCTAGAAGTTTGAATTTTGCTTTGAATTTTCTTATGATATCTTGCATAATTTGTACTTACGTACATTATTAACCAATATGGAGAAATTTGAGAAAGCTTACTTAACAATGTTGCGTCCATAACTTGTGAATGTTGTCACAGTTCATCAATGTGGATCTTGCATCATCACAGAGGCCATCCTATTTTATTTAGTTGGAACATGGAAATCAATCTTTTATTTAAGTCTTTGTACATCTATCTCACAATGCATGCTGTAAATTCATTAAGGCTTGAATTGAAAGATACGTACTAATGTCCTGGACTGTAATGCTGAATAATTTCTAAAAGGCACAAGAAATGTTTGACCAGTCATTATCTTTTTAGATAACGTAAAAATTTGAATGCACACAAATGAAGCTGGGAAATTGATACATCAATCACATTGACTTGTCTGGCTTTTACCCCGTAGAGTCCTAGTTGCGTTGATGAAGTTTAGAATACCCTTACCATATATCGCTTTAGCATCTTCTGTCAATATACTGGTCTATTTAGATTTTTGGTCTTCCATATTCCTTCTTTGTTGGTTGGGACATTAGATGTTGGCCTTGATCACGTGTCCAACATCTGCTTTTATCCATGTACAAGTCCTCTGAAAAATGTGAACATGCAGGAACAGGAGTAAGCTTGAAACGTGTAAAGATAAGTGAAGTTTAGCATAGGTGTGATCCAAGCAGTAAACCTTTCCTTGATTGATTTAGGAATCTAAATGTACATTCTATAATGATTTATAAGAGCACATTAGGCAGGTTTATTACGAGGAGAATTTTTTGTCTTTCCATACCTAATATTGTCGTAGGAATAATTAGATTGCTTGCTGATTTTACAAACGGTCCTTCAAAAGATGATTTGCATTTTTATTCCTGTTATAACGTTATGACAATTTTATTGGAGAGTTGTTAATCGTTGTATTCTTGTTGTTAATTGCTGCTTTCACTGTTAGCCCTAGCAACAAGGAAATTGTTTCCTTTGATTCTTTAAACACGCTACAGTTACTGATATGTCTCTTTTCAAACAGATGCCAAAGAGAAAAAGGTTTTCTCTGTTTTCTCAAGAAGACACAATACAGCCAAAACTATCTAGGCTGGAGCTTTTTGATACTGATGCATCAGCTATTTTAAGGTATACAAATTCTTGTTTGGACACAAAAATAGCAATAAATTTAACATTTTGAACACATTGAATTTTACTGGAAAGTGAACACTATCACTAGGCAACTTATATTTTGAACATTTGGTACCTAATCTCAACATTTTGACGTAGCACAAAAGCTAGCTTGTTCTTCGATTGTTTTCGGTAAATATAATTAAAAGCCCCATTATAGGGTACCCATTTTTCTGTACTTGACAGGAGTATACCGTTATCTTCACCGTTGTCCATTCAGAGAAAAGGCCAATGGCAAACTAGCTTAACAATGACTTCAGGAAGCAGCATGAATCTTTCTGACATTGTATCTTTTGACAGTGGTTATGCAGCTACACTAAGGGCTTCCAGTTTAGGGCATGGACCTGCAAAAGATTGCTGCTCAAGTACAGGATCCATGCAGCCAGTGTTTCAGCTAAACTGGAGAGCATCGAATGAGAATGATATTTCATCCCAAGAAAAAGAGCCTTGCGGAGACTTTTTAAGTCTAGGATTGTTCCCTTCTTTCAGTGGTCAATCAAGCACAAAATTAAGGCAACAACCTGCTATTTCTGATGGAAAGCACTCTACTAGTTCTGATGGTCACGGAAATGGTTTATTGATTCCTTTGCACCAGGTATATATTTTCCAGCATATTATAAATTAGTCTAAAATTTATACTCTAGTTTTGCAGAAGGTATTCAATGTGATAACATGGACATCTTTCATGTGTCTCTTTGGGTTTTCCGGATTAAGCATGTGAGAACAGTATTTCGGTATTAATTTTCTTTGATTGCAACTGTGCTGGTAAACAAATAGAGAAATATTTACTTTAGTATTTTAATGATCCCCTTTTTATTAAATGGTGAATTTGCTCAGGATGTAGGTTCAGAGACAGGAAGTCCAGTAGTGTATCAATTTGAGGGGTTGCTTAAGCATAGCTCAAGCAGCAGAGTAGAAAAGGATTGCAGTGCTCCACTATACAAATTTATATGCCATGAACCAAATGATAAAGATATCACAAGCTGTGTCTATCATTCTAGCAATAGACTAACACATGCTGATTTGGATCTGACATTGTCACTATGAATGCGTAATGGGAGGATCAATTTGTATCTGGGTTTAAATAATTTGGATACTAAATGATAACTATCTTGTACTTTTTGCTGCCTGGATTTGTTTTATAACGCCCACAACTGAATTTGTCATCAAGTTATATTTAGAGATGCCTTTTTTCCGCATTCTGTTCTCTGAAAGTAAGTTTGTTACATACAATCAAAATTGAGACCTCTTGGACAAAAAATAACAAAGTTATTGTAGAAACTTTTCTTGATATCTGGTAATATTATAATAGACCATGAAGGTGCCATGGTAAATACGGTGTTACACTACAGTTACGTGTCAGGTTTTGAGTCACAAGATTTTTAGTAAGACAAATCAATTTTTGCTTTAGTAATGGTATTAGGGTGTGCAGTGAACGCTGTAAGATGAATCACCTGATTTATTGGACAGCTTTGCATTGGTTTGCAGACTGTCGCTTCATTTAAGGCAGAGTTTGCTCACATAATAATTGTAGGAACATATTCCAAGTAGGAAAAGAAATTGCTAGTCTTTTGTTAAAGTGAGGTAATTTGTTCGTTTGGATAATTGAGTTTTTAATGATCTTGGCAATTGCTCTTTTGGTTTTGATTTTAATCACCAAATTGACAGTTTAAATAATTTGGCATATGGAATCGTTGAATAAGTTAAAATCAACTGTCCTAGGCGATGATGGAGTTCGTGATCTTAATATTGGAGGTGCTTTTCGAAAATTTCAAGATCAATTCAGTGTTGATGAATTTATCTTAATTCAGCGTTTACAAATGTATCCATATTAAGAATTATTGACAGTATCAGTTCAATCTTACAAGGTTTTCAATTTATTGTTGAAGAATCTAATCTGCAATGAATGCATTAATTTGAAAAGTTACTGATGGCATGATTTCAATCTTGTAGCCTTCCTTACATTAAACTTGTAACATTTTGTATTGGACAGCTTTGCTTGTTTTCGTCCGAAAGTGTTCAAGCTTAATATATGGTGATGGCTATATTATATCCTTTTTGCCATTCACTTTTATTAAAGTGAAATAAGCATTAAAACCTAAATTTTGGATCTAATGTATGTTTAAGTTTATCTCTTTCTTGTTTCTCATCGATTAATAGAGCACTTTTTTCTAGCCAGGACTTCTTAACACATGGTAAACCATTGGATAACTTTTTTTAATTATCTCATTTATGGGTGCTACCATTTGATACAACTTTCTTTAATCATCCTATTTATAGGTTTTACTCTGAAACTTTTTATGATAAAAGAGTTAATTTAATCTTTTTAAGTCACATGGTAACATCTATCTTAACGTTTGCATCTTTGCCCCATCCATCCTAACATTTGCATCTTTAACATATATAAGTATTAAACTTGATATTCTGGTGTTTTCTTTAATAGACTAACATTGCACACTATAAAAGATTTTTAAACTTGCTTTTTGCTTTATTTGGCAAATTGTTAGACATTCGAAGTATGAAAAAGAATTAGTAGCATTTTACCAAGTATCATGGAATTTGGCACTGAAATAATTTTGATTTTCAAATTCTTATTCTTTAAGAAAGAAGAAAGAATCTATAGCCTATCACATTGTTAAAGTTGGAGAATCTATAGCCTATCACATTGTTCAAGTTGGACCTGGAAACCGGCACTTAGGAATAGTTTTGATACCTAAGTGACATTTCTCATGCGAATTGACACAAAGATTCAATTTATAAGTCATGCGAATTGACACAAAGATTCAATTTATAAGTTAAATACTAAGAGTTACCTGATTATTGCATGTGTTGTGTCGATGATCCTAACTTGGAAAATGTTTCCTTTTCCATAAAAGAATTTCATGTTCTTCAATCCATTGTTTATCTAGTTTTTCTTATTTTATTAAGGTATCCAGTGGAACAACTTCAGACCTGTGTAATTTCTCAGATTTTTATTGTTAACTGCGATGCCTTGTTACTGGTAGAAACTGACCTTGTTGCTGCTCTGAAACCAGTTTATTGACAAACCAGCAATTATCAATCAAGATGCTAGTTTATCAGGTTTATATTAATAATGTAATATCATCGCCTCCCTGTCCATTTTCCTTTTTATGGGGGGTGTCGGACCCCGAAAAGATATTTTCCTTTTTATGATTACAGTTCTGTGGAGTTGCTTTGATGAACCAATGGAGTTGCGTCGAAGTTTTGTTCTTGCAGATCGAAATGTGGATGAGGAGACAAAAAACGAAATTGATTCTAACAAAAAGATAAGCCCTGCCGTCAATCACAATAATAGATTTTCAACTTGCAGACCGAACTGACGTTATTGGCAGTCTATTTTCATCTTTAGCTTCACATCATCCTCATTTTAGGCTTATTCTAACAGAATCAAATCTGTGAATGAATTCTTTCCATTTTACCCTTATTCTAACAGAATCAGATTTGTTAATGAATTCTTTTTTGTTATTGATAGGGATGGTCATTTAGAGTGATGGTAAAGTGCTCGTTTCATACAATGAAGCACTAGGTTTGAGTTTTGAGCCAGCTTTAGCCAGCTTTGAACCCATTTGAAGAGGTTAAGCTGTCAGTCATGTACTGGGCCGAAGACTATCATTTAGAGTGATGGTAAAGTACTTGTTTCATACAGTGAAGAACTAAATTTGAGCTTGGGACAGCCTCAAACCCATTCGAAGAGGTTAAGCAATAGACCCTTTTGGGCTTGGGTCCGCCTTAAACACATTTGAAGAGGTTAAGCTGTGAATCATCTAGTGACCCTTTCAAGCTTAGGGCCACTCTTGAACCCATTTAACAAGGTTGGGCTGTCAGTCATCTACCAACTCTCTCAAGATCCTATCCATGCCTAGTAAAATAAGCATTGTGACTCTAAATGATAATCCTTTATACCTGCATCTATGAAATTTAATACTCTTTTTTCTGTGAATAAATTAAATTCTTGAAAAGGCCTCCTCTGAGATAAACAAGCCTCAAGTCGAACCACCCATTGCATTTTCCTAGAAAATAGTATCATTTCTATGTTACACGTGACGTTAAATGCGCATGTAAATTTATTTCAAGGAAAGTTTTTAACCCATTGGTATTTGGTTGAATGTTTCTATTGCCGTGAACGCGTTTGTAGTCCAACGGTTAGGATAATTGCCTTCCAAGCAATAGACCCGGGTTCGACTCCCGGCAAACGCATCATTTTTAATTCCTCTGGAATCCACGAGGAAACAACATCCGCAAGAGACATATAATTAGTTTCAATAAGGCTGCATCCGCAAGAGACATATAATTAGTTTCAATAAGGCTGCATCATTTTTTAACTTTTCCTGACATTTCTCAAGAGGAAAGATGACTCCATTAAAATAATGTTTTTTTTAATCACCTGGGCTGGTATAAGTATGTTTAATTTAGTTTCAATAATCAAAGCATGCTTGTTCAATGTTTTATGGTACCAAGAGACATATAATTAGTTTCAATAAGGCTGCATCATTTTTTAACTTTTCCTGACATTTCTCAAGAGGAAAGATGACTCCATTAAAATAATGTTTTTTTTAATCACCTGGGCTGGTATAAGTATGTTTAATTTAGTTTCAATAATCAAAGCATGCTTGTTCAATGTTTTATGGTACCAAGAGACATATAATTAGTTTCAATAAGGCTGCATCATTTTTTAACTTTTCCTGACATTTCTCAAGAGGAAAGATGACTCCATTAAAATAATGTTTTTTTTAATCACCTGGGCTGGTATAAGTATGTTTAATTTAGTTTCAATAATCAAAGCATGCTTGTTCAATGTTTTATGGTACCATGATTTTGAAAATATTAATCAACAACAAAGGCTCACAAAAGGTGGATTTTGAGGCTTTTTTTTTAAAAGGTTGTTTGAGTGTAGTGAGATTCAAACTTACAATCATTTGCATATTAGAAAGGAGGCTCTACCACTAAGCTATCAAACATTCATAGTCTCAACACAATTAGGCGAAACATTATAGACCATGAAGGGTGTTATGCTAAATACAATATTACACTACAATTATAGGTCAACTTTTAAGGTGAAATATTTAAGACATTAATTTTGCTTTAATCATGCAAAATGTAAAATAATATTTAAACTAAGGCTTTATGGTGTCTAAAGACCCAAAGGATCTACTATACAAACATTACTTTTGTATAACAAAAGTTAAATATTAACTCAACAAAACAATAAGGTGTTAGCCTACTGGTAAGACTCTTGACCTGAAAACTCCAAGTCATAGGTTTGATTCTAGTGGGCAATGCTAAGTTATAAAGTTCTAATTAGACTATATATATTAGGGTGTATCTATTTACTTGGTAATTATATTATTACTATAGGGTACATTATGACTTTCATTCTATTGTTTGAAACTTTTCATCTTTTCTATATTAGTAAGCATTCCCGTCTTCCATGTGTGCCCTTTGGTTGTGTTATACCATCGAGGTTTTTCTATTTATGGTTCTTTTGGATAGATATCTTAGGTGATATAGGATCATATTCTTATGTGTTCTTTAAAGAGTTGCCTTATGGTAAGATTCTTAAGCTCTTCATTATGGTGCCAATGTTACATTGTGAGCAACTGATATATGTTGTTCTCCTAAAGGATGTATATGATCGTGTTGTGGTAGTGTCCTCCATTAGTTCACTTTTAGTTGGACCTATTGTGGTTTTATTTGATATGACAAAGGAGAGTTCTACTGGCAACATGTAAATTGTTGTTGCTCGAGGAGCTCCTACCTTTGGTCTCTAGTGATTTATCTGGGATGAATTGGACCTAGTCTTCACTTTGGTCTCCACCCAAATGACATGTATTGACATGGCATTGATTGAATTGTGTAGGATGTGGTATCCTTGCACTCCCACTCATCCTGTATATAGTGAGTATGGGAATTACAAATTGGGACATGATGGTTCCTAGGTACCTTAGGATGGAGGGCCTTTAGACATGTGCTCACAGTGAGCCTTGTTTTGGGTGGATCAAGATCGTCGCTAGTAGACTTCGTATGCTCATGTTTGTGATTGTATGTTTGTCTAGTTGTGTAGGCATGTCTTCCTTAGCTACATTTTCAAATTCTGCATACGTGTCTCTTCCTCGAGTCTAGCGTTCATAATGCAAGGCTTTGTGCTTTATGCAGTGTGATGACTTCTTGTTGGGATTGTTGAGGATGGATTTTGAGGCCATGTGTGCCATCCCAAGAGCAAATTGTTGTGGTCATTATTTTGACTACCTCTTGTGCCTCGGCCATGGTTGCGGATCTTTTGTGTGCTGTGTTTCCTTGTTTGAGTTATTTGTGTTGCCCTTGGTTTTGTGGCATCACTTCTTTGATTGGTGTTATTTCTTGGAAATTTTGATTTGGAGACTGATGAGTGGCGAGGTACCCCTACACTTAACCATACGAATACGAGCATCTCACGCGCGATCTAGTCGAACTCCAAGGACTAAGTGCTTACGCACCTTAATGGAACACTTAAGGTTAATCAATCGTTGTTTTTNCTGGGATTACCAAACGCTAATCGTTACTGAGTTACCAAGCGCTACACACATGCTTGAAGCGGTCGTACTAAGTGCACTTAACTAGGAGTCAAGGGTTGAGAAAGATTAATTAACTAGGAAAACATTTAAACATTCAACAATAATTAATTACTATTTAGCTTAGTCCATATGCTGCAAGGTTTATCAAAAAGTTCGTCTTTATTGTTGTACAAAAATGTGTGCTCAAGTACAAATTGCTCGAATAAAGATCCGTTCACTTTAAGACTTCTACTGCGAGCACATGGAAATTATTCTAACTCTGGAATGGTAAAATTGCAAGAGTTTAGCTAAGGGTCTAAGGCTAAGTGCCTAGAATAAGGAAAGCCACCTCTTATTTATAGACATTGTGGTAGGCCGTGATATCGTGGGGGCAGACGCGATATCGTGTACACGATCGCAATATCGCGGCTCATCATACCCCCATAACTGAATGAAAACTCATCCTCGAGTTCCTTACAAAATATTGGGAAGGTATGGGATTATTGACTTAAATGACACTAATGGTGAATGGGTGACATGTGAACGGATCATCATTACAATACATGGAAATATTAGTGTTCATGATAACAAAAGTGAACACTATACACATTTGACATCCAGCCTTATTTGGCAGCTGAGAGAGAAGAGAGAGAGAGAGATAAGAAAAAGAAGATGTGTTGCTACCGATGTCAAAATTTTGCTTTCCGTTGTCCATCCATAACTGTGCCATCAATCTTGTTCCTTGCATAACTACTCTAGCACTAGTCCATTCTAAGTGTTCTCTCCAGATCCAATCCATTGTTGTATGATTGCCATATGCACACACAACACCATCTTATATTAGCAAGGATAAATGAATCACAATGCATTGGCTGAGTTGTGATATGGCTAATACGGATTCTGGAGATATAACACAG
>MNCI01003306.1:680346-697122 GCA_015680685.1 Gnetum montanum | reverse complement strand
AAATCCCATGTACTTTTGAAAATGGTGCGATGACACCCAGCCAAGGGCCGACGGTTAATGTTTAATGCTTTATTGCTCATGGTGTTTTGCACTTCTTTGCCGACGCCTCTCGGGTGGATTCCTCCAAACGTCAACAAAGAGGGGCCAATGAAACACCACTAATTTTGGCCTAGCACTTTTAGACAAGAATCAAGCTAAGTCATGCTGCTGCCCAACATGAGTACAGCGTGACCAAACATGGAGGCCTCCAAAATAGCCCCCAATGGCCCATGATTCAACAGATGCTGCACAGCGTAAGTATCAGCGTCACCAACTTTTGGAGCCCCAAAAATGAGTCAAAATAGGCCGAAATCGAGCACAAGGATCCCCCATGACCTTCACCAAGGTCCCCAGCAGCTCCCAGCCTCCAGAAAATCAAGATTTGGGCCTCAAATATGCCATTTTGACTTGGTGACGTTGGGGTTATTTTTTTCAGACATTGCACAATGTAAGGATCAACGTCACCAATTTTTAGAGCCCCAAAACTGAGCCAAAATGACTTGATTTTAAGGGTGTAAGTCGTCCTCAAGGTCCACTATTGATAACTATGGGTCCCAGCCTTTAAAAATTCCAGATTTCAGCCCAAAATTGAAAGTTTTGGAGGTCACATGCCAGGTCACATTGCAGTTCACGCTGGGTGCTAGACAAGCAAGGCAAAGTTAATCCTCCTTGATTTTCTTTGTAAATTTTATCATTTGAGGGCTTGTCTAAATTATTTATATTTTCATGGGCTTGAATGACCCACAAATTGTAAAATACATTAAATCTGGTCAAAGAAGGCAAATATCCAACACACATCCAACTCGTGCCAACTATTCATGGGACACATGTCACTAGATCTATTTTTCTCTCATCTCCCAACCGTTGATTCCATTCTTGAAAACCCTAGCTAAACCCTAGCCAAACCCTAGCCCAACCCTATAAATACTCTATCAATCCACACAAACTAGCGGGAGCAAGGAAGGAGGACAAGAAGAAGAAGAAAATTGGAAGAGGCAAAGATTGGAGAGATTGGCAATTCTGAAGGAAGACAGAACTTGCAATCCTTGGGCGCTCGGCACATCCGATTGTTGGCTTCTAAGTTTTTCTCACGTTCATCCCATTTCATCGTCACATCATCGTGTCATATCTTTCCGGGGCTAAGCGTTTGACTTGCCATCCACACTTGCGCAACTACGCTTTGACCGGTGCACATTTTTTTAAACAATATAATACAGTTCATTATTGCCTCCCATTTACATTGTTTAGTTCTGTTTATGCTTTACAAATATAACTTTGTTTATGCTTTATTCATAATTCAATACGCTTTATTTACATTTCGTATCATTGTTTACATTCCGTTTACATTCTGTTTACGATAACCCCAGCGCTAGCCGTAGCTTACGCTCGGGGAAATCCTTGGTTGATTTGCGTGCAAACCATCCAAGGCACTCTGCCTTTGTTTACTTTTCCAACTTACCCTCGGGCAAAGGTCAGCTGCGGCTACCCGATGATCTCTCAGTGTCTGTTTCCCTTCCAGCCTTACATCGACGATTTAGGTCAATACACTCATCATAGGGAGAACTTGATTCATAGTCACTCTCCTTACAAGTTTCATCACACTGGATTCAATTACATTACATAGTTCCTTTTTGTGTGCACACAACACATTTTCCTTGATGTTTTTTGAAACACATCTCATCATCCTTTGCTTGTGGTTGCCTCTCTCTACTAGGCTCTTTCAATTTTCATGCAACTTGGGTTCTAATTTTTATCACACAGATGGAATCTTGTGTGTTCTCTTCCACACAAACTTCCCCTTTTCTTTATTATATATTGAGTGTACTCAATTATGTACACCCTTCCTATGCTTATATTCTTTTTCTTTCACACACTCATAAAAGTTAACATGATTTCAATTCTTATTCATCTCAAATAGTTGTAATTATTTGATTGGTATGGATGTGTCCCTTTATTTCAATTACCTTTGTGAGAATACCAATTTTAAGATTAGTTTTAGAACATTTTGGTGTGTAATGTTCAACACCAACTAACACTAGACTCATGGTTTCTCAAAATTTTATTGCTACCATGTAAAATAGCAAGCAAGCCTAATTACTGTCTTTTAAGGCTTGTAAAATTTTCTCTCTAGTGTTTTACTGCAACTTGTCCTTTATGCCTAATTCTGTTGGATCTGTTTATTGATGAATTACAAGACTAATTATGTAAAGGTGATAATGTTGTCTTCATAGAATCTTGAGCAATAAATCTACTTCCATATGTAGATGATGCTACATTAACTTCATGAGTGAAAATATATTTCAAATTTGCTAACATAGAAATTGGAACTCCTTTAAATACTTGGGTCTCCATAGTATAAACAAGTTTAAATTAGATAATTGTGTCAAGGAAAGAACATCAATAAGGAATTAAAGGTCTTTATGCACTTGTTGAGAAGAGAGTGCAATAATATAGTCTAGAACAACCCTTTCATCAACAAAGGATTTAACCTTGGGTAGGTTGTAATCCCTTTGTATAAAGAAAAATTTTCCTTGTATGCTATCTCTTCAAATTATGTTTAGACTAATCAATACTTCATGCAGTAAAAATATCCACAAAGGTTTTGTCTTATCTAGTTTTTTATTGTCATTTTATCATTCTTATTATCTACATTAACTTAATTTTTTCAATTGTTTAACTTCAACTCTTTTTTTAACATGACTTTTTTCTCTTTTCTATCATCTTTTTTCTTGAGCAAAAAAAGACAAACTTCAAAATAACCAAAATTGTAAAGTGTTTGGAAAACTATAATATGTAATTGGTTAAATGTAAATATTTCCACCTGCTTGCAATACCCATTTATTCTTATGGTTAAAAAGATAAGGGGTGCTGGAACTCCAAAATAATTATAATATATTAAAAAATAGATTTCAACAAAAAAACCTTTAGGTGTACACACATTAATATATAAGCTGTCCAATACATCCTTGAGGTCTAAAAACATGTTGAGTCAGGATTTGTTTTTCATTTTTTTTCTAAATAACATGAATGTATTAACGGTTAAATAAATTCTTTGATCTCTATGCACATAATAAGATCTACACTTTTGATTTCCATAGCTATGTTCAATTTAATATTAATAATCAAACCATGCCTGGCCAACGTCTTTCCATAATGCCGGTGGCAACGTGCTCTTGAAAATATTGATGACACTTAGTCGTCACAAAGCAATGCATGCTTTGTTTTTCATGAATACTGAACTAAATAATGTCACATATATTTTCAAACAGTCTCATACCCACAATAAACTCACTGGTTCATTGTCCGTCTGCTGCACATGATATAAATACGTGAAGTTTATGGTCTTCTTAGGAATTGAATTCACGAAGATTGTGAACAATTAGTTCAAATATTCAATAAAGAAAAGCCTTATTTTGACCTCAATTTACCAAACCTTAAACCTGAGTTTCGTGATACAGAAATGTAACGGACAGTTTCATCTTCTTCAAATCTTTGAAATTATCCATATATATTATGGCTTTTGGCATCAATGAATTCTCGCTTGTCTACAACAGGCTTGCAAAATTGATTCTTGATCAACTATAAATTTCCAAAAAAATAAAAAAATAAAATGGAATAAATCCAAAATTGTTAAGTGCACGAAACTATTCACGTCTTGCTGCATTGAGAAAAGTTTATAACCCTTCACAGTTAAAATTAGCTATCTACATAGCATGCTCCATGATGCACCACTGCTTCATCAAGGAGCCATAAGTCCCTCAATTGTATATGAAAGCGATTTTGCCCAGTCAGCTCTGAATAGTAATTTCTGCAGAGTGTCCATAACATTGTACTGTGGGTCCAGTTTCCGCTGCCAACCCTAGTCATATGTAAAAAACTTTCAATGAGGACATTTTATCTTGAGCTTACAAAATCTTAAATCATAATCTAACTTGAAAAATACACACACACAATGATTTAATATAACATACCTCAAGAACTAGTGTTGTCACCATAACTGTACAAACATTTCCGTCGATGTTCACTTTGTGGCGCCTCACTTGGTCAAGCAAATCGTGCATACACTCAGCTGGATGCACATCATCACTATCAGGTGATCCCCAGAATTTAAAAGATTGTTCAACCTCCTGTGTAACGACAACAAAACAGGTATTTTACGCTACCATGTAAACAATATTCTAAAAAAATACCGACTGTTAAGTTGCCAAAAAAATGTGGAAAAAATCGGATAAAAATCTTGATTTGATGTGTTGCAAATGTTTCAAACTCATCTGAAAACAATACCTGTATAAATAGAGTGAAGTTTAGTCCACAAAAATTCCCTTGCATTTCCTGAAGTGTGTAACTAGCTCACTGGGAAAAGGATTGTTATACCTAACATCTAGATACATCAAAGTTCAAAGCTCCATAATTCTCATGGATCGTTCTTTCTACTGCAAAATACTATTCGCTGATCCCTTTGATCTATAATGCTTGTAATATAGTTACGTTTTCACAATATTCACATTTGTTAGCAGATTTTTGCAATGATGATCTGGAACCAGTGCCTTCAAAACCAAAGAATGCTGGCAAACACATTTTTAGTCCAAGATAATTTATTTATCACGGGGAAAAAACCTCTAATCTCCATGTACGATGCTTATAACTTGCATTCAGGGTTTTACAATCCGATGGAAGAAGATACTAATGCATAACCTCGCCTACTTACAAGGTGATTACATTAAACACAAGATACGATACTGGCATATGTATTTTTAGTGTGTAAATGTAAAGATGTCAACAAGACAAACTAACTGATCAGCCAAATCAACTTGGCTTTGGTTAGGGCTCAGCTCATAAGACTAAACAAGCCAAGCTGAGCTCAGCAATCATGCTTGGTGAGCTGAGCCAAGCCCTACTTATCTCAGCTTGGCTTGATTAAGTGCTTTATATTGTACTAAATAGGCATTTAGTAATATTTAATAGAACGCAGGGTGATACTAGAGAAAGGTTGTTCCTTTCGCTCTCTTAACTTGGTGGATACATTGGTGCCTTTATCCCATCAATATGGGCTAACCCATTAAGGTAGGAAGGATTTTATAATGTTTTGCTATGGCCATTTGTCCATCTGATGTCATAGTCTCTGATCATATATTTTTACCATGCCTCCAGGTAGCACATTCCTCAACATACTCATTGGAATCAAAACCTGTAACTGGGAGACAACAAGCCACATGTTCTAATCAAGCTAGGGCTCATGAACTTTAGCTTGATGGATACAACATAGTGAGTACTTTGTAAGATGGCCAAAGATATCCTTGCTATTCTTGTGTCTAAAGTACTGTCAGGGTGAGCTTTTGGCACTGGTAGAGCACTCCATGAATTTCAATGTTCTTTAGCTATATAGATGATTCAGAGTTTAATTTGCCAGCAAGATTGGTTACTTCCATTAAAAGTTTATCCAAAGAAGGTCAACTAACTGAAAAACATTACTTTTAGCATTATCAAACTGCTGATGATAAAATATTGAAAAATATTTATGATTTCATTTTTTCCAATTGAATTTCCCTGTAGAATTCAACATTATGTTTGTTCTCGTTTTCAAAATGAATAATATATATGTTACTTTCTATACAAAAGTCAATATGTGTAATGATTTTAATGTTTGTTAAAGATATTTTCAATAACTAGATTGTATTATTTCTTTTTACTTGTTAACCTTTTTAAAACAAAAGTAAATTGTATTGTTGTTTTATTATACTCATATATTTATTTATGAGACTAAAAAGAGTTATTTTTTTAGTTCTTAAAATCATTCAAGGTAAGCTAACCCAAATCCATTGAAAGTCAAGTTTTTAACAATCAAGATGGACCAAAGAGTTTTTCAAAATGAAGCCAAGCCAACCCTCAATCGGCTCAGCTTGGCTCGTTTACACCCCTAAATGTGATGTTTAGGTCTTCAATGACCACATATTACATTAGTGTCAAATTCAAAACATACTATGTCTGTGCACCAATGTTTCAGCACAGTTGATGGCAAACTCTGTTGTACCATTCCACTTGTAAGTGTTTGGCTATGGGGTAATTGACATTTTGTTTGAAAAACCTTTGAAATCAGCTTTAATGTTCCTTCTTTGTTTTTGGTCTGATCAAGTTCAATTTAATTGAGGACCATAAAAATAATCAAAGGAGAAGCATCACTCACCTTTATAAAAGCCTCTCTATCAGGACAACTCTGATGTCTTGAGAATTTAAGGGTGCATTCTGCAGCGGTCCTACCATCCCTCAAAGCAACAGCTTTAAAGAACTCTAGGAGATTCACCCGGTCAGTTGGGGAAAGTTCAGCTGTCATACCAACATCGAGGAAAATTACATGTGGCTTAGATCGGAATAAACGCTTGTTTGAATGACCACCCTTTCCCACTCGAACCAAAATGTTTCCAGGATGCATATCAGCATGAATAAAATTATCAACCTGCCAAAAAACAAAGCACGTGAGTTTTGAACATTTTACTCAGAATATTCTAATGTGGTTAAAGGTAAGTGTTTTAATATAGAAACCCCAGGTCACTGAGTTATGGAATTCTACAACTGGTATGCTCCAACAAATCCAAAAAGGTATCATTGTACATGATTAAACACATTCAGTTTCAGTTTCATTCAGTAATTAGCTGATATCACATGTACATTATGAACTGGTAGTTTCAAGATAATCATTCAGCGATGTGAAGGCACATATCTCTTGTCAGGTCAGATTTGTATTAGTTTGTATGCCAGTTTTGGAAATGAAATTCCCGATACTATCATTTCTGGAATCTTTCTAAATTCGGTCTGCTGTAACAGGATCAATGCTATAACACAGAGCCATAGACTGGTTGAACAAAATATTTAATGGAACTTACCCTCATCTTTACTCAAATCAAATGTTCGAAATACAATAAGAAACAAGAAATTATTTCAAGAATAATTATTTCAATGTAACAGAGAACAAAACCCGTTCCATACTTAAAACCTAATACAACACTAGGAGGTTAATTCCTTTTCAATAACAAATCTTCATATGCTCATCAAGCAATACTTCATAAGTCTTTGAAACATCCATTTATAGGGCTACTTCCAAATGCAAATATCCAAAAATTAACGGACAACATTTCTCACTTTATTTTGAAACTAAGCGCTATCTGTTAGCTTTTCAGCAACTACATTACATGTCTGGTGTTGCTCATGCTCCTGTAAAATACTGTGTCTACATGGCATGTGTTTTGTAATATGCTCAGTTTGTAGAATGGTGATCTAATTTGTCATAATACACATAAAACTATTTTTCACTTGTCTCAGAAAGCCACAGACACAGGCTTGAACATCAAATAATATATAAACAATCAATGTGCAGAAAAATTTTACATTCAAGAAAGAAGACATACCAGTAGCATCTTCAGTAAAGTATGAGTGCCTATATGAGCAAGAGATCTATTCAAACGATTATCTGGCTCTGGCTGGTCAACATACCGAGCCACGCTCTCCCCATGCTCATAAGTCTCAACCAAGACAGCTGGATGTACAAGAGGATACAATGGCTTTGGAAAAGAAACATCTTTCCACCTGCGAAAATTATAAAGAAACCTACTCAGGTGTGCAGCTTCTCTGGCAAGATCAACTTGTGAGAGCATAAATACAGCAAATTGCTGCACACTCTCTTCTAGTCTCAACCACTTTAGTGGTGGCAAAATACTAGTGACCTTGGCAATCCAATTGATTATTATAAAATCCCTTCGAATGTCTTCACTAACTCGAGGGTGTCTCACTTTTACTGCAACAGTGATAGGTTTCATTTTCTGACCAGGATACCGGAACCTTAAGGATGCTTTGTGCACTTGAGCAATACTGCCAGAAGCCACGGGTTCCTCTTCAAAATCCTCAAATATTTCATTGATCTTCCGCCCAAATGCCCTTTCTATGGTATTTTTAGAATATGAGAATTTGTGTGCTGGTGCTTGTGAGTGTAACTGGGAAAGCTCCGTGCACAAATCTCGTGGGAACAAATCTGGTCGAGTAGCTGCCCACTGCCCCCATTTTATAAAAGCAGCCCCTGCCTGCTCTAGGGTCTTATGGACTAGCTTTAACCATAGTGCTCGTAATCTTCCCTCTTCAACATTCCAAACCAGAGGAGCTGTAATAATGGCTGGACTAAACAAAATGAAGAGATAAAACATTCTGAAGGTTAAAACAATTCCTTCCAAAAGCAACCACATATGTGTGGTAAAAAAAGCATGTCTATCTAATGTCTGGCTGCGTAGAGAATAGTTGGATTGCAGTGCTTCAGCTTCGGCAGTTATGTTACGAGCCAGAGCAACAGGGCCAATAATGGCAGCCAATATTCTGGGAGTTAGATGTGACCTGAAACATGCTAAGCTTACAGCACCAGCAATCTTGGTCATGGGTGTCAGCCTGAAACCAACGTTGCAGGACGTCAATGTGGAAAGCATTCTCCGCTTGACATGCACAAGATAGATTAGAGAATTATCTTTGCAAACAGCTGAATGAAGAGGGCTCTGTCTTGTACTAAAAAATCTTTTAACAACTGGCGGGTCATAGAGCTGTTTCTTTGTGATTTCTCCCAAAGTCCCATGCTTATCATTCCAAAGGCGCTTGTAACCAAAATAATGATAATGTTTACTGAACTGATTCAAGAGTACTGCTCGCAGTCCTCGTGTGGGAGTGCCTCTATTTGAACTACTCTGCAAAGCTTGCAGTTTTGTTGTTTTGGGGGTGATTCTGCATGAATATTGCCTAAAAGCAGAAAATATTCCCAAGCCATATTCAGATATAAGTAATGTCTCTAAATTCATTTGGTAAATATTCAGAAAGTGTGAGGTAAATAGTAAAAAATATGTAGAGCACTGGAAAGGAACATTGATAAGATGATTACAGAAATGAAAATAGTTTTCTCGGTTCATAAAATACATTAAACATATCAATTAGGGCGTCAAAGCTACCAACATAGTGAATATTTTTGTTTCCTTTTTGTAGTTGAATTTTGGCCATAAAGTCATGTAGAAAAAAGATTTTCTCTTGGTTTGTTTCTTTTTGCTTTGTTTTGTTCAAATGTACTGTTTGTTTGCTCAACAAGCTTGGCAATAGTGTTTTTCAATTCCTGGATTTAAAAAACTCCAGAATTTTTTTTGCTGATGTCATTTCTGCAGGGACAATAAATAATGGCACTTTTGATACTTTTTGGAATATGCTTTGGCTTGATGTCAATTGAAAGCACATGTGTGATATAATTTATAAAAGACATTCTACGGTGCAGAGCTTCAATTATGAGCTATTGTTGAATCTTTATAACAACTTTTTATTTCAGGTTTATGGTAAAAGAAGCATCCTATAAATATTAGTCCTCTCTTTTCTTCATTATGTGCATGAATATGCTCCTTGTGTCTCAATTTCTTCTTGAAGATTTGTGATTTTCTGTCATTTGTGATTTAGACTACTCTGTGCTTTATTTTGATTTACAGGGAGCCTCTTATTGAAAGTGAAAGCCCAAAAGGACACTTTTGACAAAGGGCAAAAATTGGTCCTTTTCCGACCTCAGAGGAGAGGTTTTTAGGGTTTTAAGGATTGGCTGCAAAGGTGAAAACCAGTATTGGCACCTAAAACCATTTAGCCTTTCCTTTATCTATCCGTGATGTTAATTGTATTTTGAAGTTATGATGTAATCCACTTTGTGTCTGGTTATCTTGAACTAGGGTATCGCTGATATGAATGGATGTATTGTTGCTGTTTATTAATATATTTTATTTTTTTTTGGTTTTTCAACCACAATGCGCAGGAAATAAGTGTACCAAATCAAACAAATTATCTTAAGCTACTGCGACACAAACACCATTTCCGAAACATCGGATCGAAACATGGTAACAACACGAATCCGGTAAATACAAAAACAAACTAAGATTTTCAGCTTGACAGCGTACATGTAACAGAAAAAACATTAGACAAAATTGGAAAAACAAAAAACAAAAACACATGCATAACGAAAGCAAAGTTCTGTCAGAAAACAAAACATAGTACGATACCTGGAACTGAAAGTATGGCTGCCAAGGAGCAGGCGTGAGAGTCTCCAACACATCCTGCCGAATGAATGCAATCACCACAACCGTTTCACTCATTCGGCCGTGCAATCGCAACAATGAAGATATATACAAGTATCGCAAAACCCTAGCGAACGAACCAAAAGCATTTCAAAACCCTGCAGGCGTGGCTTAAAATGAATCTCAAACTAATTTCTGAATGCAGATTCTTGTGATTTCAGCGGCGGTGAAAGGCCCCCCCGAGCACGAATTTTGCAGCCGATTCCTCGCTTGCGCTGGGGCCGCTTTTGCGGAATAAATTTTCAAATCTGGTTCGTCATCGTAATGGTCGTTCTTTTTTGGTAGATCAATAAAAACATGGTTCTCGTTTGCGCGTGCTGAATATGAACATTCATTTTCAAAGGCCTTTGTTTGAATGTTGCGTGATCGAACACAACTTATTCAGCTTGGAAATTTGGTATTCACCGTTGCAAGCCTTGGTATTAATTTCTTAATTTTGGATATATTAGCTTTGTTTTTTAAGTTGGCCGGCAAAAGATTGGTATTTGTGCTGTCATTGCTTATTCAAAAGCCTTAATCTAAGAAACGCTATCATCCATGAGGGAGGGAGGTGTTAGCCTAGCAACGCTATTATCCATGAGGTAGCACTTAGTTATAAACTTATATAAAATTTTTGAAGTATACCTATGTTTCATTTATTTGGGGTTCCAACACTTGAGTAACTTTTTTGTTATTTTGTAAGACATAGGTTTGAGCAAAGGTAGAGCCACTTGAAAGAGGTTAAACTTTTGCTCATCCATTGACCCTCCTAGGACCTCACTTTGGCGGAATGAGCATTAAGCCTATGGGTGATGATCCTCTTAATTATCCAAGAGGTAAGTAGATGACTTTTATATCATCAATACAAGTTCTTGATCATGAGCTCTAAGTAACTATCCCCTTCAAGTTGAAAATTGATGGCAAGTGGTGGTTATCAAGGAATATCATTTGATATTTAATTTTAAGGTGGTTTAAAGTTGATTATAAGTATGCCTAAAGATATATAGTTATCTTGGTATATTAAGGGAACTAGATAGGAATACACTAATGCATTAAGTAGAACTTGAATTAATAACATTTTGTCTGTAAATCCTTATAAAATAATGAGTTCATCACTTGAGCCACCTTTCATTAGCCCTAATTGATAACCTTTTTGCTTTAACAATTAATTTTTAGATATTGTCTTTCAAAGTTTATTATCTTACACCATACATTAATAAATTTTGTTGAAAATCATAAATTAAAATATAAAAATGCAAGAAAACAAAGTTGTTTTCTCTTCATCATCGTGGTGCCTTTATCCTATCCATACTCGGGGGGTTGTTGAAACTCAAGGTAATTAAAATATAGGTACACCCCAAGATTTATAGAAGTTTATAACTCAGAGCTACCTAGTAGAATCAAACTTGTGACCTAGTGATGAGTGGTTGGGTATTCCAACACTCCACCATACAAGTCATGAGTGCACGCACGCAACCAGATCATAATCCATGGATGAACAATGTAAGCATGCTAGTGGTTGATAGTTATTTTGCAATCATTGGCTTCTCACATTGAGTTAGTGAAGTGCAAGTAGTATGCTTTAACTCTAGGTGAGGCATATGATAACATGATGTTGTTGGCTCAATTTAATTCTAAGTGCTTCCATAATGAAAATGAGAATAAAATCTGAATCTAAGTGATAACTAAAATGTAAATCTATCCTAGCCTATGGCGATAAGCATCCGTTCCTGGCTTGTCGTACATAACCTTGGCTCATATAACCATTGTTACCAAGTGAATCCACTACTAAGTGAATCAAGTGAAGCCACTATTAGGTTAGCAAATGATTACACTTAATGCTCAAACTAGTTGTACTTATTCCATGTGACTAATGAACATGGAAAAAGTAAAGTACTTAGAAAATGTAAAGAACTAACCTAAAGTAAACATATTAAAGAAATGAAAATTAAACTAAGTAGGGAAAATGACTAAGTAAAAATAAAGAAACTAAGTGTAATGCTACAATGGTGAAAAACAATCTTGATCTTTATTTTCAACCATGAATTGTACCCAAGTACAATCCACTCAAACAAAGATTCCATACAACTATTCAACACCACATTGCAAGCATTCACTCTATTGCTAAGTCTAAATTAAGAAAATAAACTGCAAGAATTTTGCTAAGTGTTGAATGAAAGTTCTTCGTTTAATGTGATTAAGGGTTGGTATTTATAGTATTGACGAGGACCCTCTACATTGCATCAATGATAATGTATGTAGGACTATGATGTTGTAGATATGATATCGTAGATGCGATATTGTAGATACAATATCGTAGCTTATGAAAAATAGGTTTTATCATACCCCCACAATTGACTGGAAACTCGTCCTTAAGTTAAAACAAAAGGAGGATAGAGTTCCTTACAAAATCGTAAGGTTTATTCAAACTTTGACATGACTACTTGACTTTGAATGCCACATTGTGGTTTGAGTGGTGCTTTACAAAATTATCATGCATTGCATGATAGACACACATGATAAAAAACAAAACAAAATGGTAAAACTCAATGTAGCCTCATGCTCTTGGTGGCAATGGCTTCTCCATTGGCTTCTTTCCTTTATCATTGTGCTTTGGGATTTGATATCTGTTGAGTAACGTCCAAAGTTTTTCTTCTTTCGATCTAGGATCATGTACTGTTCATGAAAATTCTATGATGTTTGCTAGTGTTGGTACTTCCCATGAACATGGTAGTTGTGGGAACATTTTAGTTGCTTTCATGTACTAGGTTGCAAATTATCATCTTTCCTCTTCAAATGCCCTAGCTACTTTTCTTAACTCTTAACAATCTACCATTCTATAAACTAGGTTTGCTACTACATCTTTCTAATCTTGGTGGGTAGCTTTTACTATTTCAAGCTTAGAAGTTCCGAAGTATAGTTTTTGTTGTATATCTTTTCAATTTGTAAACTCCTTTTTATACATTGTGTATACTACAGCTACTTGCTATTCTAGCTCATTCCTTGGTCTACCTGTTGTGAGCATGGCCATATTAGCATACTAAAGGTTTGCTAATCCCATGTACTCTGTAAGGTCTTCAATTTGTAGGTTCTTATTCTTCACTTCAACTTGGTGAACATGGGCAAGAATATCCAAGATCAATTGCTAATAAGGTGTTTGCATGGTGATGGCACTAATTTCAGCTTTAGCCAACTAGATTTCTATTTCATTAATTTTTTTTGTACTTGCCCATTTGGTCTCTAAAGTGTTCTTTGAGCCTCTCATGCTTCTTGGTCTCATTTTGCCATGCATTGTTTTCAATGGCTAACTTTTGGTGAATATTGTAGACTTCTTCCATTGATAAGGTTCTATTTTCTCTAGCCAATTTTCTCATATCTTGTTGACTTTGGCAAATTATTTTCTTAACTGGTGAATGCTTTCTTCAAAAAAATTCTTCTATTTTTCTATATCTATCAACCTTATATTTTTAGCAGCAATTCTTTTATTTCTTCTTTAAGAGTAGTTATTACTTTGGCATGTGCATATGTCTGTGCTTCTACCACAAAGGCATTCCATGTTGCTTTTTCCTTTTCCATCTCCACCTAGATATTCCTGGCTATCAATTGGGTTAGTTGTTCAGTTCTAAATTTATCAAGCTAGTCTGGTGCTATGTATTGTATAGGGTCTCTTGTTTTTGCTCTTAGGACTACTAATTCAGCTTGCAACCTCTACACTTTATTCTTAGCATATTTAGCTCTTGTTTCAACCATTACTAGCTTGTTCTTTATTGAGATTAGATCTAATCAGACTATAGTGATGTTGCTAGGGATATCAAAAAGATTTTGCATTACTTGACCTATCTGCAACAGTTGGTCTAGGATATCTTCATGTTTTGCTGGGGGCATGGATGTACCTACTATCATTTTAACATCTTTGACTCTAGTAATATCTACCTGTGGCATAATGGGAACTTTGAATGATTCATTTATGTGATATGTAATCATCTCTATTGCTCCTGTTGCATCTTCATGTTGCATTACCACAACCATGGTTCCTTGTCCTATTTCTAGCATGACGTGAAAGGATGCAACAGTCTTATAAATTTTTTGTGGCCAGTCTTCATCTTCTCCTGCCTATAAAGATACTTGACCACTAGTGGGTGGTTCTGTTGATATTGTAGACCTTACAGAATTGTCTCTTACTTTGTACATTATGGATTTTTTCCTATTTCCCCAACTTATGGTTTTTGCAATCTATTGCAAATGGCTCATGGAAGGTGGGTAGTCCTATTGTGTTGGCGAAGCACTCAATCTAGGTTTATCACCAGCTAACATTGATCCACTAGGTTCTACTTACTCTTGTTCCATGGTTGGGACATTTCCTATGGGTGTAGATCCTACTACTCCCTTAGTGACTACTGGCTTTTCTCGCTAATCTTTCTTTGGTGGTACTAGCTTGGACATTTCAGTGTAGGAAGCATTCTTGGCCTTGCATAAGACATTATTTGTGGAGCCCAAAATCTCGACTTGCCTACATAAACTTCTGATGAGGTAAGGGAATTGTAATGTAAGTTTCCTTACCTTCTTTTCTTCAAATCTCCTTTGAATTTCCAGAAATAATAAATGAGCCAAATTTACATTGAATTTCCCCATAAGAATAGCACTTCCTCTTGCAACACATGTGAAAATTCTATTCAATCTTTTAGCAGGAAAGAAGTGATAGGTTCCTATCTTGAGGTATATTTTCTTCTCAGCAAACAATTCACTATATTCCTTATCTATCTTGTCATATGTCCTTTGTAGCCATAACTTCTTTGCTTTTATGTCAGATCTTGTAGATATCTATGCAATGTTTGCTTCGACATTAGAAATGTTAAGTGCCTTTGCAATTACTTCAACTGAATCAGGCATAAGACTCATTTAATTTTTACTGTAGCATCATCCTATTTATTTTTCCAGAGTTAGTATACTTATCCTAGGTATTGTTCCCACTGCATAATAGAGTTGGCCATATAGGTGAGGCTTGTAGCTATTCTCAAACATTGGCAAGTGCAAATTCCATGAACGATTTAAAGTTTAGTTCCACGATAATTGTGGACATAATTGATTTTTCCTAGATGGCTTGGAGACATTCTACCAATAGCATGAGGCATTGTCCTTGCTTTGGAGCTAGTAGTGCTTTAGCCTCAACCTGCACAAAATCTTTGGTTACAAGTGTTTATTGGTGATGAGTGGCGAGGTACCCCTACACTCAACCATACGAAACGAGCGTCGCACGCGCGATCCGGTTGAACTCCGCAGATGGACTAGTTGTGGTATCTAGATAGTTAGCCTTAGGTCGCAGTTCGTTGTCTTCCCATCTAGACTAGTTTTGCATATGTCACGTATGGTTTAGTCTAGATGAGGTGTATGATGTGTTCCTAATCTAATGCTACTCCTGAAGGCAGTGGAAAATAATACTAACTAAGCTAAGCTAAGAGGAAAAGGTAAAGAAATCTAATCTAGCCTAAGTGCGACGAGCAACCGATTCCTTGATCAACCGTACACATCTTGGACTTCGTGCACGACTGCCACTGGGACTACCAAGCATAGGCCTAGGTACGCCACTGGGATTACCAAGCGCAGACCCCAAATACGCCACTAGGTTACCAAGCGTAGATCCCCCTAGCTACACCACTGGGCTACCAAGCAGTCACACTTAAATGCTCGTAATCAAGTCGTACTCGTTCCGCTTCTAGGAGTTTAAGGGTGAGAGACTAATCGCGATGAGTAACCGATTCCTTAACTAGCCGTACACACCCGTAGATGCTCGTAGTTAAGTCGTACTCACACCGCGCTATGAAAGCAATAAATAACATTAAATAAATAACAAATAAATAAACTAAGTGAATGCTGCAATGATGAAGTAATCTCGATCTTTATTGCCGGTCATGTGCGTGTCCAAGTACGGCACACTCGAATAAAGACACCGTACAATCACATTCACCACACTGCGGGCAGACACGGGAAAATTCTAACTCTGGAGGGATCAAACTGCCAGAGCTTCGCTACACTAAAACTGGGATCCCCAAACAAGGGGGTGCCGCCTCTTATTTATAGACATGGCGGCGGACTGCGATATCGCGTACGCGATATCGTAGGGAAGGACGCGATATCGCGTACGCGATATCGCGGCCGACGCAAACCGCGTCTCATCATACCCCCACGACTGAATAAAAACTCGTCCTCGAGTTACAAGGAGAACAAGCTTCAGTGATTACACAGTGGATAGGTATGGGATTATTAACTAGAAAAAGAAATGGACTAATGCCGCAGTGTGGGAAGACACAACACAGAGAAAAAATGCTACAACTACAAAAATGTGGAACTCATGTAGTTCCTGGTGGCGGTGGCTCCTCCATGGGTGCTTTCCCTTTGTCACGTGCTCCAAGTTTTGAAGATTGATGACGCTGAAGAATAGCCTGGAGCTTCTCCTCTTCAGTCCGAGGGTCTTGTGCCGTCCATGCTGATGCTCCAATGTTTGATGGAGTCGGCACTTCCCACGGACAGGGTAGTTGCGGGAACATCTGATTAGCTTTGACGTACCACGCCGCAAACACCCGTCGTTCCTCTTCAAAGGCTCTGGCTTTGTCTTTGTATTCATGAAGTTCGG
>MNCI01003306.1:625600-674069 GCA_015680685.1 Gnetum montanum | reverse complement strand
ATGAAAGCAATAAATAACATGAAATAAATAACAATAAATAAACTAAGTGAATGCTGCAATGATGAAGTAATCTCGATCTTTATTGCCGGTCATGTGCGTGTCCAAGTACGGCACACTCGAATAAAGACACCGTACAATCACATTCACCACACTGCGGGCAGACACGGGAAAATTCTAACTCTGGAGGGATCAAACTGCCAGAGCTTCGCTACCTAAAACTGGGATCCCCAAATAAGGGAGAGTCGCCTCTTATTTATAGACATGACGGCTGACTGCGATATCGCGTACGCGATATCGTAGGGAAGGACGCGATATCGCAGCCGACGCAAACCGCGTCTCATCAATTGGTGGATGCTAAAAGATTGAACCACCTACTTTGCTTATGAAGTTTGTTCTCTAGCTTGTCCTCTGCCTTTGCCTCTTAATTTTTTGCTTCCTTGCTATAAGGGTCATTCCATTGCGGGTCTCTTGGGAGCCATCTGCAATCACAAAGGATTTTTTTATATTTCCTAAGGTTTTTAAACAAGTCCCTAATGATTCATGGTCCTCTCTCAAGTTCTTGGTTTTGATCCAATTTTTATCCTTATTATTATTTATAGCTCTCATTATGATTGCAAAGTTAGAAAAAATTCAAAAAGAAACCCTTATTGATTGTACTTTGATTATTAAGACTTCTCATAGTTACTATTTCCTCATTTACTGTGTAATTGGATGGTTGGCTAGGAGAATAGATTAGGTTTATTAGATTTTATTTAGTTAATTGATCAAAATATGCTTATTTGTTCTTATTCTTACCCTTAATATACTCTTTTGGCATTAGAGAAATTTGATCCAATTTGACTTATTTACGTGCAACACTCTCCTCCATAACTAAATTAGTCACTCTAGGATCATGAAGGTTCAAAAATCAAGCAAATCGAAGCTACAATGAGAGAGTTATGGTGTTTGGAAGTTTGGTTGCCATAGGGTTAGAAAAATAGCATAAAATCTCCTTGCCAAAAATATGGCAAATGAAAAATTTCCTAACTCCTACATGTATATATAGATGGTATATATCTTATACATCGTAGATATGACATCATAGCTATGACATCACAATTGAAACACTTTGGATTTTGAGAAATTTTTGTTGGAAAAAATGGGATAAATGGATAGTTTGGAAGGTGTAAAGGTAATTTGAAGGGTCTTTGATCATAGATGATGCTTAGAATATCAAAATTATGGTAATGAAAATTTGTGAAAGAAAGAATCTTTGGCAAAGAAAATCAATGAGATATATAGAAGATGGTAGTGGGAATTGCCAAAAGTATGATTAGTTATGAGAATATAGGAAAGTGAAAATTGATGGTTTTAAGTATCTTGGAGGGACAAGATGATGTGGAATTGGTTGTTAGGTATGAAGCACAAGAGTTATACAAGTGGATCCTCCCAAAATTTGGCTTCAACCCTTAGTGCCCTTGTATAACCATAACTACAAGTGTTCGTAAGAACTCAATGAGTTAAATGTAAAACATACCTATTGATGAGTGGTGAGGTACCCCTACACTCAACCATACGAATACAAGCGTAGCATGCGCGATCTGGTCAAACTCTGCAGACTAAGTGCCTACACGCCTCATGGAACACTTAAGGTTAACCATTCGTTGTCTTCCCAGACTTACTTGTAGTTGTCACGGTGTATGGTTAAGTAAGTCTGAGGTATATGATTTTTATAGCTTTTTATGTTTTTTTCTCATATGCTAACAAGGTGAAGGGTTGAGAGAAACTAATTACTAACTCTAACTAATGACTAAGTCTAAATTACCTAGCGTCAGCATTCGTTCCCACTTATCGTACACACCTTGAACCGATGCAACCGTGGCTACCAAACGCTAATCATTGCTGGGATTATCACGTGTAATGCATGTGCTCGAAGTGGTCGTACTGAGGCACTTAACTAGGAGGAAAGGGTAAGAGAATCTAATCTAGCCTAAGTGCGATGAGCAGCCATTCCTTGATTATCCGTACACATCCTTAAATGCTCGTAATCAAGTCGTACTCATTTCGCATTACTAGGAGATAAGGGTGAGAGAGAAAATAATAAATAACATTAAATAAAATCCTATTCCATGCACTGCAAGGTTTATCTAGGAATTTCATCTTTATTGCTGTACACAACTTGTGTTCAGGTACAATGTTGCTCGAATAAAGATTCGCTCTCTTTAGAACTCCTACTGCGGGTACATGGAAAATATTCTATCTCTGGAGTGATCAATCTACCAGAGTTTCCCTACTTCTAGCCTAGGATGAGGAAATAAGGGAGAGCCACCTCTTATTTATAGATTTTGCAGCGCACCGCGATATTGCAACGGCCACGATATCGCGGCCCATGCGATATCGCGTCTCATCATACCCCCATGACTAAATGAAAACTCGTCCTCGAGTTCCTTACAAAATATTGGGAAGGTATGGGATTATTGAGGTGAATGGAACTAATGGGATGACATGTGAAAAGATCATCATTACAAGACTTGACAAAATTGGTGTTCATGACAACAAGGATGAACACCTTATTACATTGACATCAGGCCTTAGTTGGCACCTGAGAAAGAGAGAGAGAAAGAAGTGTTGCTGCTGCCAATGCCTGGATTGCACCTTTGTTGTCCATCCATAAGTGCATCATCGATCTTGCTCCTTGCATAGCTGCTTCAGCGCTACTCCATTCCATGTATTCCTTCCAGATCCAATCCGTTGTTGTATGATTTCCATCTGCACACACAACACAATCTTATATTAGCAAGGGTAAATAAATCATCATGTAATTGATACCTTGTTGCGGTGAAAGGTCATTGGCTAGGTTGTGGTATGGCTGATATGGATTTGGATATATAATATTGATGACTACTGAAGGTGTAGGGGTTAGGAAAAAATGGAAAAAATCGGGGCTAGGAGAAAATCGAAAAAAATTGGGCCCCGTACCCCCATGACTAATCACGAACCTCTAGTAGTGTTAGAATGGAGAAAGAAAAGGAATAAGAAAGATACATAAAAAGGAACAACTATGACATCGATGAAATGGATGTCAAGATGGAAATGAACAAATAAAATTAATTGTGAAAATGTTAAGGAAAAGAGTTTAACTGGTGCACCAAAGAGGAATGTCAGTGGGTCCTCCCCAAAGTAGGCTCATGCCCTTAATGCCCTGACAAACCCACATTCAAAGAGTCCGTAGGCTCTGGGAATGTCATTTGGAACAAGAGTTAAAGTCTTAACCGCAAGAATTTACCAAAAAGAAAACAATGCATCAACCAAAATATACACAAGGATACAACCGGCAATGAGGTGAACAATGGAGAGAAGGGTGGAGAGAAGAGAATGGAATGGAATCCCAAGAACAAGGTGGTGTACAGCCCCTTATGTGTTTTATGGTTAATGTGACTTGGAAAATCTCATTCCAACTCCAGCCTTAAACAAACCACGTCCAGTGACTTTGCATTAATACATTTGGCCAAACCATCCACTTGAAGTAACAAGAATGCCTTCTCCAAGAGTCACCACCATTCCAACGAAACAAATGAGAGACTGGGAAGCGAGAAGGGCCTTAGTTAGAGGAAACCTTTTTATTTTGGGTTTCATAACCAGTGCTTGTAGCCCAAGGAATTATTTCGTCTAAGGGGTGTGCTTTGAATTCTCACTTTTTTTTATATGCGTGAGAACCACACCATGCAAAGACTTCTTATTTTTATTGACTCAACTTCCGATAATTGGGTAACATTGGAATGGTAAGAAAACTAAAGAAGAAAACATCCAAGCACCCAAGAGAATGGCCAACAAAAATGCACCAAGTTTCCTTAAAGTCACACCCTTTTCAATCCTTGAGTCCTTCCTTAGTTTGAGAAATGCCAAGTCATCGATTCGTTAAGTTCTTATTAGAAAGGGACTGTACATTTCCAAGCCGAGAGAGACCATAGAACTTGTGGATGAATGGATGAAGTGGACTCATTGCCTACCATATCAAAAGAACATACCTTAGTATCAACATCATGACTTAAATGTAAAAACCAAACATTAGCAATCAATGTGAAAGCAGTTCATACCATCATTCTGAACACTTATTGGGTGACAAACTTACAAGGTGGATCACACGCACATACACAGAAAAAATGGAAAAGTATAACAATGTTGTAAAACAAAAACAAGAAAAGTTAAAGAAATTTGTAAAACAAAAACAAGAAAAGTTAAAGAAATTTGTAAAACAAAAATGTGGAAACAAAGATGTGTAAAACAAAAACGTGTAAAACAAAAACATGTAAGACAAAAATGTGTAAAACAAAAATGTGTAAAACAAAAACGTGTAAAACAAAAATCGAAAAAGAACTAAGGGCCCCAAATGATTAGCATAGGTGGCCATCTCCCCCATGATTGAATGGAAAGGAAGAGATTCGAAATAATGAACGCCTATTGAATTTTGTAAAAGTGCCCAACTCCTCCCCATTGATGTTCTTAGATTAAGGGGTGGAAGTTGGCGACGCTCATATTCCAATGTATCTATGCCTTCATTGTTGGCATGGGTTGTTTCCTTAGTTCATTCCATGCATATTTGGTTGCTCTTACGAGTAGCTATCAACCATGAGGTGTCTACTACTAGTTGTGTGGTTGCTACATACAGGCATCTTTGTTTCACAATTTCAAGGGCATACCTGTTGCATGGAGGAGATGTTGTGCATTCCTCCATGTCATCACCCGATGAATCACTGTATGTGATGCATAGAACTTTCCTCTTCTTGATCTTTCCATAAATGTTTATCTTAGATATTTCTAAGGAAAGATTGCAGATCCTAAGGCATGCGTCTACTGCGCTTAGCCATGCCCTTCCCATTATAATTGGGAAGTCCCCTTCGTTGTTGTTAACTTCAATCACCAGGAAATCAGATGGGTAGGACTAACCACACATAGTGGTAACGATGTCCTTCACCAATCCCAAGGGAATGGTGATGTACTAGTCTGCTAGCTCTAGTTGAATGTTGCTCTTCTTAAGTTGGGGCAGGTTCTAGGTGTGATACATCTCTTGTGAAATTAAGTTGACTTTGGAACCTGAGTCAAGAAGAGCCCTATGTGGTTCGTTCCTGGCGACTTGGAGGTAGATTAAGGGACTCCCAGGGTCAGTTAGTTTCTTGGGAAGGTGGCCTACCTTGATCCAGTCGGTAATGGTATGCGTTAACATAACCGTTTGCGTGAAGCTCTGATTTTGGGTTGAAGGGAGCTCCGAAGCCCTATAAGTTGGAGGAGTGGTTATGGACTCAACCACTTGTTGTTGTGAGAGCCTGTCTAGGCTTTTGCATCTGAAGAAAGGTCTTCTCTTTTTATAGTTGTCAAAACCAGCAGCTTGTTGAATGTTCACTGCTCTCGTAGCGTTGCGTTGTTGCGATTGAGTAGGGAGTTCCCCTTGCATTGTTGGAATAGGAGGTGTTATGGGAACTACTAGTGGAAGAGGTGAGAATGGATTAGGAGGATGGTGTGGGTATGGAGTATCTCCTGGAGGAGAAGGAGTCCTCCTAAAGTACTCCCAAACTTGGTAGTGATGGTGGGGAGTTGTGTGACCCATAGAGTCACTTGGAGAAATTGGCTACTGCACATAATATCCATATGGATCAGGCTACCGGTAAGGGTATTGATGTTTCGGCAATGGCATCCCCCCTGACTGTGGGTATTGCCACTACTAATGTTGCTCAATGGGTTGTGGTGGAGTTCCACTTGGATAGTACGTCAAGGGTTGGTGGAACTGCCTTGGGTTACCTTGGGGATAAGGTAACCTTCGGGGTGTCTACCATTGGTTGAGTCTCGAGTTAAGCGCATACACCCCAGACTCTTGTAGATGTGAGATGATTGGACAACATCCCTTAGGATGGTCATAGTGGCAGATCTCACATCCACCTTCATCATCTGTGTCTGATTCCACAACCACATCAGAGTTAGTAATTTTCCCCTTACCCTTGTTATGTACAGGGCCTAAATCCCTCTGCTCTGTCTTACCTTTGTCACTACTTCGTTCCTCCTTAGACTTTTCTACGATTTTCAAGACAGTTTCAAGTCTAGAGTCTAAGGAACTCCACAATTGATCCACCTTAGCCAATACTTTGGTTGTTAGTTTTTGAATCGGCAAGATCTTTCTGTTCACCAACTCTTCAAGTGGCGACTCATTCTCTTCATCACAAAATTTCACTTCCTTCTTTCAAAGAGAGGGATCACGGTTGTATTTTTCCGCACTTTCCCTTTTTCATAGCTCCCCTTCTTCTTTTGCTATTTGTTCCAACAAGTGATGTACCTCATGGGATCTAAGTTCTGATAATCGCCCTTGGGCATAAGTGTTGGCGCATTTGGCCATTCTATGGAGCAGTCCTGATTTGAAAACTAAAAACTCATGGGATCAATTTTGGTAAGCCTCTTGCTTCATTTTCAATAACTCACAAAGGTCAATTCATGCTTCTAAGGTTGTTGGCAAATCAAAGTTCAATTGGTTAAGACTTTGTGGTGTGGTTCTAAATCAAAGTCTGAATGAGATGATAAGATTGCTATGGGTGTAATTTTGGGGCAAAAACTGGCTTTTGGAAAATTTGCTACCAAAGCTCAAATGGATTTCGGTGGAAACGTTGGAATACCATTCTCAAAAATATTTCAAAAAAATATATATTTTAGTTTTACGCCCTTTTGTAGGCTCCTGATTTTGGCACAGCCGTTGAATTACGATGGTGTAATTGTTGGAGTTCATCCGCGCTTGCTGCATTTAGGGAAAAAATGCTAAGACCCTCACTCACACAGTTGTTGGAACCCAGAAAAGCCTGAAACCCTTGGATTGGAGCGCCAGTGCTGAAGATCATCCTTGGAGCACCGCTGCTGCTACTGACACGAGTGCTGTTGTGAGTGGAGCCGATCTGCCTTTTGTCGATGTTTGAGTTGGCACGCGCGCTAGTCTGTGCGCCGTTGCTAGCCGTCGCGAAAGTGCCTGCGCAGAAGGCAGAAACGGTAGGGGAGTGCTGTGCGTCAGCGACAAAGGAGGATGGACAACGGTGGAAGGAGAGAAGCCTTTGTTCTATGCGCGGCGGCCACTGTTCTGTGCATGGCGGCCACTACGGCTTCAGTAATGGCCAAATCTGGCTGAGAAAGGCACAGATCTGGCTGATGGAGGTGCGGATCCGGCGGGCGAACAGAGGCAGGCAAGGACTGCAATGATGGCAGTGGCATCAACACAACACGCGGTGGTGGCAGTCAGGAAAGGGGGCCTCCGAAAATAGCACCATGTACAGAAAACCCCCAAATCTAAACCTGCATTTTTCTGTGTTCTGTCCCACGCGTAAAGGTCTGGCTACAGTTGCACTGCGGAAATCAAAGAACAGAGATCAAAGAATAGAAAACAAAGGGCAAAGAACAAGCAAGCGTGTTTCTAGCTTGTCCCTGCAACTTCCGAAAAATTTGTGCAGGTTACTTCATTGTGAAACAGGGCTTTTGTCTTCCGAAAGATTTATTTCAAATTTTAGGCGGTATGTCGTTCACTCCTCCTGCAACTTACCTTCCAAAACAGCAGCCATATCCAACACCGATGCATCCGGCATCGCATACCAGTCCGATGAATACGACAACAAAGACACAGAGGCATATCAAGACAGGTATCCGAAGATATTTTGGGCCGATGCTGGTAAACCGTTGCAGTTTATTAAATAAAATTTTAAAATTTGAAATAATTCTTAAAACCATATGCGCTAAGTATGAAGCCCCAATTATAAACTTACCTTTTTTAATTATCTTAAGACTTCAAAAACATTATTATTTAAAATATTATGTAAGTTACTACCTACAAATATTTGTAATATTAATATTAACATGTTTATAATATTTTAATATTTATAGTATAGATATAACTTCCAAAACATATGGTTAAAATGGAATATAAATTAACCAACAATATATATATGTAGATATATATATATGTATATCCATAGCATGAAGTACTCATTGTATGAAGCCTTGATTTAGAGACTTGCCTTCAATTATCCCAAGTCATAACAAATATTTTTTTAAAATTATTACCCGTTATAAATATTAATTATTCCATTTAAATGATACATTACATTAATGTTAGCATAAAATTCTCCTAATTTTATGCATAACTTCCTAACTCCCTAACTACATAACTTTCTCCTAACTTGTTGGGAAAGAAATTTTCTAATTGGTTAGTCAAGTTACTTGGGAGAGAAGTTAGGTGAGATATTTTTAAAATGTAACTTCCCTACCTACCTTGGAACCCTATAAAAAGGCTTCAAGGGTCAAGGAGGAGAGGATCATCACTTCTCACATCACTTGGAGGACTTTTGGGAGAAGACTTGTCATCTCATTTTGAGAAGGCTACAAGTTACCAGTTGGGCTCTCACTTGGAGACATTTTGAGTCTTGGGAGAAGAGCTTTGTAAAGAAGAATTTGTGACGATTGCTTGCAAGATGGCTTGCTAGAATAAAGATTTTAGCCTCTTTGTCATGGTCCTGTGAGTTATGCATTTCATTTTTTGTTTTGTTTAAATTGTCTAGCTAGTGGTTTAGATAGTATCATCCTTGGCAAGTAATTTTGGGATTTTTTGATTGCTCTTACTGTTCTTGTTGCCCGATAGAGATTTGTATTAAAATTTTGCCATAGAAACGCTTGTGTTTAAAAGCCTTGAGAGCATTTTAGTAGTAAATTTCATTATTGTGCAACGTGTGGGAATTGCTATTGGAATTGTTGTAAGAGAGCCTCTGTTTGTAGTCACGCCGTTGAACAATTCAGTAGTCGAGAGGGTTCAGAAAATCTTTGGTATTTTGATGGGACCTGAATAGCTTCTTTTTATCTTGAAAGTGAATTCCCGTGGTATTTCAATCAGAAATTGTCAAGTCTTTTAAAGGTTCAGTTTGAATGCAATCATTGACATCTATTATCTAGTCAAAATGGAGTCTCGTACGTGGTAGTTTACGCAGCAATTTTTGGTAGCATAATAGGATTGTCTTGAAGATATTACTTGTTTGAGCCTTGGAAGTTTGAACAATTTGTAGATATTGAATTTGGGATAGCTTTATTGCGAAGTGTTTACTCGTGTCATTTTACCTTGTTTAAATATTTGAGGTCTACACAAATATGCTTTCTTTTCTTTCTGCTTATTTCCATCGAATCTTACTCTATTTTTAGTTTTCTTGTGGAACTATCTCTTTCTCTGGGGAAAATTAGGAGTAGATTTGCGGAGTCGTGCTCAAATGTTTTTGCGAAATTTTATTTGTTACAAGTAGGTATTATAAGGACCGCGTAGACTAGGCAGTTGAACAAAATAGGAAATTTTCAAGAACTCACAGTACTTGGCAAAGTTGGCTGAATCCCTTTAAAGTAAGTCATTTGTAGTTTACACGCAACGCAATCGTTACATTTCTCACAACTGCACGCCGCAACAGCACACACACATACTCACATTAACTACTGAGTTATTTGGAGGTATCTGGGCCTTGGTGTTGCCAGAGACCAGCAGGCACCTAAATCTTGTTTGAGGACACTCGTTGGCGGTCGTGTCCCAAACGGTCACCAACAATAAGTCCCTAGGGTTCTCCTAGTTTCATACCTTAGCCCATCTACAATGTGGTGGAGTTGATCCCGCTGAGCGTAACCATGGCCCAGGTAATGATGTAACAATGCATAGTATCGGGCCATGGCAGCATCCAAGGGTTCATGAATACCTTGCTTCCATCCTTGGATCTACTTACGTAAATTGGACACTCTGGAGTATGTTTGATACTTATTGTTGAAGAGTTCTAGCATCGTATTCCACCTCCTGATGGTTTCCAGTTCTAAGGACCAGTACCAACTCTCTACTTCCTTGATGCGTGTCCTAGGAAACAACTTAAGTTTCTACCACTCGTTTTCTATGTTTTTCAAGGCACAAGCATCGTGGAATGCCTGTAAATGATTTTGTGGATCTATGTTGTATCCCCCCTCAAAGCATGGGATGTTGTTCATGTCTAAGCGCTTGATCCGACTATCTTTTAAATGCCTTGTTAGGATTCTCACTGCCTCCGTTATGTCAAGCATACTTCAGGTTGTGAGTAGGGGTTCATCATGATCATCTCTTTCATGACGTCTGTGATGTCTCCATTGTTCCCTACTTTCCCTTCGTTCATGCCCTTGTCCTCTCTCTCGACTCTCTCGTCGAGGTCTCTTATTTTTCTTACTTTATCCTCTCCGTTATGCTTTTCATGATTGTGCCCTGATGTGGAAGGAGAGGGTGAGTGATGTGAAGAAGGGAAAGAAGAAGGAGAACCATCGCCATGACGATGTTTCTTGCCTTCTCTTCGGTTATGCTTGCCCTAATCGTGGTGACAATCAGAGTGCCCGTCCTTGTCTTTTTTTGTTGTTCCCTCTATGAATAGTTGACATTCACGGGAATCAGAACCAGGGTTGTGTATCATTAAGCGTAGGTTCTAATACCCAACCTCCTTACCATCATTAGGAGGGGAAACATCTTTTGATAGAGAACCTGTTGTAAGTGGTTTACCATCTCTAGTTTCCCTAAGGACGTGTGGGACCTCTTTGCCCTTCAACAATGTATGTTGGCTCTCCTGCCTTGCGTCCCTCATACGTTGTAAATCTGTGGGATGATAATCCCTCATGTCAAAATCTTCCATAACATATTCCGCATAGAGTTGAGTCATGCCTATCTGTGCTAAGGCATGGAGGAGCATGTTGGAGACTGCACGATCTGGAGGTAACACTATGTTACCAAACAAATCTCTCCAGCGCATTTGTTCATCTTGATGGAGGATAAAGGTATAATTTAAAATATACTCATCAGGATGAGTATATGTCACCCTATATTGTTGAGGAACTGGCTGATTTAGGCTATGTGTTTTTGATTGCCAACTGTTTTTTGTATGATCCTTAGGTGATGTGCTCTTGTGAGAAGAAGAAGAAGACATGATGTCTTATAGGTGTGCTAATTTTACTGTTATTTATTTATTTTCTTATTTGATTAACCCTAAGGTTCGTTTAAGCTCCCAACGATGTAAATGATCTCTTATGTCCTACTTAGCACACAAACACTTAGTCCCCGGCAACGGCGCCAATGATGAGTGGCGAGGTACCCCTACACTCAACCATACAAATACAAGTGTAGCATGCATGATCAGGTCAAACTCCACAGACTAAGTGCCTACACGCCTCATGGAACAGTTAAGGTTAACCATTCGTTGTCTTCCCAGACTTACTTGTAGTTGTCACGGTGTATGGTTAAGTAATTCTGAGGTATATGATTTTTATAGCTTTTTATGTTTTTGTCTCCTATGCTAACAAGGTGAAGGGTTGAGAGAAACTAATTACTAACTCTAACTAATGACTAAGTCTAAATTACCTAGCATCAGCATCCATTCCCACTTACCATACACACCCTGAACCGATACAACTGTGGCTACCAAACGCTAATCGTTGCTGGGATTACCACGCGTAATGCACGTGCTCGAAGTGGTCATACTGAGGCACTTAACTAGGAGGAAAGGGTAAGAGAATCTAATCTAGCCTAAGTGTGATGAGCATCCATTCCTTGATTATCCGTACACATCCTTAAATGCTCGTAATCAAGTCGTACTCATTCCACATTACTAGGAGATAAGGGTGAGAGAGAAAACAATAAATAACATTAAATAAAATCCTATTCCATGCACTGCAAGGTTTATCTAGGAAGTTCATCTTTATTGTCGTACACAACTTGTGTTCAAGTACAATGTTGCTTGAATAAAGATCAGTTCACTTTAAGACTCCTACTGTGGGTACATGGAAAATATTCTATCTTTGGAGTGATCAATCTAGTAGAGTTTCCCTACTTCTAGCCTAGGATGAGGAAATAAGGGAGAGCTGCCTCTTATTTATAGATTTTGCGGCGCATTACGATATTGCTTATGCGATATCGCGACGGCCGCGATATTGCATACACGATATCGCATGGGATGTGATATCACATCTCATCACCTATCTTGCAAAACACACATGTTAGTACCACCTAAATGAGAAAATTACACTATATTATACAAAAACATTGAATTATGATTATATATAATAGTGAGGTGGAATGGGAGTAGAAAGGATGCAGAAATTGAGACATGAGGTGTCTTACCATAGGCATAATGAATTTGTGTGTATGATATATGGTTAAAGTAATCATTAGCCCTTTTTTCCAAGATCTAAACCAAGTCAATATCACTTACCAACGACATTGCATTACATCATTCTCAGACTAACAACCACAAGACTACTACAACTGCAAGAGGTATTAACACTTGGCAATGAAGTTTAAGGAAGTAGTTTATTACTAGCACACCTTTATTTTTTTCTTAAATTTCTAAGAAGTTGCCTACCTTCAGGCATGGGTAACATGTCTTTTGAGTGGGACCCTCTAAAATTTTTATTCTATGCATTTATTATGTTTTTACTATTTCAACCTTACTAGAGGGCTACCTTTAGGCATGGGTAACATGTCTTTTTAGTGACATGGTAAGACAACACTTATTGTAGATGTACTTTCATTTTTCATTAGAACTCAAGTAAATAATACAATTTAACAGTAGGATAAGACTTATAGTAGTAGCCATAGAGAATCCAAAAATACCCTTGATGTCACACCCTTTTCATTCCCACTTGGTTCTTCACATTTCTATCCAGACATAATGATTACAAGTTTATTTTAGTTTTATTATGGGAAGAATGTCATTATGGCCATGGTAAGAACCTCTTATTATTGGAAATGAGTGGATGGATGATGTGGTCTCACTATATATAGAATCAGTTTTAAAATGAATTGGTAATATAGGGCAATATTCACATTATTGGGACTACATCTTGTTTTATTCCTTTACACTTTATTAGAAAATTCAACAAAAATATGTACAAGAAAAATGATGAAAAATTATAGAAAAATGTTGAAAATAGAAAAGGTCAAAAAATTATTAAAGAGTAAAAAATGAGAAATGATTCAAGAAGTAAAAAGAATATAAAAGAATGGAAAAATTAGTAAAAATGGAAAAAGATAAAAAGTAGAAAAATAAGAATGGAAAAAGATAAAAAATAGAAAAGTACCAAAAGAAAAATTCATGCCTAAGTGTCAAGTTTGACATCCCCATGACTATGCTGAGAAGTGGTTATTCAAAATATTGAACAACTAGTAGCTTGCCTGGTAGAGAGGGTAGAGTCTTTAAAAGAGTAGGGAAAGTCATGACATGGCTTGACTTGTTGAATATTGACTAGAATCAACTTTTGTGGGTTGTTTCGGTGATAGATCTGCATGGCACCTAATTGGTATGTTGCATGGACGATATAGGATCCTTCCCATAAGGTTTGAAACTTAGCCTTTTGTAGGACATGACTGGGATTGTAATAGAGGACTTTATCACTTGGTTGAAGTGACATTTGTCTTATTTTTGCATCATGCATTTATTTGGAGTATTTCTTGTGTACTAGGACCCTCTACATTGCATCAATGATATCGTGGCTACAGTGTTGTAGATACAATATTGTAGATATGATATCGTGGCTATGAAAAATAGGTTTTATCACTTGGGATTACTAGTCCAAGACCCATACCACTCGACTAACACCTGAAAAAATATAAAATTTTAAGTAAAATAAGTTTTTAAAATAAAATTTAACTAAAAAATTGTAAAATTGGTTTCCTATTAATAGGCAAGTAATTTCATCCAAAAAATATTTTGATTAATTCTATAGATTTGGACTGACAAGGCAGGCTCATGGGTTATGGTTAGGCTTAGCATTGGTTGATGCCTAGAGCTTTGAGGTGGAAAATCAATAGCACTCAAACAAGATTTGGAGGTCAAAAACCCATGTGCCTGCGCTAAATTGTGGTTAGATTTTGCAAGTTGTTCCAACCATTGCTGGATGTGATTCCAAGAACCAAATGAGAATGAGTACCACACATAACAGTAAAGATTGGGCCTCCTCCTAGTGAAATGTTTACCAATCTTAACATGTCATTGTTAAATTACTTGCCTATTGTTATGATACACTACCTGCTAGAGACATTACTTCAATAAAAACTTGTAGATAAAGCCAAAAAAATGAAAAAAAAACCTCTTCCTGAAAGATTTGAGACGTGTAAGGTTGAAATATAAGTTGAATTAAGAGAAATTTTAAAAATTCGCAATAATGAAACTAAAACTAAAACTAACATTTTATTACATTCTAAGACTTAAAGGATCTATTAGATAGGCATCCTAAAAGTTAAGTATCAATTCAACAAAGTAACTAACTAACTAATGTAACAAGAAAAGGCCTTTTGCTATAATATTATATTTTTGTCTCAAATATTTAGTCTAAGGATAACTAGAAACATGTGCTACTCATTCACAAGATCTCTTGAACTACATAGCCTTCATATGGACTCTTTTATTGGAATTTGCATTCATTTCTAATTTCTATTCTAAGCTTATGTGAACTCAAACAAAGCTTACTAATGAAAAGACAATGTTTCATGGAGAATATAGCTAATTGATAGTGAACTTATAAGTTTTACTACTATTGCTTATGCATTTCAAATAACATTTTTTCTTGCATTCTATTGGAATTTGCATCCATCTTCTAATTTGTATTCTAAGCTTATGTGAACTCAAACAAAGCTTACTAATGAAAAGACAATGTTTCATGGAGAATATAGCTAATTGATAATGAAGTTCTAAGTTTAACTAATTATTTCTTATGCATTCCAAATAACATTTTTTTTTTCCTTCTATACTTGACCATAACTTTTCTAGAACCTGTTGTCAAACAAACTTACAAATGAGCTTTGGGGTGCTTTGTATCTCATCCAATGCAAGATTCCAAGTCTTCAAGCATTGTATTCATTGGAAATACCATCCCTACTCTTTTGTGTCTTCAAAAACTTCTTTACGAACTTTGATTTGTTTTGTTATATAAACTAACAAATAGATTTTGATTCTAGAGGAAGTAGATTATAATCTAACAAAAACATGGAATAAGGTGTTTGTACTGTTACATTAAATTCATCAACTAAAAATATCTTTTGTATTCTTTCAATGGTATTCTATTTCTTAGTACTAAGGGCTAGTCCCAAATTGTGTATCCATATAACATAATAGGATAAATGATTGTCTAAAAGATTTGTTTTTTAACTTTTCAAACCTAGACTTCTAATATTTTACATTTGTTTTTAATTGAATTTTGTTCTTTCTATTATTCCATCTTTAATGCATTTATCTCATCTATAATTACTCACATATTAAAGACCCAAGTATTTAAAAGAGTCTACGATTTGGACATTTTAATCACCAAATTAAAAGTTATACTATGTGTTTCTTATGTCCCATATCATCATTTTAGTTTTCTCTACATTAACTTGCAAACTAGAAGAGATGTAAAATTATTCTAAATTTTGTAACATATTAGACATACATTTATTAGAAGTAGATATTAAAGCAACATTGACATAAAGAAGTAGCTTGAGAACCTATTTTTATAACATGTTTATATTATCCATTGCACATACAATTTTACAATTTATTAATAAAGAGACTAAAGAGAGTCATTAATAAATTTAAAATTCTTTTCTTATTTACTATCTTTAATCTTGATAATAAATTTATAAAACTTATGAGTCATTGGTATGAGCTCTGCATAAGGCCTATAGCTAGGAAAGACCTCTAAAATTATTGACACAATGAAAAGACAAGAAATCAACATCGCCTACCTCAAAAAATAAAATGGAAAAAGAAGAAAGCTCAAAATTTAAACAAGGGTTACAAACTTTTCTAGGGTTTAGACATGTGCAAGAAAGATCAGATAATGAGCCTATAAAAAAGGCTTGCTACATTACTATTCTAGGAACACTATTGAAAAGAATACCAAAAAAGATATGGTAGAAAATGATTAAAGATGATATAAAGAAACTGTAAACAAGTAAATATCTAGCTCTTTCATAGATGTAAATGGTGAAAAAAGAACTCATGTAGTTGTTATTGGGATAAGGCTAGGATGATGATGATGATGATGATGAAGGCCTATAACTTGTAAGAAATAATGAAATTGAATTTTTTACTTATGTCCATTAAGATCCTCTTGGATCTATTGGACCACACCCCTTTTAAGACCCTCTTGGATCAAGAAGAGTCTCAAAGACAACAGATTGATGAGGAGTGGTGAGGTACCCCTACACTCAACCATATGAATACGAGTGCTTCACGCATGATCTGGTTGAACTCCACAGACGGGCTAGTTGTGGTATCTAGATAGTTACTCGTTGATCACAGTTCGCTGTCTTCCCACCTGAACTAGTATTTGCTTTGTCACGTATGGTTTAGTCTAGAGTGAGGTGTATGATGTGGTTTCTAACCTAGTGCTACTCCTAGAAGCAATGGAAAATAGTCTTTAATTAAGCTAGGAGGGAAAAGGGAGAGAGAGAGCTATACTAAGAGTAGATAGGGGAAGAAAGTCTAAGCTAGCCTAAGTGTGATGAGCATCTGTTCCTTAATCATCTGTACACATCTTGGACCTCATGCACAACTACTACTAGGATTACCAAGCATAGATCCTAGGTACGCTACTAGGTTACCAAGTAGTCACACTTAAATGCTTGTGATTAAGTCATACTCATTCCACGTTTAAGGAGTTTAGGGTGAAGAGATATTAACAATGAAAACAATAATTAATTAAGTAATTTAAACTAAGTGAATCTTGCAATGATTAAGTAATATCGATCTTTATTTCTAGTCATGTGTGTGTCCAAGTATGTCACACTCGAATAAATGATGCTGTACAATTACAATCACCACACTGCGGGCATGCATTGGGAGAGAGGGTTGAGAGAGAAAAGAAAATGAACTAACTTCTAAAACTAACTATTTCTAAAACTTAAAAGACTTCCAAGACTTTCCCCTCTCATGCGCCTACATGTGTATTTATAGGCTCATGCAGGAGTGCGATATCGTGTATCTGATATCGTTGTTGGGCTGTGATATCACATACTCAATATCACGTACCTGATATCATGGGTCCAATATCACAGCCAGATGAATCATAATTCATCATACCCCCACAATTGAATGAAAACTTATCCTTGAGTCAAAAATGAGAACAAGCCCCATTAATTACATAGTGGATAGGTATGGGATTATTGACTGATAGGGAATTTATTCATGCCACAGTGAAGAACTCAATAGAACAAAATTGGGACACAACACATAAAAATGCAAAATCACAAAATTACAAAATTTTGTGGAACTCATGTGGTTCCAAGTGGCGGTGGCTCCTCCATCGGTTGCTTCCCCTTGTCTTGTGCTCCAAGTTTTGGGATTTGATGACATTGAAGTAGTGCCCAGAGCTTTTCCTCTTTAGTTTGGGGATCCTATGCCATCCACGATGATGCTCCAATGTTTGATGGAGTTGGCACCTCCCATGGACACGGTAGTTGTAGAAACATTTTGTTTGCTTTGACGTACCAGGCCGCAAACAACCGTCGTTCCTCCTCATAGGCTCTGGCTTTGTCTCTATACTCTTGAAAATCTGTAAGCCATTGAGCCAAGTCCGTTGCGACATCATTTTGTCCTTGGGAACTTACTTTAACCACCTCTAATTCAGAATTTGCGACTTCCAGCTTCTGCAATGTTTTCTTGTGTTCTGCAAATTCTTCTTCATGCTTGGCATAGGTGGTAGCTACTTGCCTCTCAATCTCTATCCTCGGGCATCCTACTATCAACATGGCTAGATTGGCATATCGCAGATTAGCCAACTCTATGTACTCTGTGAGATCCTGAATCTGCAGGTCCTGAATTTTAAGTTCCGCCTGGTGGGAAAATGCATATGTGTCCAATATGGCCCACCAATTAGTGTGTTGAGCACTGAAAGCACTGATGTGGGCCTTGGCCATATGGATCTCCTTCTTGATGATTTGCTTGTACATTCCCACTTGGTCTCGGAAGTGCTCTTTTAATTTTTCGTGTTGCTTGGCCTTGTTCTGCCACGCGTTTATTTCGATGGTCGTCTTCTGATGGATGGCGCGTACCTTCTCCATTTAGAGGATTTTATTTTGTCTAGCCAAACAATTCATGTCCTGGTTGACCTTGATCAGCTATTCTCACAATTGCTGGAAATTTTCTTCAAGAACATTCTTTTGTTTCTCCACAGAGGTCAACCAAAGATTTTCGGCAACAAGCTATTTATTTTTTTCTTGTAAGGCCTTCAGTGCCTTGGTGTGTGCGTAAGTTTGAGCTTGTGCCTTGGAGACATCCCAGTTAGCCTTTTCTTTTTCCTTTGCCACCCTTTTATTTTCCACCAGTAATTTGTTGAGTTGCTCGGTCCTGAAGGTGTCCAGCTAGTTTGCAGGAATGAATTGAGAGGGATCCCGTTGTGCAGCTTGCAGGGTTACAAGCCATTCTTACAGTCTTTCCACTTCCGCTTCTATGTGTTTGGCCCTTATCTCTGTCATGACCAGCTTTCCTTTGGTGGAGATGAGATCTGATTGTGCTGCTATAACATCCTATGGGATGTCAAATAAGGACATCATCACCTGTCCTATTTGCAACAACTGATCAAGCACATCCTCATGCTCCACAGGAGTCATTAAGGGATTGGCCAAAGTTTGAGCATCCCATGCTCTAGTGAAATCTACCGGTGGCACAACAGGGATGTTAAAAGATTCCTTGATGTGGTCCGTGACCACCTCTGCAGCTCCCACTGCATCCTAGTGCTGCATGACCACCACTGTGGCCCCTTCACCAGTCTCCAATTGCACCTGAAAAGATGCAGTGTTCCCTAAAATTTGTTGTGACTAATAACTTTGCCCTCCTCCTGTCTGAATGGACACCTTGCCCTGTGTGTGATCAATAGAGATAGTGGGCTGTATGGCATCGTCGATGATGTAGGAGAGATTTGCATCATCATGACTTCCCCAATTGACTATCTCAATGATGGCCCTGAGATGGCTCATCGACGGTCAATAATCCTGCAGCGGTGGCAGTGGTTGATCTCATTGACTCATGCTAGGCCCTACTTCTTGTTGCTGACAGGGTCCCGTGCTTGGAAGTTGGCTGGGCCCTGCAAGTTGAGTTGCAGTGGGCTGCACCATCTATTCTTGCTCTTGTTCTAGCCCCAGCGTCTCACCAGCACTTTTCCTTACAGCTGGTGGCTTTAGTAGTTTGGTGTACGAAGCATTTTAGGCTCTTCTGAGGACATCATTGGTGTATCCTTAAATACCAACACACTTGCATAGCTTCCTGATGAGACAAGGGAAGGGCAATGCAAACTTTCCTATCTTGCGTTCTTCAAACCGCCTTAAGATTTTCATGAAATATAGATGAGGTAGGTTAGCATTAACCTTTCCCATCAATATCGCACTTCCTCTTGGGCATATGTTAAAATTATATTTAATCCTTTTGTGGGAAAGATGTGATAAGTTTCAATTTTAAAGTATATCTTCTCTTCCAACGTCAACTCTCCATAGGCCTTATCTTCCTTATCGTTTGCCCTCTCTAACCAAACCTGTCGTGCATCAGCATCAGAGCTAGTAGACAGATGAGCAACCTTTGGCCCTGTGTTTGAAATTTTTAACACTTCCGAAATGGCTTTGATGGAAACATCTATAGACACACCACAAATGTCAACTGTGGTGCCTTCTTCTTTATTGTGCCAAAATTGGTACATTTCTCCTAAGTACTAGGCACCGCTTTTGGAGAGGATAGGCCATAATGGGGATCCTTTGAGGTGGTCCCTAACAGCCTCAGGAGCAAATTATGTGAAAGGTCCAAAGTTCAATTCCACGATCACTACAGCTGATGTGGACCTTTCATGGATGGCCTAGACACATTCTAGGGGCAACGTGAGGCATCGTCCTAGTTTAGGCACTGCAGTAGCTCCTCCTTCTACCTGTCCCGATTGTATAGTGGCAGGGCCTTCTTGATGGATACTAAATGATTTCTCCTCCTGCTCTGCATGTTGTTCGGTAGGAACTTGTCCTTTACCTCTCCTGGGTTGCTTAAATGCACCTTGAGAGGGACCTTCTTGTTGTCCACAGTTTGGGGCCATCTGCAATCACATGAGGCCAATCATTAGTAAGGTTGCTTACCAAAGTTAAGTTATACCTTACTTCTTGCCTTAATAAGTTTGTTCTGATTCCATGTGATTTTAAAGTTAGGAATTTTTATGGAAATGTCCCCAAAAGATTTTAGTATTTGGTTTGCTTTACTTAGGTGGCTTCAGAATTTAATTTCTTGGTATAGATAAGGAGATGAAATTGTTTTTGGCACATGTTTATTATTTTTATAACTAATTACCCTTGATAGTGTCCTTCGGGTGATGAAAAGTTTCAAAAAATTTATACACAATTCGGTGTGTACCCCTTGCCCACGACTAAGCTGAACACTCCAGGTTCAAGTAGGTTCAGACGGAATGACAATCAGAGCACTAGCAAGCGAGTTATGGTTATTGAAGCAAGAGATGCGCAATCGCAAGTCAAAGAAGAAAATTTGAAAAACTTCCATTGCGTGAATGGTTGCAAATGATGTTGATGGGTGCAAGGGATCCATATATATATATTTTAAGGACATGATATCGCGTACCCACTAGCAGGGACCCAATATCGCATTAGACTTGATATCGGGAACTTGATATCCCGTCCTATTGAAATAGGGCACTTGAAAAAAATTTAAAAAATTTTCAAAATTTTTTGAAACTCCAAGGTATAAACTAAGGATGTGTAGGTCAATGTAAAGGGATCTAGGGTAAGACAAACTAGTCTTGAAGGCACAAAGAATATAATGGTGTAAAATCTGACAATGAAAATCATGAAGAGTAGGGGGGAAAAGGACATGTGTTAGCTCATAGGAACGTTTGAACCAGAAGGATGATAAGGGAAAGAAGAACGTTGGTAATACTTAGAGGGTATAAGATGATGTGCGGGAGATGTGTTATAAGTGCAAATTACAAGGGTTACGCAAGTGGGTCCTCCCCAAAGCAGGTTCCAACCTATAGTGCCCTTCTGTAACCACACCTTAAAATGTCCATATGCATTAGAAGGGTTAAATGTAATCCACACAAGTTCCACAAAACACACACATGTAGATATCACTACGATGAGAGATGAATTCCATGCTACCTGAGTCACAATTCACAATTACACGAATAGTGAGGTGAGGCAAATCATAGAAGGGATTGCAGAGATTGGGATATGAGGTAGCTGACCCAAGGCACAATGAATCCTTAGTGTAAGGCATGATTAGTGTGTTAGCTTCTTGTTGCTCCAAAATCAGGACCAAATCCATTCCTCTAATTAGTGACATCGCATTACTTCATCCAATGATGGACAACCATAAGAGCACCATGACAACAAGGCGTACGATCACTTGGTGTTTCGTACAAGGGAGGAGTGATTTTGCTTTGTGGCACTTCTCCTTCTTCTTCTTTTTTGATGAAGTATTGCTTAATCTAGAGAAGCCGCCTACCTTTAGGCATGGGTGCATGTCTTTCCAGTGGGACCCCCTAGAATAGCATTATTTTTTTCTGGTTGAGTGCCTTTTGATTACTCTTACTCCCTTTTTTCATTAGATCTACAAGGACCTTAGTACGACCAAGTTGCATGATAACCCCTACAGACGTCACCAAAGAGAATCCACAAGTCCCCTTGATGTCACACCCTATCCATTCTTTCTTGGTCCATCATTCTTTGTTTTGGGCACAATAACATAAAAATTACTTTAAGTTTTAATGATTAGGAATATCATTGTACCTAGGGTAGAACCTCTTATTAATAGAATGGGTGGATGGATGTTGTGGGCTCACTGTTCACATAATGAGTTACCTGAGACTTGATAGCATAAAAAAACACCTCAACCATCAGTTCACATGAGTGTTTTATTCGTAGATGAGATTACTCATAAAAAGATAAAAAGACAAAACAAAAGACAAAATAATAAATTGAAAGATGAAAAATTGGAAAACAAAAAATTATAAAATTAAAGAAGAGAAAAACATTTATTAATTCTGCTATGGTTAGAATGGGGGATANGAAAAACATTTATTAATTCTGCTATGGTTAGAATGGGGGATAACCCTCATAACTAAATGGTTAAGCATGGCTAGAATTAATAAATGGAAGGTTGGGATCCTTACATGTTGAAAATATTGGGACTTGGTCATACTTACCCCAATGGGGTTCACACACTAGATTAAAGTTGGCATAGTGGGGCAAGTTATAAACTGTAGTTAATTAATAAGGAGTTGACCCACTATGGTACTTGTGACCGTAAGATGGTATGCAAGGATCAACATGTCTCCCCATATGGCTATATTTATTGGGCTGCATGGTTGTTGGAGTATTGGTTGGTAGCCCAGAGAAAGCAACATGAGGCATTGGTTTCGAAGAGGAAGATGCACCATAGTGTTGGACTTGTGTTGAGTTGGCAGATGCAGTGGTTTCTGAACTGTGGTGTCCCTTTCTACGATCATGTCTAAAGAAGGGATGCCTCTGATGTTGTGGAGGATTCCCACTGCTATTGATAGTAGAAGCACAAGTAAAATTCGTGGGTTGATGCTATGGTGCAAACCCTTTTGGAACACTTGGTGGTGATGTAGAAGGAGGTGAAGGATGAGAATTTTGAAATTGAGAAGGAGTGTAAGGTGTCCAAGGTGGTGGTTATGTTGGAGAGGATATGGGTTGATAGTATTGAGGAGAATAATAATCATATGGTGAGATAGAGTATGTTGACCCAGTTGGAGAAATAGGATGTTGAACTTGATAAGCACTTAGGTTCGGATGGTATGAAGGGTGTAACTAGTTCAAGGGTGGCCCCCCCCATGACTGGGATTTTTGCCATTGTGACCGAACACAGTATCTCTATACGAAATCTGAGTGTAACACCCTTCCCCAATGCTCTTGTAAATGTGACAAGATTGGACATTGGCCCTTGGGGTGATCGTACAAGCAAATGTTACATTGATATGTATGATTGGAAATTGAGCTCTTATTTTTTTCAACCCTTCATTCTAATTGTCTAAGGGTATTTTTTCCTGTTTCTTGGTTCGTCATAACTCTACCTCCAATAATGTTGGCATATTCTCTGCATTTTTTATGCATCCATTCCATCATCTTATTGATCTTTGCCTCAATTTCATCCAATGATTGTAGTATTGGCAAAGATGGTTCCACCTCCTTGAGGTGAGTTGATTTCTCCTCTTCATAATCATGGGCCCTTGTTGAATTAAGGTTTTGGGCCTGTTGAGATTTTTCAACATTCTCCCACTTAGCCATTCTACTTCTTCTTTTGCAACCTGTTTGATAAGCCCTTGGAATTGATGGGTTCATAGCTCGTATAGTTGACCTTGGGCATACATCCCTAGGGTCTCCCTTGTTTCATTACGAAGCCCATCTATGATATGGTACATTAGCCTTTCCTCGGAGAACTCATGGCTTGGGCAGTTGTTTAACAATGCATAATATCTTTCTAAGGCCATGTCTAAGGGTTCATGTTGTGCTTGTTTCCACTTTTGGATTTGTTTCCTCAAGGCTGACACTCTTGCATATGTTGATATTTTTCATTGAAGAGTTCTACCATTGTTGGCCAACATTGGATTGATTTTGGTTTTAAGGACCTATACCATACTTTTGCGTGGCCAACAAGTGTCAGAGGAAGGAGCTTAAGTTTTTGCCATCCATTATCAATGTTGTTCCATGCATAGGCATCGTAGAAGGCTCGTAGATGTTGTTGTGGGTCTAATTCATAGCCTACTCAGAATTTGGGAAAGTTGTTTAAGTTAAGCCTGGGTAGATGGCTTTCCTTGCGATGCCTGCGGGATATTCGAACAACCTCTTGTATTTCCGTTAGGCTTGTAGTGGCCAGTAGGGGTTCATCGTCACTACGTATGTTATGCATTCGTGAGTTGTGACGATGTTGTCTTCGTTTATGTTTATAGGAAACCCCTACATTAGACTAGGTACTCCAAACTTCATCTTCATCATTATATAATTCATTGGTTCTCCAATGAATTACCTTACTAGTTGTTGCGTTATCATAGTCTTGTGAGAGAGACATGGTTGTAAATTTGTGTGTGATTTAATTGCAATGATTTCTTCCTAAAAGATGTATAGTGAATACTTTGTTATAGCGATCTTGTATGATGTAACTAATCTAAATAACTAGCACTGTCCCCGGAAACAGTGCCAATGATGAGTGGCAAGGTACCCCTACACTCAACCATACGAACACGAGCGTTTCACACATGATCCGGTCGAACTCTGCAGACAGGCTAGTTGTGGTATCTAGATAGTTACTCATTGATCGCAGTTCGCTGTCTTCCCACCTAGACTAGTATTTGCTTTGTCACATATGGTTTAGTCCAGAGTGAGGTGTATGATGTGGTTTCTAACCTAGTGCTACTCTTGGAAGCAATGGAAAATAATTTTTAATTAAGCTAGGAGGGAAAAGGGAGAGAGAGAGCTATACTAAGAGGAGATAGGGGAAGAGAGTCTAAGCTAGCCTAAGTGTGATGAGCATCCGTTCCTTAATCATTTGTACACATCTTGGACCTCATGCATGACTACTACTGGGATTACCAAGTGTAGATCCTAGGTACGCTATTGGGTTACTAAGTAGTCACACTTAAATGCTCGTGATTAAGTTGTACTCATTCCGCATTTAAGGAGTTTAGGGTAAAGAGATATTAACTACGAAAATAATAATTAATTAAGTAATTTAAACTAAGTGAATGCTGCAATGATGAAGTAATCTCGATCTTTATTTCCAGTCATATATGTGTCCAAGTACGTCACACTCGAATAAATGATGCCATACAATTACAATCACCACACTGCGGGCATGCACTGGGAGAGAGGGTTGAGAGATAAAAGGAAATGAACTAACTTCTAAAACTAACTATTTCTAAAACTTAAAAGAATTTTAAGACTTTCCCCTCTCGTGCGCCTACATGTGTATTTATAGGCTCATGCAGGAGTTGCGATATCGCGTATTCGATATCATTGTTGGGCTACGATATCACGTACCTAATATCGTGGGTCTAATATTGTAGCCAGATGAATCATGATTTATCAGTTGAAATATAAATTAAATTAAGATAAATCTTTAAAGGCCATAATACTAAACCAATCCTTTTTATAGATAATAGAGCTAAATAATGATTTTTACTTATGTCCACTAAGATCCTCTTGGATCTATCATATTGCACCTCTATCGAGACCTTATTGGATCTATTACACTACTGTAATTTTAAATGCCCTTTTATAATTTTTTTATCCATGACTCAATGTTGTCCATTCTAAGGCCTCTATTGGAACTATTGAATTACCCTAGTTTCTAAATTTCTTTCATGAATTTTTTTTATCCATAACTCAACATTGTGCACTAGAGTTGAACCTTATTGCTAAGTTAACATCTTACATGCTAAAGTCTATTTACATTTGGTTATTTTAGATATTTAATATTATTTGAACCTAAAATTTTGGGGTGCTATTTATGTAAGCATAACCAACTAAGCTACGACTATTGCTCAAATGTCATTGTTATTACATCAACTTTTCATTTTACATTTCAACTCTCTACATTAATTCAAAGGATATATGTTAAATTTTAAAGCAATTTATCATTGTTTATAATGGAGCATAGCTTACTACATTTTTTAATTTAATGTAAATATGTGGGTGATATTGTTATGGGGTCATGTTTACCTTGGAAATGTATTTATGAATAAGAGATCTCACCAATTTGTAGTTAACATTGTTGAGGAAGTGATTAGACCAAGGGCTAAAAATATCAAAATTTCTTAACCTAAATGCATACATCCTAGAGGTTCAAACTTGATACTTTCCTTATATATAAGCCAAATTAATATGGTTTTATTAAGAATAAATGGTGTAATATGTTTTTCGAGGTCATGTAGGCTTATTTACTTGTCAAATATTTAGCTTGGTGAAATTAACCTATTCACAAGTTTAAATATACATAAATTGAAAATTTTGCGTGCTTCTAATAATCCTCTAATGATAGAGCAAATGATTTATGAGAAATGGATCTTGAGTTAATGAAAAGTAGCTCATGTGGTTAGTTTATTTGTTAACAAAGATTTGCAAGCAAGAGGTTGCTAGTTCAAGTCAAACTTCAAGCATCATATATTCCTCTATAATTCTTTTAAAGTATTATGTTCACTATATATCTTAGGGTGTACTTGGAGTTAAATTGAGTTTCAACACTTCCAACCCACGCCACCTCCTAGTCTTCCACTTTCAACACTTGGCATATATTGGCTCGTTAGCTTATAAATTTGCACTTTTAGGGTTAATAGAAGAGGCAAAAAAGTACAATTAGAATTCTCTTAAGTACAATTTTTATAAAATTCTATCATCATCATCATCATCATTTTAGCCTTTTCCAACAAAATGGGTTTAGCAATGAATCTAGTATGATTTGAAACATCTTATAGAAAAAATAATATGCAACCTATGGATGATTCAATAACATGTAAATTTATGACTTTTCAAGTTCTTTTTATTGGAAGAATAACTTAAAATTTCATGAACAAAATCGATGATAATTGAAAGAAATCAATTTTCTTTAATTCCATTTTGTTGTTCCATTTCTAAGTGAAGAAATCCATGTGTTATTCAACTTCATTTCCTTTGTTCTTTATTTTTAATTTTTAGTTAGATTTTTATCTTTAGCTAGGTTTTTCTTTTTAAATATTTCTTTATAACATACTTTTCATTTTTTGTTTTGTTTGTTTTGGTTACTCAAACACTAATGGTTTCAAAATTAGCTTGCCATGAGGAGATTATTTGTTGGGCCTTAAGAGGAAAGATATCTTCATTGGGTATGTTTGTAGTATTTAAGATATAGAGATGAAGTCACAAGTAGAATGAGCATCATATATGCATAAACTATTAATTTTCATGCAATGGTATGTTTGCAATTGTTATGGATGAGTAAACAAAAGAAATACAAGATGATATACCTTGAGGTATGCACTTTGGAAATGATATTGTATTGGTGGATAAATCTGAGAAAGCTCTTGGTGTAGGGCAACTTCTCCCCTAAGAAATTTCTTGTTATGAGATCTGAAGAAATGCCTTCAATTCAAGAGGATAAAGAATTATAAGATGTAAAATAGTGTATATGTATATATCTATATGGAAAGAAAAGAAGTCAAGGTTTGACTTGGTAAATTCTTGATTTGGTAACTCAAAGTTCTAGGTTCAATTTTACTAATAGGTGGTTCAAGTGGTTAGCCCATTATCTTGTTAAACTTTAAGTTACACTTAAGGCATTATTAGATTCCAGTAAAGTATCATGTTGGCTATATAGTACAATGCATTTCGTATAGTAACCATATAACTAAGATGATAATTAATAATTTTTTGCTAAATAAGCATTCACTAAATATGGTAAGTCTTTTTTACCTTTATTGTTTAAGTAAATGCCTCCAAATTTATATGCTTGGGGTGTTGGTACTAGGTTTTAATGTTAGCATCAAAAACTAATTAATGCTAAATTTAAAATTAGATTTTTTTATACATATTCAAAATCTTTTAAAAATTTGCAAAACATAGATATGATTGGAGTTCTTAGATGTTGACATTAATGCCTTCACTACACCATATAATGTTTAACTAACTTATTTTTTGCTTCACTAAATTTAGGAATGCATGTAAGATTGGCCAACGAGCTCCATGTAACTAGGTTTAACAAAATAGTGTAGTGCCTTCCTCCTTTTCTATTCAATTAAGCATCTCTAAGCATAGATACCTTGTCCAAGACTTTTGTCTTTTTGATTATTTAACCCAGGAAGCATTATATATAAGGTTATACTCCATAAAACATCAAACAAATGGTACATATTTGATTGAATACTGAAAAGAATTAAATAATGGAAATTGACCATTAGTAGCCGCCTTCAAAAAAGAATGATCCAGCAATGAATTGGTTGGAATGATAAAACAAGCTTGTTTAAAAGAATAATTAGAATGATATGGGTTGGAATGTGGGGTTCTTGCTAAGGATAAAATTCATTATCTCTGCACTCAGGAGGTGTTTTTGGATACCTAGCTTTGTCCCTGCAGTAAGTATAGGTAAGATATGTATTTCTGATGCGTTGCAGAGATCTCTGCTGATCTGCAACCAGGGGCTTAGGAGGAGCATAACTCCAAGGTGACGAAGAATTTGAAGGCAAGCAGGAGGAAGATGAAGAAGAAGAAGACTGGTTTGTGGGAATAATGGAACCACACTTTCCTCCTTGAATGTCAAATCCTTGAAATGAAACATGAAATGGAGCATTGCTCCACCTGATCTTTCTTTTTCCTCCATCTGTTGCCCAATCTTCTCCATTCCAGATACTGGCAACCACAAACATTGGCTTTGATAATGGGAATGGCACCTTCAAAGCTTTGTTGAGATTCTTGAATATTCTTATTACTTGTCCATCCACCATGAATCTGTTCGGTAATCCACCCACAACCAGAGAATATCAGTCCACAGGTTTATAGAAATAAGTGCTTCAATTTGAGAAATGAAACAGATTGTTCTTTAGCAAATAAATAAATTGAAGACTAACAATTCAGCTCTTCGTAGGAATTAAAGAGAGCTAAAGATAAGAATCCAGATCTTATTTTGAAATGCAATCCACCTTTTCAGTTTCACTGTCCAGAAACCTAAATGATGATTAGTTAAGAAAGGGAAATTCTAGCAGGAACGGAAAAAGGGCATTATTCGAGAAAAATAGAATCAAGGGAAGAAAATTCATTCTTGATTGAAATGCGTACAGCCCAAATCCTAGTTTGACTCTGTAGAGTGTGCGAAGTTACCATTATCCTGTTTTTTGTATTTTATTTTTTTAATAATTAAAATTTATTAAAAGGGTCATCACGCTCAATGTTTATCAAGGAAAGAAACAAACAATTTATATTTGATTGAAATACCATTATCATTTAAAGACTCAATGCTGTAGCAGGATTCTGGATTCTGGGAGGGTCTGGGAATGCTTGAAAGCCTAAATATTTTTGATTTCAACTGAAAAAACAAGCACCTCATTATTACTCCAAATAATGATCCTTAATAATTAAAATTTATGGTTCTAAATTAGATAGTGGCAACTTATAGAATCTGCAGAGCATCTTAGCATTACTCCAAATAAGAATCCTTAATAATTAAATATTATGGTTCTAAATTAGATAGTGGCAACTTACAGAATCTGCAGGGCATCCCAAATGATGGAATAGGTGTGAAAGTCCGTTGTGGGATCAAACCAGAGGCGGATTTTTTCTTCCCTGTTCCCTCCACCATCCACAAACACGTTTGTCTGAACCCTGTACAGGTTTCCACTTGTTGCTCCCAAAAACTCAAAGTCGACTTCATCATGGTGGGAATTTTCTTGGCTGGTCAGCTGCATAATCGCCCCAGATAGAGCAAAACATTCAATCCATCAAAACTGTGCTGCAAAATCTGTTAAAGCTAAACTGATTGCAAACTATAATATGGAAAATTTTGAGCTCACATAAAATGCAGTCACTATTCCAGAAGAGTCCCCATGCACCAATTTTATTCTTGTTGTAAAATTCCCATATAGATACTTGCTCTTGGACTGGAATCCTGAACCTGCATTAACATTCAAATTTCTGCAAAATTAGCAAAAACTCCTGATCATCAAAATGTCATTCATGGCCCATGAATGATCACAGTTACCTGAATTTCTGTCCATAACAAGCTGCACTACTCTGCGTGAGTCATAGCTTCTGACGTGATATCCTCCCCAAGTTATAATGTAATTGTCATCAAAAGAATCAGCCATTGCTTGGGTTGTCACAATCACCAGTATCAATAAGCTCCCAAAAATCCTTCCTGCAACCCTTCCCATCTCTGGTAAGAAAAATCTGAAAATCCTGCTCATCAGAACTAATAATACAATACTGCATAGAAATGGCAATGGTGGCCACATTTATAGAGTTGAGGAGCGGGAGGAGTGGCAGTAACTGCTTGTCGGTCAACTCTAACTGCAAGAATAAAGTTGATTTTCAACAACTTCAGCCCACACCAGAGCAGAATGTCTGGGATAAATCCAGGGTTTTCTTGCTTGAATCTGAAAAAGCCATGGATGGCGGGAGAAGGATGGGATACGCGTGGATCCAAGTTCAAGATGGGCGTGCGTTGAATCAAAATGTATTATTGCTTTGTTGCAGACAAAGAGGAAAATGAAATATGTTTGAACATGGCATCTGGAAGCTGCTCGGTTGTTGCTTCTAAACAAAACAAAAGGGAATCATGGCATGTGGGCTGCTGCCAGAGATGGGAAATCTATCATGGATTTGACGATTCAAGCAGCATCTGCTGCTGGTGGGTAGCAGATACCAATCAAAGCTCATGTGCTGTATGACCCAGTATTCGGAGGACTATGGTTTTTAATGCACAGAGAACATACAAACCGATTTCAGATTGGCCGGAACAGTGGCAATTTTATAATGTTTTCAAAACTTTTTGGCAGGTCTATTATTACTGTCCCTAGATATTCAAAAGGTCCACCAACTTCATAAAAGTTCAGTTTTAAAAGGTCTGCAGATATAATAAAAGTTCAGTTTAGTTCAGTTTCAATTTCAACAGTAAAACCAAGAAAAAAATAAGTTTCCGGTACATATTTCTTTACAGATGTATGGATATCCTTAAAGTGAAACTATTTGGGATTAGTCACATGAGGAATTGGTGGAGGAATTCAATGGCCACAAACAGAATTTGGATGGTAAAACTTTTGGTGAATTGTTTCACCAAGTTTGAAGGCCATTTAAATGGATGCTTCAAGTACACTCAAGCAACCAATCAGTTTCCTCTTGTACAGATGTCTGAAAATGACTTGCAGAGAAGTACCTAAAAGCTCATAGGATCCCTCAACGCCCCACCTAATTCTCTTAACAGCTGCCCATTGGATTTCAAATTGGGGCTTCATCATGCACGCATTAATTTGTTGGGTCCACCATAGCTATCTCTATGTTGGACTCGTTCTTTCACCCAAACTAATAACTTCTTACTTATTGATTATTTTCTTGCTTCAAATACAAATAACAATTAAATTAAAAAGACCTTGTCAAATGTGTGAGTGTGAACAAATGAAACTCTTTAAATCTAAAACCGGTCCCATCTTTCAATAAATGGGCAATAGATGACAATCCTTCCATTTCAACAAACTTTACTTCCACAATCCACAATAAATGGTAGTAGATATGATTCCTTCATGTCAACAAACATTATGATAAGATTCTTTCATTTTAAGAAACCTTATTCCACCTGCTATAATAGCATGGATTAGCATCATCTAAATTTTATTTAACTTGAAAATTGAGAATTTGTTATAAAATTTAAAATTTTCCTTTTTAAAGGTTTAATAATGCATTTTTAAGATATTCAATCATGTGACATGATTGAAATACTATGTCATGAAATAAGTATTTCTTAAACATCATTAATTCATGTTCTTTTTAGAAGATATTGACACGTATAGTAGTGCCTAGAACATGTCCCTAGACTAGTAACATAGTGAGTCCAAAAGAAAGTTGATATTAAGCTTTTAACCATTAAGCATCATCATCATCTTAGTGCCTTTATCCCATCTATGATGGTCTAATGGTTAAGATAGGCAATAGATTTGACAATGATTTAATATGGTCACTCTCTACTTAACAACATAGTCCTTATACATATAGTTTGACTATGCCCAGGCTTTTAACCGTTATTGAGTTGAAATCTCTTGATAATTTAAGCCTATTATCCTCATGAATATGGTGTGACATTTGAAAGAAAAATATATATTAAAAAGCTTATGATATGTGGCATGTTGGACCCTGAAATAATTAAATGTAGTATAGGTACACACCCCAAGGTATATACTCCAATTAGAACTTTATAACTTAGCATTGCCCACTAAAATCAAACCCATGACTTGGAGCTTTCAAATCAAGAATTTTACCATTAGGCTAACACCTCATTGTTAGGCAAGAGATTGCTGGTTTGAGTCACACTTAAGGCCCTATCATATTCCTCTATAATTGCAACTTCAAGTTGTGCTTTTGCCAATGATAGTTGGCTCTAAGTCTAGTGTTCAATGTTTTCTGGATCTTGGGGGTTTTACCAGCAAAATTAATTTCTCTAGAATTTATCATTCCCCTATGGGAGATTCTAAATTCCCTCCATCTTCTATTGATGCTAAACTTTCTACTCGTTTTATTGATGCTAAAATTTTTGTTGATTTTTATAATGTAGATTTACCAACTAGAAAGCAAAAATATGTAGTTACTTCTTCTAGTGATATTGATGCAAATAAGACACTTGAATTTATTCTTCCTAATGATGAAAATTAGTCATTAGTTGTTGATCTTACATCACAATAAATGTTCATTTCAATTTTGTGTTACCTAGTAATTGAAGTTTTGTTTCTGATGAGTGGCGAGGTACCCCTACACTCAACCATATGAATACGAGCGTTACACATGCGATCCGGTCGAACTCCATAGACGGACTAGTTGTGGCACCTAGATAGTTAGCCTTAGGTCGTAGTTCGCTATCTTCCCACTTGGACTAGTATTAGCTTTGTCACGTATGGTTTAGTCTAGAGTGAGGTATATGATGTGTTTCTAATCTAATGCTACTCCTGAAGACAATGGAATGTAATATTTGCTAAGCTAAGAGGAAAGGGTAAGAGAGTCTAAACTAGCCTAAGTGCGATGAGCATCCGTTCCTTAATCATCCATACACATCTTGGACTTCGTGCATGACTACCACTAGGATTACCAAGAGCATGGCCTAGGTACGCTACTGGGTTACCAAGTAGTCACACTTAAATGCTCGTGATTAAGTCGTACTCATTCCGCGTTAACATGAGATAAGGGTAAGAGAGATTAACTAAGAAAGCAATAAATAACAATTAAATGAATAATTAATTAAACTAAGTGAATGCTGCAATGATAAAGTAATCTCGATCTTTATTTTCGTTCATGTGCGTGTCCAAGTACGTCACACTCAAATAAAGGATGCCGTACAATTACAATCACCACACTGCGGGCAAACATTGGGAAATTATTCTATCTCTGGAAGGGAAAAACTACTAGAGCTTCGCTAAGGAACTAAATTTGGATCTGAAAAAAGGGAGAGCCGCCTCTTATTTATAGAACTGGCGGCGGGCTGCGATATCGCGTACGCAATATCACGACTTAGCTGCGATATCGCGTATGCGATATCGTGGTAACCCAAAACACAACTCATTATACCCCCACGATTGAATGAAAACTCATCCTCGAGTTACAGTTATTACATAGTGGATAGGTATGGGATTATTGGATGGTGAAAATGGGACTATGCTGCAGTGTGAAATAAAAACAAAATAAAGACACAACACAAATGTTCTACATCTACAAAAATGGGTGGAACTCATGTAGTTCCCGGTGGCGGTGGCTCCTCCATTGGTGCCTTCCCTTTGTCTTGTGCTTCAGGTTTTGAGGCTTGATGACACTAAAGTATGGCCTAGAGCTTCTCCTCTTCGGTCCGAGGGTCTTGTGCCGTCCATGCTAATGTTCCAATGTTTGACGGAGTCGGCACTTCCCACAGACAGGGTAGTTGCGAAAACATTTGATTGGCTTTGAGGTACCAAGCTGCGAACACCCGTCATTCCTCCTCATAGGCCCTAGCTTTATCTTTGTACTCTTGAAAATTTGCTAGCCATCGAGCCAAGTCTGTTGCGACACCTTTCTATCCTTGGTAGCTGGCTTTCACCACCTCAAGTTTAGAATTTGCAACTTCTAGTTTCTCTAACAGCTTCTTACGTTCTACAAATTCTGCTTCGTATTTGATGTGGGTGGTTGCTACCTGCTGCTCGAGCTCTATTCTCGGGTGCCCTGCTGTTAACATGGCAAGGTTGGCATATCTTAGGTTCACCAACTCCATGTATTCTATCAAATCCTAAATCTGCAGGTCCCGACTCTTAACTTCTGCTTGGTGGGTGAAGGCATATGTGTCCAATATGGCCTGCCAGTCAGTGTGTTGAGCACTAATAGGGTTGATCTAGGCCTTGGCCATATGGATCTCCTTCTCAAGGATTTTGTTGTGCATCCCCACCTGATCTCGGAAGTGCTCCTTCAGCTTTTCATGTCGTTTAGTCTCATTTTGTCATGCGCTTATCTCAATAGCTGACTTTTGACGTATGGCGTGTACCTCCTCCATCAAGAGGGTTCAATTCTCTCTAGCTAGACAACTTACATCTTGGTTGACCTGGACAAATTGTTCTCGCAATTAATGAAAGTGTTCCTCGAGAATGTTCTTTTGCTTTTCCGTGATGGTCAACCGAAGGTTGTCCGCAACAAGTTGCTTGTTTTCTTCTTGTAAGGCCTTGAGTCCTTAAGATGTGCATGAGTTTGCACCTGTGCTACGAAGGCATCCCAAAAAGCCTTCTCTTTTTCATTAGCCACCCTTTTATTCTTTGCTATTAGCTTTGTTAGTTGCTCAGTTCTAAAATTATCTAGCTGGTCTATGGGAACAAATTGCAGAGGATCCCGCTATGCTGCTTGTAAGGCCACGATCTGCTCTTGTAGTTTCTGCACTTCTGCTTTCGCATGCTCAGCCCTCACTTCTGTTAAGACTAGCTTTCCCTTTGTGGAAATGAGGTCTGACTGAATTGCCGTAACATCCTGAGGAATGTCAAATAGGGATGTCATTACTTGCCCTGTTTGGAGCAATCGATCAAGCACATCCTCATGTTTCATAGGAGTAATTGAGGTTCTAGCCAAGGTTTGAGCATCCCGTGCTCCTGTGAAATCTGCCGATGGCACAACAGGTATGTTAAAGGATTCTTTGATGTGGTCAGTGACCACTTCTACAGCTCCTGTGGCATTCTGGTGTTACATGACCACCACAGTGGCCCCTTCACCAGTCTCTAATTGCACCTGGAAAGATGCCGCATTTCCTGAGATTTGTTGTGACCATCTACTTTCCCATCCTCCTGTGTGAATAGAGACTTCACCTCTCATGCGATCTAAAGAAACAGTGGGCTGTATGGCATTGTCAATGACGTGGAAGAGGTTTGCGTCATCACAACTTCCCCAACTGATCATCTCAGCGATGGCCCTAAGATGGCTCATCGACAGTCTGTAGTCTTGCGGCGATGGTGGCCGATCCTAGCCTGTGCTGGGCCCTACTTTCTATTGTTGGCTGGGGCCTATGCTTGGAGGTTGGATGGGTCCTACAAGTTGAGTTGCAATTGGTCCAACCATCTATTCTTCTTCTTGTTCTAGTCCCAACTCTTCGCCAATGCTTTTCCTTGGAGCTGGCACCTTTAGCAATTTGGCATATGAAGCAGTTTGGGATTTTCGGAGGACATCGTTGGTATATTCTCTGATTACAGCCCGTTGGCACAACTTTCTGATAAGACAAGGAAAAGGCAATTCCATCTTCCCTGTCTTCCATTCCTCAAACCACCTTAGGATTTCCGTTAAATATAGATGGGGTAGGTTATCGTTAACCTTTCCCATCAACACTGCACATCCCCTAGCCGCATATGTTGATATCCTTTTCAAGCCTTTTGTGGGGAAGAGGTGATATGTTCCAATTTTAAAATAAATCCTCTCTTCCATCGTCAACTCACCAAATGTTTTATCTTTGCCATAAGCCTTTTCCAAGCAATCCTTTCGCACATCGGGGTCTGAATGGGTGGATAACTGAGCAACTTTGGGCCCTGTATTCGGAAGGTTTAACACTTCTGAAATGGCCTGTGTGGAGAAATCAACTGTCACCCTGCAAATATTGACAATTGTACCTTGCTCCCTATTGTGCCAAAATTGGTACATCTCTCCTAGGTACCAGGCACCGCTTTCAGAGAGGATAGACCATAAGGGATACCCTATGAGGTGATCCCTAATAGCCTCAGGATCAAACTTTGCAAAAGATTCGAAGTTCAATTCCACAATCACTGCAGCGAATGTGGACTTCTCATGGATGGCCTGAACATAATCTTGGGGCAACGTGAGATGTTGTCCCTATTTAGGCACTACAGTAGCTCCTCCTTCTGCTTGCCCAGACTATCTAGTAGGAGGTTCCTCTTGATGAATGCTAAATGGTTGCTCCTCCTATTCTGCATGTTGTTCAGCAGGACCTTTTCTTCCACCTCTCAGTGATCATTTGCTCCCACCTTGAGTAGGACCTTCCTGTTGTTCATGTTTCGGGGCCATCTGCAATCACACGGGCCAAGCGTTAGTAAGGTTGTTTTTAAAGTTAAGGTATACCTTACTACTTGCCTTAATTAATGATCTTATTTTATCTCCATGTGATCTTGCCCAAAAGTTTGTAATAATGGATTCCTTTTTACTTAGGTGTTTTTTTTTCAATTTTAATTTCCCAGTATACCTAAGGATTAAATGATTTTTGGGCACAATTATTCTAAGTGTTATAGCTAATTACCCTAGATGATGTCCTTTGGGCAATGATAAATTCCAAAAAATTTAGGCATGTTGTGGCAGGTGTCCCTCCCCCATGACTAAGCTGAACACTCCAGGTTCAAGCAAGTTCAAACGAAATTGAAATTGGAGTACCAGCATGAGAAAAGCAAGGGTCGCTCAATCGCAAGTCATAGAGAAAAAATTTGAAAACTCCCCTGTGTGAATGGCAAAAATGATGCTAAGTGTTGTAGGGGGGTCACCTATTTATAGGTTGTGGGGATGTAATATCACATACGATACATTGCATACGCGATATCTCATCCCTAGTGATATGAGGCACAACAAAATACCGAATTTTTAAAGGGATTTTCTGGAAATAAACATTGTAACTTAGGACATTAGGCTATTGTTAAGGAGTTCTCAGGTAATTAGATGGTTTTGAAGACACGAATAATGATGAGTGAGTGTAATTGATCAATAAAACCTCGGGTGGTAAGAAAAAGGTTATGTGATGGTTCATGGTAATGTTGAAATTCAGAGGGGTAATAGTAAGGAAAGAATGTTATGAAAAATAAGCTGAGGGTGAGAAATGGTGTGTGTGAGCGATATCATAAGTAAAGATTACAAAGATTACATAAGTGGATCCTCCCCAAAGCAGGTTTCAACCTATAATGCCCTTATGTAACCACACTTAAAGTGTCCATGGGCACTAGAAGGGTAGATGTAATCCGCACCAACTCCACAAAACACACACATGTAAATATCACTGAAATGAGGTAAGAATTCTATGCTACATAAGACATGAGTAACAATTACATGAATAGTGAGATGAGACGAACTATAGAAAGGGAGTGTAGAGATTGGGACATGAGGTAACTGACCTAGGGCACAATGAAACCTGCGTGAAAAGCATGATTAGCGTGTCATTAACCCGTCATTCCAAGATCAAGAGCAAGTCCATTCCTCTAAACAATGACATCACATTGTTTCATCCCATGATGAGCAACTATGAGAGTACCACAACAATAAGGCGTACAATCGCTTGGTGTTTTGTTCAAGGAAGGAGTGACTTTTGTTTTGTGGCACTTTGTTTTTTTTTTCTTTTATTTTTTTTCTCTTTTTTTTTTGAATACTAAATCCAGAGAAGCCGCCAACCTTCAGGCATGGGTGCATGTCTTTCTAGTGGGATCCCCTAGAACAACATTGGATTTTGAGTGTCCCTTTTTGATTACTCTTACTCCCATTTTCATTAGATCTACAAGGATATTAGTATAACCACATTGCATGATAACTCTCACATACGTCACCAAGGAGAATTCGCAAGTCCCCTTGATCTCACACCCTAATCATTCCCTCTTGGTCCATCCTTCTTCATTCTGGGTATAATGAACACAAAAATAATTTTGAGTTTTAAAAAATATCAAGAATATCACTGTACCCTCGAATAGAACCTCTTATTTGCAAAATGGATGAGTGGGTGTAATGGGCTTACTGTCCAAATAATTGATCACTCATGACTTAATAACATAGAACACACCTCAACCAACGATCCACATGAGTGTTTTATTCATGTATGAGATTACTTACAAAAATGTAAAAAGATAAAAAGACAAAAAGGTAAAACAAGAATTTGAAAACTGAAAAACTAGAAAACAAAAAGTTGTAAAATTAAAGAAAATAAAAAGTGGTTATTAATCCTGCTTGTTACTAGAATGGGGGATATCCCTCATAGCTAAATGGTTGAGGATGGAAAGGACTAATAAATGAAGGGTGAGGATCCTTACATGTTGGAAATATTGGAATTGATCCATACTTACCCTGTTAGGGTTCACACACTTGGTTATGGTAAGCATAGTAGGGCACTTTATACGATGTAGTCCCCGGATAACGAGTTGACCCACTATGATATTTGGGACCGTTAGATAGTATGTAAGGATCGGGATGTTGCCTTCCATGATTGTGTTCATTAGGCCATATGGTTGTTGGAGTGTTAGTTGGTGGCCCTGATGAAGTGACATGAGGCATTGGGTTAAAAGGTAAGGGTGCACCATAGTATGGGACTTGTGTTGAGTTGGAGGATGTAGTGGCCTCGGAATTGTGTTGTCCCTTCTTACGGTCATGTTTAAAGAAGGGACACTTTGGATGTCGAGGAGGCTTTTCACTGCTGTTGGTAGTAGTAGCGCAAGTGGCGTTCATGGTTTGTTGTTGTGGTGTAGGCACCTTAGGAACAATTGGTGGCACTGTAGAAGGAGGGAAAGGATGAGAATGTTGAAAATTTGGAGAAGTGTAAGGTACACAAGGCGGTGGTTGTGTTGGAGGCATGGGTTAATAGTATTGAGGAGAATGGTACTGTGGTGAGATAAAGTGCGTTGGCCTAGTTGGAGAAATAGGATGTTGAACAAGATAAGCATTTGGATTCGAATGATATGAATGGTGCCTCTAGTTTAGTGGTGGTCTCCCCCACGACTGGGATTGTTGCCACTGTGATCGAACACAGTATCTCTGTATGAACTTTGGATGTAACGTGTTTCCCCAATGCTCATGTAAATGTAACAATATTGGGCATTGGCCATTGGGGTGATCGTACAAGCATATGTTGCATTCATATGTATGGTTAGCAGTTGATCACTTATTCTCTTCATTCTTTTTTTCCAAATGTCTAATGTTTTGTCCTACTTCTTGGGTTGTCAAAACTCTATCTCCAAGAATATTGACACATTCTCCACACTTTTGATACGTCCATTCCAACATCTTATTGATCCTTGCCTCGACTTTTTCTAATGATTGTTGTATCGGAAAAGATAGTTCTTTCTCCTTGTGATAGGTTGATTTCTCCTTTTTATAATCATGGACCTTNCTACCCACTTAATAAGATCTTGGACTTGATGGGTTCATAGTTCATATAGTTGACTTTGGGCATACATCCCTAGGGTCTCTCTTGTTTCATTACGTAGCCCATCAATGATATGGTATATTAGCCTTTCCTCTGAAAACCCATGGCTTGGACAGTTGTTTAATAGTGCATGATATCTTTCTAAGGCCATGTCCAAGGGTTCATGTTTTGCTTATTTCCACTCTTGGATTTTTTTCCTCAAGGCTGACACTCTTGTGTAGGTTTGATATTTTTCATTAAAGTCTTCTACCATTGTTGACCAATGTCATATTGAATTTGGTTTTAATGATCTATACCATACTTTTGCATGGTCAACGAGTGTCATGGGAAAGAGCTTAAGTTTTTGCCATCCGTTATCAATGTTATTCCATGTGCAAGCATTGTGGAAGGCTTGTAAATGTCAATACAGGTCTAAGTCATAGCCTCCTGAAAAAGTAGGGAAGTTGTTTAAATCGGGCCTGGGTAGACGACTCTCCTTACGATGCCTACGTGAGATTCGAACAACCTCTTGTATTTGCGTTAAGCTTGTAGTGGCCAGCAGGGGTTCATCGTCATCGGGTAAGTTATGCTTTCGTGCGTTGTGATGACGTTGTTTTCATTCATATTTACAAGAAACCCCCACCTTAGGTTGCATACTCCAACCTTCATTATCATATAGTTCGTTGGTTCTCCAATGAACTTCCTCACTAAGTGTGGTATTATCGTAATCTTGTAGGAGAGGCAATGTTGTGAAATTGTGTGTGAATTTGCATGTGACTTTTTATAATTATTTCTTCTTCCTAAGAGATATATTGTTAAGTCCTATACAACGACCTTGTATGATATAACTAATTTAGATAACTAGCACTGTCCCCAGCAACTGCGCCAATGATGAGTGACGAGGTACCCCTACACTCAACCATATGAATACGAGCGTTACACTCACGATCCAGTTAAACTCCGCAGACGGACTAGTTGTGGCACCTAGATAGTTAGCCATAGGTCGCAGTTCGCTGTCTTCCCACCTAGACTAGTATTAGCTTTGTCACGTATGGTTTAGTCTAGAGTGAGGTGTATGATGTGTTTCTAATCTAATGCTACTCCTGAAGGCAATGGAAAGTAATATTTGCTAAGCTAAGAGGAAAGGGTAAGAGAGTCTAAACTAGCCTAAGTGCGATGAGCATCTGTTCCTTAATCATCCGTACACATCTTGGACTTCGTGCACGACTACCACTCGGATTACCAAGCGCATGGCCTAGGTACGCTACTGGGTTACCAAGTAGTCACACTTAAATGCTCGTGATTAAGTCGTACTCATTCTGCGTTAACATGAGATAAGGGTGAGAGAGATTAACTAAGAAAGCAATAAATAACAATTAAATGAATAATTAATTAAACTAAGTGAATGCTGCAATGATGAATTAATCTCAATCTTTATTTTCGATCATGTGCGTGTCCAAGTACATCACACTCGAATAAAGGATGCCGTACAATTACAATCACCACACTGCGGGCAAACACTGGGAAATTGTTCTATCTCTGGAAGGGAAAAATTGCCAGAGCTTCGCTAAGGAACTAAATCTAGATCCAAAACAAGGGAGAGCCGCCTCTTATTTATAGAACTAGTGGTAGGTTGCGATATCACGTACGCGATATCATGGTTGCCCAAAACATGACTCATCAGTTTCATAGTTAAATTGTGATATAAAAACACAATATTCAAGTCATTCATACTAGCTACTATTCTCATTTCTTTTGCTTATTAAGCTAGGTGATACTTTAATGGTGCAACATGCTTTAAATATAGGATAACTTATACATAAGCATATAGTATTGATCATTTGTAAATGGATAGTAGATTTTGAAACCCAATCTAAAGAATATTGTAAAGTTTCATGTTTTGTTGACCTATGTAATCTTTCATTGATTTTTCAAGGAGTTGAGCAACAAATTGTTAGTTTTCTTAATTTCATTAAGCATATGGAATTTATTCCATACTCGATAAATCCAAATTTTGATTAGCTATGATATCAAGTATCTAATATCGAAGCCACGATATCATGTACCCAATATTGGGGCATAAGCTATGATGTTGGATATTCGATATCATAGATGTATGCAGGCCTATAGATACAACAAGGCACATGGTCCACATATAGTTTCATTTCACACTGAGTGAAATTTTGTCTGTTTATTTTCTTGATTTTAGCACTTAGCACTTAGAAGTGTATGTCCACAATGTGATGTTTAGTAATTAAATGGAGTCTTTATTCAAGTGGAATGTACTTGGACACGTTTCATGCATGAAAATAAAGATCGAGATTACTTTGCATCATTGTAGCATCCCTTAGTTTTTACTATTTGCACGTAGAATAATTTTCTTGCTTTGACTTAGCTTAATGTTTACTATTTTCTCTAGCTACTAATTTACTTTCTATGCATTTTATCATTACTGTTGCTAAGTAGAATGAGTACGATTGATCTCAAGCACTTAAGTGCAGCTACTTGGTAACCCAATAGTACTATCACTTGGTACACCCAGTAGTGAGGTACTTGGTAACCCCATTAGTAGTTTCATGAAGTCCAAGGTATAAATGGAAGGTTAAGACTGGATGCTCATTGCATAGGCTAGATTAGATTTGTTTATTGTCACTTAGATTTAGGAACCATTCCATTTACTTTATGTTTACTAGGAGCAATATGGCCCTGCAACATCAACACATCATACACTTCACCGTGAGTTAAACCATATGGATTGATTTTGCTAGCTCACGTGGGAAGACAATGATTGCAAAATTAAATCAATTACTAGCATAATTACATTACCTTGTCCATATAATTCAACTGGGCTATGCATGAACACTCATATCTCGTATGGTTAGGTGTTGGATTACTCCACCACTCATCATTGGCATCATTGTCAGGGACACATCAATGTATGCTTAGTAATCGATTTCCCAAAGTTCGTTGTATCTAAAGCACAAGGTCAAACCTTACAACCATAAGAAAAGCACACTTAACACATAATGTTTAAAAATATAAAATATGGCTTCAAACAAACATCAAAAATCACTTTCCAAGGAGACAAAAAGAAGTAATGATAGAATCATTGATATAGAAGAATGGGGGATGCTAATGTAGATAAGAATCACTGATGCTCACACTAATCCTTACCATCTAGACATCACTTTCATCTTCCATTAGGATAATCAACTAAGATGGAAAGACATGCAAGGCAACATAGTCCTACCTCTAGAATGTGCAGCACTTAACATGCTCAAAATTGCCCTAAGGGGAATGCATTTGGACCAAATCCAGGAAGGGTATTATGTGACTCAACACATGACCAGGCCCTACGAATCCACAAAGTAGCAAATGAGGAGAGATGCTACCATGGAGATCAAACATATACACAGCAAAGGGAAGCAAGCCAACACTTTTGTTATCTTGGAAGAACTTGATGTAGATGCATTTATTTTAGAGCAACTCCACCAAAACCATGAGGAGCCTTAAAAATGCCTATTATTAGACTTGAAGAACTTGTCAAAGGACAACTTCTTTCCACTATAGCAGATACACCTAAGGGGAAGGCTATTGAATCAAGGTATAAGCGAGACTCAAGGCCAAGGGTTCCTGCCAAATCCTACAAAGAATCATATAAGAGTCATGACAGGAGAACAAGCTGACACTGTTCTCATGCTACCTCATCTGCCTCATCACGATTGTTGGAGGACTCTAATAGGAGGTGACACAAGTATTGGGACTATGATAAAGATGAAATGAGAACTCATGGTCATCATGACTGATATTCATAGCACTCTAATATAGAAGATGAAGAACCTAAATGAAGGAGATGAAGACAGCAAAGAGAGGATCAAGAGAGATATGAGCACAAAAGGGATCATTATAACAATAGAGCATACAAACTTAACCACAATGATGAACACCTTATGGAAACCTAAAGCATGATAAATATCTAGGAAGATTTCTACATACCAACTAGGCACATGAAATCAAATGGCTAAACATGAACAATATGCCAAGAGTTGAAGGTGGCTACAACGTTGATCCAGATCATCACCTTTAAGCTTTCCATGATGCCTGTGACCTCCAAAACATAGAGATTGATTGGCAAAAATTGAAGTTGTTTCCTAGAATACTTGTGAAGGAGGCAAAGAGCTAGTATAGGTCATTGGAACCTAAATCTATCAAACATTGGAGTACCATGCTTGAAATCTTTAATGACAAGTATCAAACCTATTCACAGGTGTCAAATTTAAGATAACAAATCCAGGGATGGAAACAAGGGACTCATGAGACCCTTGATGCGGCAATGGGAAGATATTATTCATTGCTACATAGGAGCCTAGGCCATGGATTTTCATCAAAGGAATAACTTAGGCACATTGTAGATGGGTTGTGGTGAAAAACCAGAGAAACCCTTGGGGTTTATGCCCAAGGAAGATTATTGAAAATGACCATCCGTCGCATTTAAAAACTAATTAAGCAAGTGGAAAAAGAGGAAGGTGAGCTACGAAAGAGGGAATCAATTGAAGAGTACAAAAAAATCCATCAATTTGTAAGAGAAATGCATGAGTATGTAATACATAAGAGGAGGAAAACTTGGATCAGGCCATTCAGCAAAAGACTCTACCTATTCAAAAATCAGTCAATAATATAATAGCTATTGTAGAGAGATTCTAGGGTTTAGTGGACAAAAAGTTCACTACAATCCTAAAGATCATGGAGGAAAAGATTGAACAAGCATTGAACAAGGGCAAGAGAAAGAAGAAGAAAAGAGATTATGAATGAGATAGTTACAAGTAAAAAGAAAAAGTTGCTACCATTAAAGGGTATACTAAATCTAGCTTAGAGGAAGAGGAAGGATGCAAGGTGCACCAATATGAACATCCTCAAGGATGTTGTCTTGTTATGGCCTACTTGGAAGAATTTGGGGTATATGCACTTAATCCAAGCTTCGTAAAAAAATAGGGACCCATAAGACTTCCTTATCCTCAAGGTAATATCAAGCAACCTTTTTAGCCAACCTATTAACCAAGAGAAGCCTAGCCTCAACCACAAGAGCAATACCAGCAGTAGTGGTAGCAACTGCAAACATGGGCCATGAAACCACCAAGGCAATAATATCCATATCAACAACTTGATCCTTATGGATACTATGTCCAATGTCCAATCTTACCAATGAATGCAATTGTCCAGACTCCATAGTATTATTCACCAGAATACCACCAATCGATGCCACCAAGGACCAACTCAGACTCATACATACATCCACAAGCAGCTGATTTTTCAAATCAAAATTCAAACCCTTTACCACTAGTGCCACCACTCATGATGCAAGGGGAATTGATGGCATAACCACAACAAAGGAAAGCTACATAGGTAGTGAACATTTAAATAGATAAGTCTACTAGTAACACTAAGGGTCAAATGAAGAAACATCCTTTCTTTAGGACAAGTCCTAAAAAATATGGTAGAATTAGAGCTTCATCAAGACCAAATTTCCCTACCATATATTCTCTTACAATCAACAAGATTCCATCATCATCCAATCAAAACACACAAACTATCATGCTCACTAAAATTTCCATAGATTAGATTATGCAGGACCATTCCCTAAGAAGAGAATTGATTCAAGAATTCGTTTCATTTATCTACGAGTAGATATAAATATTCCTTGAAAAGCTCTATTAGACTCAAGTTCTGGGGTAAATTTGATCTCCTATGAAACCTATCAAGCATGGAACCTACCACCATTGAAAGAGTGCAACATCAAATTGAAGCTTGTAAATCAGTCTGTCGCCATTCCTTTGGGACAAATAGACGATATAGGGACCACTATCATTGGGTGGTCTTATCCAACAGATTTTCTAGTAATTGACTTGAAAGATGTTGATAAGGAATTTCCAATTATCATGCGGAGAGCATGGCTTATCACAATTGATGCTAAGCTGAGTATGAGGGATCTATCTATTGAGGTCTCTAAAGAAGACGTGCATGGAGCCATACATATGTAATAGATTCCATGCATTACTACTGAAAGTAAAGGGTGCAACAGTGGACCGATACATCAAAATGCTAACACAGTCACCACAATAGTCCATAACAGTGAAGGAAAAATGTAAGCAAAAGAAAGAGTAGGAGGCACAAAACTAAAAGACACCCTATGACCACTAACTGAGAACCAAAAATTACCCAAATGATGCATGGAACAGTCTAATCTAGTTATTAACTCCCATTCTAAGAAGATGACTTCAACTAAGGATCCAACAATGAAATTAATAACTCATAATCATACACCAAAAGGAAAAGAAAATAGGGACTTAAACAATAAAAACTCAACTACCATCAAGATCACATAGGATAATAATCAAACAATTAAGTCAATAAAAATGGTAAGTGAACCACCTAGAGTGTACGATCTAGGAGATCTAGGGAGAATTTTCCAAACACTCGCCCATGATTTTAGTTGTGGGGGAGATGCCTTACTTTGATTCTAGAATTAACAAGTGCTTTTTCATTTTTTGTTTTACAATTCTTTTCACTCTTTCACAATCTTTGATACTTTTCATTTGTTAAATTTTTGACATTCTTTAATATCTTTTAGTTCATTCACATTTTATACTCTTTTAACATTTTTCATTCTTTATACTTTTCACCATTTTCACTATCTTTTTCATTTGTTTCATACCTTGTTTTTAGACCCTTTGTAAATATTTTTGACCACTAGTAAGACATTATAAATAAAGGCAAGATGTAGTCCAATAAGGTGAAAATTTTTCTATGTTATCAAGTTATAAGGAACTGATTATTTGAATAGTGAGCCCACACCATCTATCCACCCATTCCATTAATAAGTGGTTCTTACCATGACCATAATGATATTCTTTTTCATCATACAAGTAAGAATAAACTTGTGAGCATTATGCCTAGACAGAAAAGTGAGGAACCAAGAGGGAATGTAAAGGGTGTGACATCAAGGGAATTTGTGGATTCTTTTGGATTAGTTTTGTGAATTCTATCATGTTGCTAAGGTTGTATTATATCCTTGTAGATTTAATGAAAAATGGAAATAAGAGGAAAATAAGTGCTACCTCAAAAAAGTTGATACAAATAAAAATAAAAAAGCACAAAATAAATTTTTGGGGGTTCCATTGAAAAGACATGTTATCCAAGCCTAAAGGTAGGTGGTTTCTCAGAAATTTTAAAAAAAAACACAAAGTGCCATGGATAAAACTCCTTCCTTGGACAATACGCCAAGTGATAATACTCCTTGCAACATTGATATTCTTACAATTGTAATTCCAAGAGATGAAACGATGTCATGTCACTGGAATGTGATTTGGACTGGGTTTTAATCTTGGACAAAAAGGTTAGTGATTACTTTAACCACTAATAAAACATAAGAATTCATTATGCCTATGGTAAGACACCTCATGTCCCAATTTTTGAAATCCCTTCTAAGTCAATCTCATCTCACTATTTGAATAGTCATAACTTTTGATTTTATGTAACATAGTGTTATTTTCCAAATTTGGTGGTACTAACATGTGTGTTTTGCTAACTAGGTATGTGTTACATTCAACTCCTTGAGTGCTTAAGGGCACTTCTAGGTGTGGTTATACAAGTGCATTAAGGGCAAGAGTTTGCTTTGGGGAGGATCCACTTGTAATTCTATTGTATCTTATACCTTCCAAGAAATTCCACATCATCTTGAACCTTCCAAACATCAATAAATACTTTCCATATCATTTACACTATTCGTTCTAAAAATATGAATTCATTACTCTTCTTACCTAGCTTACGAAGTTTCATAGCTTGAGCTTTTTTATTTATGAACTTCTAATAACAAATTTTTGACAAAAATAAGCATATTTTTATCATCCAAGCCCTCTGAGTAACCTTAAAACCTTCCAAATATCCAAAAGAATTAATTTTTTCCATCAAACCCTCATGAAAAGTGAAATTTCTAGGGCTCCAATATTGGGTTTGCATTTGATGAAGTGTCATTTAGTCAATGCGTCGACTGGGCCGTGTATAGGGGGCCACATATACGTGGCAGCATTAACGCGGGCCCGTCGACATAGCCACCCTACGTCGACGTGGCCCCATTTACGCAGCCACCTTTCCTGGCCTATAAATAAGAGGGCCTTCAGCCTCATTTAGGTATCTTTTTGAGTAGTTGTAGCGAAGCTCTTGCAGTTTGTTCCTGCAAGAGATAGAATATTTTCCAAGTGCCCGCAACAGGTGTAAGAAAAGTGAGCGGCTCTTTATTCGAGCGCTGATGTATTTGAGTCCATTGGCGTGATGACAATAAAGATGAACTGTTCAAGCAATCCTTGCAGCATTTGGACTTAGTTATTTTATGCATTTAATAGTTTAATATGTTTATGCTTTATTAGTTACTTGTTAATTACTTATGTTTTCATTATTATAATTTTAATTGTTATTGTTTATTCGTAGTTCGTTAAGGCCATAAGTACGACCATCTCAAACGTAATCCAAACACTTGGTAAGCCCAGTGACGCTTAACGTTTGGTAACCTAGAAGTGTTAGGAGATGATCAGTACATGCTCGGAAGATGGGACCAGATACTTATGTTAGGAATAGTTAAGATTTAGATTAGGATAATTTTAGATTAATTAATATTCTATCCTTATTTTCCAAGATAATTAGTCACTGAAAAGATAATTAAAAAGATAAAAAAATCATTAGCCTTAATCTCACTTAACCAACGTAAATAGAACTTGACAAGTGAGATTAGGAGGACAACGATCGTTCTAACCCAAGGTTTCACTGGTTAGAAGTATGATGTATGTTAAGTGCTTATAGTCTACGGATTTCGACCGAGTGATGCATGAACGCTCGTAATTCGTATGGTTGGGCGTAGGGATACCTAGCCGCTCATCAGCATTGATATTGGATCCTCGATGTTGAGTCCCACAAAAGCTATATATATCAGCAGGCACTTCGAAATTCTTGACCATTTTTCGAATTTTCTTCTCTAATCTGAGCTCTAACCTCCTAACTTTCCCAAGTTGTAACTTAATAGTTATCACTCTTATTTTTGTGCTTTTTGAACATATTTGATCACAGAATGCTTATCTTAGTTATTGGGGAGG
>MNCI01003306.1:601434-625522 GCA_015680685.1 Gnetum montanum | reverse complement strand
GATGTGGAAGATGGGGTTTGGATTTCTAGTGACGAAAATCTAAACCAATTTTTCAAAAACCGGAAGGTATTTTAAGGGTAAGTATAAAGTAAAAGTTGAAATTTTTAATGAAAAATCAATCATATTAATGTCAAAACACTCAAATAATGTTCTTAAAGAACCATAACTATTAATATGATCCATATATAAAAAAAATTAGATAACTATGAAGGGTAATAAAAAGATTAACACCTATGAGATTACTTTTTGAAAATTCTCCTAACTTTGCAATCCTAATAGTCTAAGAACTTAATGAAACTAAGGGTATGAGTAAGGTATAGAACTATTCAGAGTATATGAGAACACCTTAGTAATTTCAATTCTTGATTGATTATAGATGGTCCCAAGAAGAGGAGGAGAGAAAGGAGGGCCTTCACAAGGAACAAGCAAATGACTAAGAGGCCAAGGTTGAGGCTAAACTAAAGGACAAGAATCGGAATATGAGGAGTAGGAAGCCTAATCATTCAGGATTCATCAAGACACTCCTGCTATAAGACAATTGGCACAAGAAGAGGTAGAGAAACCACAAGTGCCATGAAAACACCTCATGTTGTCATAGGACTACCTTCATTCTTTCCAAGAAAGATCCATCCTAACCACAGTCATTATGGAGATGAACTTTGGTTTGTTCATGGAATTTTTTCCTGAAGCAGTAAGGATGCAACTCTAAGTGTCACCGCTATGGCCAACACTATCACAGAATGGTGAATGGTACCTTGGAGAGACTTATCAGTTTTGGCACAACAAAGAAGAGGGAACTATTATCAACATTGGAGGAGTCTTAGTTTCATTCTTGATCAAGACAATTGCAGAAGCTTTGAATATACCCAACAAAGGGACAAGGTTAGCACATTTATCCACGTTATCTAATCCTGAAACTAGAAAGCTATGGCTAAATTAAGATTATGGAAAATGAGATTATGGCAACGAAGGGACTGCTATTACATTAAGACTTGAATGAAGAGATCCAACTCAATTTGTTGCACCTGACCAAATAGAATAATTCAGAATAGAGCTGATAAGTAGCCTTATCAAGTAGAATAAATAGTTGGTAACTAAGAAGGGGAAAGTGGTATGAAATGCCCTTGTAGCTAAAGCACAAACTTATGCACATGTTAAGGCACTTACTGCGGTATAGGAGGAGAATAAACAACTTGTTGTTGACAACATGAGGTTGACCATTGTAAAGAAGTAGGAAAACATCTTAGAGGAGAGAATTCATCAATTAAGAGAATAATTAGTGAGGGTCAACTAGGACATGAGCTGCCTCACCAGAGAAAATAAAATCCTCTCAATGGACGAGGTATGTGCAATTCATCAGAAGTTAGCCATTGAAACTAGCATGTGGCGGCTTTCAAGCTAAAAAAGAATGCTTTGATCAAGTTAGCATTGAAAGAACCAGAGGCAACATGGTAGGCACAACAACAACCGGTGCAACTGGCGCAACAGTTGCAGCAGCAGCAGCAGCAGCAACAACCACCACAATAATTGCGGGAGCAACAGCAGCAGGAGTAATAGGAGTAGCAGTAGCAGCAACAGCAACAACCACCACAGCATAAACTGCAGCAACAGCAATAGTAGAAACTACGAATGTTGTTGATGCGAGAATAGGCACAGCTATCGCAGTGGCCCCTTTCATTGAGGATGGACCCAATGGGCTGGGGATTGGCGCCATCTCGGCCCACTCCCGCAGCGACCACACCTTGCTGCTACGCGTCCAAACAATGGCGAGAAGCCTCATCGGCCGTTTCATCTCTTGAGGGTCCCACCCGTGACTGGACCTTATCCGCTAGTGGGCGAAGGAGGAATGGAAAGTTGGTGATGTCGATGTTTGGAGCTTGTCTGAGGACCTGCTCTTCTTTGTCCTCCCCTCCCTACAGGCTCGAAACTCTATGCTGCTCAGTGGCCCATGGTTCTATGGGGCTCGGGGACTCGCCTTGACCCCGTGGCACCCTGGGGCACACCGAGAAGCCAACTTGTTCACTCGAGCCCTAGTCTGGGTGCGGGTGGGTGGCATTCCCTGGAAGCTCTGGAACCTCGAGTTCCTGACGGAGGTTGCAGGTTTTTTTGGTGACTTCATCGCCTTTGACCATGTCACACGGTCGATGGAGAGAATGGGCTTTGCACGATTCTATGTCTGGTGTAGTCTATCGGAGACCGACCTCATCCAGAAGGTTGTGTTGGAGCTCCCTAGGGGGGAGGAAACCCTCCAGGTCACTTTTGAGAACCTTGGAGCGGATCCCACCCTGACTCATGGTGTGGAAAACCAGGCGAGTAGGCTTGATGGATGCAGGTGTTGTGGGAAACCTGGGCATCATGAAGCAGACTATTGCTTTCGCAAGGTGAGGCCGAGAGCCTCAACACGATAGTTGTTCGAGGGGGGCAACTGGGTCACCATGGGACGTAAAGGACGCTTGCGCCCCTCGTTTGACCCCCCCCATCTGAAGTAGGCCCCCCCATGCCCCCCATCCTCGCCCCCCTCTACCTTGCTCCCCTCACCCACGAAGCCCCTCTCACATAATAGCAAAAGCTCCCCTTGCCTCCCCCCACTCNCCCAGATAGACCATAACTCCCATGCTCCCCCGCCCCCCCTCCCCCTTTCCCCCGGTGCTGAACTTTCCCCAATCAAGACCCACCCCCACTCGGCCCCCCCGATCATCCACAGCTTAGCCAAATGCTACAGAGCCGGGACCCATGCTTTCCCCGTTGGGGGAATGGGTTAACGTGGTTTGGGGGAGCACCCAAACCCAACGGCGCTAGGCACAGGAGCCCATTGCCGAGGAGGCCGGGTGTAGCCCAGTGGTGTGGGCCGACGAGGGCTACCTAGGCCGACCAATCGAGACCAGATCCAGAAACAAACAGGTCCAGTGAGATATCGACTTGGGGCAGCAATAGACCCTGCGGGAGGTCTACCAACGCCGTACCTCTAGTCATACATGAAGGTGTTCAGCTGGAACTGTAGGGGACAGGTTACCCCGTACAAAAGAAATACCCTATGTAGAATTGTCTGGGATGAAGATTGTGACATTGTTTATCTCTAGGAGACCAAGCTACAGGCAACGGAGTCGCACTTCCTCTAATGGGAAGGCTGGACCACCCACGCACACCCCTGCTTGGGTCGAGCCGGTGGACTTGCCATTCTGGCCTGCTACGCAATGAATCTCCTGGGTGCTTCGCAGTGGGCCATCACTGTCCATCTCCCTTCGCAAGGAATCTGGCTGACTAATTTTTACGGCACTTAGAGTTGGGGGGAGCGGCTACATGAATTGACCCGGGTGGTGGCATTAGTCCTCGACCATTGATTGTGGCTTGTGGTGGGGAACTTCAACTAGTGCCTCCACCCTTGGGAGAAGTCTGGGGGGTTGCCCCTCTACAGGGGATGCCAGAATTCCAGACCTTTCTGGCAACCTTTTCCCTGGTGGATCTACCCATCGAGAACTACCGTTTCACGTGGAGTAATCGAAGGAAGGGCCCGGACCGTGTCCTCACCCGGATTAATCGGGTGTGCGTTAGCACTGATCTCTTACTCCATTCCTCCATTTGTGTGTCGGGGCAGGAAAGGATGGCTTCTGATCACCGTTCGCTGACCTGCTTGATTGGGCTGAATAAACCCAGGGCCCCATGACCATTTCATTTCAAAGCTGCTTGGTTAGCCAAGCCGTGGCTGAGGCCACTGGTGGAGGAGATCTGGGCAGACTACCGACCTGGCCAGGGGGACCCACAGGACTTTCTCAGGGATGCCTTGCTTTGGCTGAAGTGGGCCATCAGGGCCCTCCTTGTGGATGCAAACTTCTCCTTTCAAACAGGCCTGCGAACGCTCCGTGATCAGCTTGGCCAGATCTAGGCCTGGTAGGAAGCAGGAGAGGACTTGCACACGGAGGAGCAGCACACACTACGTCAGCTTCAGTCCCTTGACCTGGAAGAGGAAACATACTGGTGATAACATTCTTGGATCCGATGGATTAGGGAGGGGGACAGGCAGACTAGATTCTTTTTTGCTATGGCCAAAACACGTGGGGGCTGTCATCCATGTTGTCTCCGCAACCAGGACATAGAGACTACTGATGATCCACAACAAATTGTGCATGAGCTGACATAATACTGGGGCGGGATCTAGGCCAAGTGCCCCACCAAGCCAATCTCAATTCCCGTACAGCGAGTGTTGAGCGAGCATGACAACTTTCGGCTATTGGCCCCTTTCTCTTAGTAGGAGCTCATGGCCACGATCAACAGCATGCCAGGTGGAAAAGCACCTGGTCTTGATGACTGGAGCCTTGAGTTTTTAAAAACGTTTCTAGATATTGTGGGACCTAATATTCTAGATGCGTTCAATCTTATGATGGCTAGGAGACAGGTTTAGAGGGAACTCAACTACTCCTGCATTATGTGCATTCCGAAGCAGTCTGACGCACACCGCCTGAAAAACTTTCGCCCCATCGGGGTATGCAATGTACTCATCAGGATCTTCTCTAAGCTACTGGTGAATAGGCTTGTACCACTCATGTCCAGGCTTGTGGGGATCAACCAGGCGGGGTTCATGCAAGGGCAGGCCATTCAAGACCAGATCCTCCTCTTGCAGGAGGTGATTCATTTGCTTCGAAATACGGGCTTTCCCGGACTTTGCCTCAAGCTTGACATCGCTAAGGCTTATGACACGCTCAGCTGGGAGGCATTGCAATCCATTATGTTACGGAAGAGGTTTGATCCTCAGTTCATTCAACTTTGCATTCACATGCAGTCCTCGACCAATTTCTCCTTTGATGTGGGGGGACGGTTATGGGGCCTCTCCTCCCCTGGGCGAGGGCTGAGACAAGGGGACCCACTCTCGCCCCTCCTCTTCATCATCGCCATGGACTTAATGCAGCGCTACTGTAGCACTTCGGGGGTGGATGGTTAAAACATTGCCGGCATGGCGTGTCGGACTGAACATTATGCGAATGATACGATGTTGCTCAGTAGGGCGACAGTCCCGCAGGCACGGTGTGTCAACGTTGCTTTGTCTCGCCTCACGGCCAAATTGGGGCTAGAAATTAATTAAACCAAATCCTCAGCCCACTTCATTAATGTGGATGAACATGTTAAAAACCAGGCAATACAAGTCTTGAATATCCTGCCAAGAACATACAGTGACACATATCTGGGCATCCCCCTCTTCAGATGGGGACGGACCACGGCGTGGGGCCCGCTTCTTGAAAAAATCGAAAGAAGAATGAGCCATTGGGCAAATAGATTTCTTAACCGCAAAGGTTGCGTGCTGGTGGCCGTTGGAATCTTCATGGTAGTCATTCGTTTCATGGCCACCCCTCCAAACGCGGTCATCTTTGCAGTTAACACACTGATTCGTAGCTTCGTTTGGGAGGGGGCAAGGGGGGGCGCAAAATCCATTTGGTCCGTTGGGAGCAGGTGGTGCCCCCTTGAAGTGCGAGTGGCTTGGGTATCACGTCATTCAAGGATGAGTTGATAATAGGACAACAACGCTTACTGCTTCGATTTTTGCACCCTCATGGAGAACTGATCCCATGGATCTGCATCATGAATGCCAAATATCTGTCATGGGATTCGGGGGTGCAAGATTCGAGGCCTTGGCAAGGGCTTTGTTGGCATGCGCGTGCAATGCAGATCATGGGCTGGGGGAGCCTTGAGCCACGGGCCCTTCTGATGGCCAAGTACCCCCAGCTAGACGGCTGGCTGCGGATCTAGCAGGGGCGGTTGCCCGAAAATATAAAAATCTTCCTGTGGCTTCTCCAGAATGATGCACTACCAGTACAGGCCCTGCTGTGACAGCGTGGGATTCTAGGTAGTGATACGTGTCCTACATGCAGCGCTGTTGCTGAAACGGTGCAGCACTTCGCAGCTAAGTGCCCTTGCATGCGCGCCATGTGGCACGTGGCGGCAATGCCCCCCGAGGCACCTCACGGGTGACTCCCAAGCCACACTACTTTTATGGGTAGCATGGAAGGCACGAAATAACGTAGTTTTCTGATAGTAGCAGCGTCCCCCTTTGCAGCGGCTGGTCTCTCAAGCTCTTGCTGCGTGGAAGGAAATCGAGGTGACGATGGGAGTCACGCCCACTTTCGAGCAGGACTGCACCACGTTCCAGGTGGACGAGGCACTTTGGTAGATGGTGGCCCAGTGTGGCTGGTCTGACCCTTTGCAGTAGCTGGTCGGGGATCTAGATCTAGCAGATGACGCATTTTTCTCCAAATGGGTCAACAACCGTACCTTCTTCAGCGGGTGCAAAATCTGGATTACAGAATCTTCGATTGCCAGCTGTCTGGGGGCCCCGATCGCTGGAGAGATCATTTTGCCCTCCACCTACGGCCTCCAAGACGCGAAAATGTTCTTTGATGGACCCGTTCCCCAAACTAGAAGCCGACAAGTGCCCAGATCTTCCCTGCCGTGCCTATGGGCCCGGGGAGTAGATTTGGTTGACTGTTTCTTCGTCCAGTCTGGCAACACCTCCAAGTTGCAGGGCCTTCCTACGTTGTCTCAGGTTGGGTAGCCAGGTCAACCTCCCTCGCTTATTTAAGAAGACCCTCAAGCTCAAGCGTCGCGGCCGCCACTCTATTCTGATTCTGGCGCTCTGGCGGGTGGCGGAGGGGGGGTTGCCCCCCTTGTCCTCTGCCCCCCTATGGGGGGTTTCCTCGGAGTGCTCTCCCTCAACTAGGTCATAGGCTAAGGCGATGCTTAGGCGAGGGGAGGGGGGGTGATTGGCCCTGTTGGGGTTCCTCTGTTCCGCAGGGGCAGAGGACCCCACGGCAGAGGTGCTCCCCCGAAGTCCCTGATAGTTTGATTTCTCCCCACTGGAGACGTCTGGCCAGAAGAACTAAAATGAGGAGCTTCAATAGGCCACACAAAGGGTGGTGGACGAAATATAGGAAGAGTGGGAGGCCAAATGGAACGAAGCCCTTACGTAGGCCAGGGCCGACATTGAAGCCTAGGTCACTGAGCACGAGTAGGAACGGGTTAGACAGCAGGAGCTCATGGCTGAGGCTACCAGGGCCCGCCTCATTAACGAAATCAGGGCCCAGGTTCTGGAAGAGCTAACTTAGGAAGAGGAGGCCCAGAGACGGCATGAGCAGGTGGAGTGGACGGAGTAGGAGCAGCTCCAGGAGGAGGAGGACTAGCGGCAGAGATAGCTTGATCGAGCCCATGGGCATAATGCCCAACAATGGCTATAGGAGGGGCGATGCCCATACCTTATTCTTGGCATCAACTGTGAGAGCTCTTGGACGGAGCTCAGACGACACATCCACCGAACCTCGACACGATACCACCCAGATGAGGGAGCTTCACAGGAGGATAGGGGTAGACGGGAGTTAGTCATGCAAGGCATCTAGCAGGCGGCTAGTTTCGTGGACACTGAAGATCATCGGAACACTCTGGATATTCTCCATGAGCTGGAGCGCCCCAACTACGCCTGCCGACAAACCTATAATGGGTGGTCCTTTGCTGGGTGGTTCCACCCCCCTGGTCAGCTTTGCGGGTTTTGAGTGGTTGGGGGGTTGCCTCCCCCTCCTCATTTTGCTGGGTGGCTTTGTGTGGGGGGTGTCCCCCCTCCTGCTTTCCTAGGGGGCGCACCCCTTGGTTTCCTAGGGTGGTGCCCCCCTGACCGGGGGGCGCCCCCCCTACTGTATCTGCCGTTTTCTGTTTTGACCGTCTTGATAGTAGTTTTTGTGGTTTGGGGGTCATCCCCTCTTGGTGGGGCCATTCCTTATGGCCCACTGCTTGTAATCACTTGTAATCTTTTGTAACATACTTTGAGTCTTTTTAATATAATCCTGACCACTTTCTCGAAAAAAAAATTAGCATGTGGAAAAACGAGACAAGGAAACATGAGAGGCTCAAGGAACACTTTCATGACCAGGTGGACATGTATAAACAAATCAACAAGAAAGAAATATAGATGGGAAAGGCCAAAATCTGTTCAATTTTAGCACAAAATCTTGACTGACAACCCATCCTGGATAGTTATGCTTTTGTCCACTAAGTGGAAGTGAAAATCAAAGACCTACATATTGAGGACCTGAAAGAGTACATGGGGTTGGCTAAACTTTGTTATGCTAACTTGGCCACATTAATAGTAGGGAGGCCCAAACATGAGCTAGAATAGTAAGTAGTGGTCACATATGTCTTATATAAAAAAGAGTTTGCGAATAAAGATGCCTTGTAGAAAGTCTAAGTGGAAAACTTTTAATTGGAAGCAGTGAAGGTTGGCTACTAAGGGCAAAAAGATGTAGCAACAAACTTGGCTAGAAGATTATTAGATTATCATGAACTCCAAGAGAAGGCCAAAGCATTTGAGGAGGAGAGAACACAATTCACAGCTTGGTATGTTAAAGCAAATCAAATGTTTCCATAGTTATTATGCCCATGGGACATGCCGATTCCATCAAACATTGGTTCATCAGCATGGATAGTTTACGATCCTAGAATGGAAGAAGAAAAAATTTAGGCACTCCTGAATTGATACAAATTTTAGAAGCCTGAGGATAAGGGGAAGTAACTGATGGAAGAGCCACCACGACCTGGAACCATATAAGGCTACATCCAACTTCACCAAATTTTGTTTTTTGTTTTGTAAAGTTATCATGATTTGTATCATTTTTGTAAACTTTATTATGACATTAGAGAGTCATGTATATACTGGTAAGTGTCATGTGAATGTACCTCCCAATTTTGTAAAGAACTCTATCGTCATTTTATTTAACTCGAGGATGAGTTTTCAGTTAGTCATGGGGGTATTATAAATCCAACTTTTGATTGGCTATGATATTAGGTATCCAATATTGGAGTTGTGATATCATGTACTCAATATCGAGCACATGCTACGATGTCAGATATTTGATATCGTAGATGTGTGTAGGCCTACAAATACGACACTTAGGCACACAGTCCACATACAGTTTCATTTCACACTTAGTGAAATTCCATTAGTTTGTTTTCTTGAGTTTAGTACTTAGCACTTAGGAGTGTATGCTTGTTGTGTGATGTTTAGTAATTGAACGAAGTCTTTATTTGAGTGGAATTTACTTAGACATGTTTCACACATAGAAATAAAGATCAAGATTACTTTGCATCATTGCAACATTAGTTAGTTTTTTACTATTTACACTTAGAATAATTTTCCTGCTTTGACTTAGCTTAATGTTTACTATTTTCTCTAGTTACTGATTTACTTTCTATGCAATTTTCATTACTATTATTATGTGGAATGACTAAAACTGATCTTGAGCACCTAAGTGTAGCTGCTTGGTAACCTAGTAGTACTATCACTTGGTACGCCTAGTAGTGAGGTACTTGGTAACCCCAGTAGTAGTTGCATGAAGTCCAAGGTGTGAATAGAGGGTCAAGACTAAATGCTCATTGCATAGGCTAGTTTACTTTTACTTAAATTTAGGAACCATTCCATTTACTTTATGTTTACTAGAAGTAATATGGCCCTAGAACATCAACACATCATACCCTCATCGTGAGTTAAACCATATGCATTGATTTCACTAGCTCATGTGGGAAGGCAACGATCACAAACTTAAACCAATTACTAGCATAATTACATTACCTTTTCCATGGAATTCGACCAGGCTACGTGTGAACACTCGTATCTTGTATCATTGGGTGTTGGATACTCCACTGCTCATTAATACCATTTGGTTCTTGTAGATATTTTTTTTAAATCAATCTTCTTAACCATAAAAAGGAATTAGTATTGCAAGTAGGTGGAAAGATGTACATTGAACCAATTATACTATTTCTAATTCTTATAATTTATCATTGTAAAGGATATTTTTTTAATGTTTGTTCTTTTTTGCTTGAGAAAAAAGATGTTGAGAAAAAGAAAAAATTATGTTAAAATTGAGGATAAAAACAATAATACAAAACTAAAGATACAAAAAATCAAGTTAATTTAAATAATAAAAATGATCAAATGACAATAAAGAAACCAAAGAAGATAGAAGTTTCTGTGAATACTTTTACTTTTAGTACAAAAAGTATTAATTGATTTGAACAAACAGATTGTAAGGGAAATTTTTCTTTATGTGAGAAGAATAATATCCATTCAAATATTATAACTTTTATCAACAAGTTACCTATAGAAAATGGCAAAGGCTCTTAGCATAAGGTCAATCATGATGGAAAATATATGCCATCATTTTCTATTAGATCTTCATTTCTTACAAAAAGTTGGTATTTCATCAAAGCTCTTTATTTCTACCTCAAATAATTTTGCTATTTTATGTTCAAGCACAAATCTTTGAAGTGATGTAAATATTGTTAGGAGTGAAACCATGCTCCTTACTAATAATCAATTTTTCTCAAAACATCAATTTTAAGGTTTTACAGCTAAGTAGACATTTCTAAAATTGGAAAGTTTTTTTCTTTCTATGTTAATGTTGTTTTTGGTGTTTTTTACTCAATGATTTATTGTGTAATGTACTTTGAATTATTTTTTGATATTAATATTTTTTTAATGTTTGATACCCCTCTAGTGAGAAGTGGCTTAAGTACTTCACTCATTGTCTTTTTAGACAAAAGGCTATTAGTTCAAGTCATACTTGAAATATCATTATATTCTTATATAATTATTTTAAAATATCATGTTCACTATATGCCTTCATGTGTACTTATAATCATTGTTTGAGGTTCTAACATCTCATTTTAAGTTGTGCTTGAGGTATCATTACTTTTGCTTGAATTATACTAAAGTTTTTCCTTAGTGATAGGGGTCCCCTCTAGCCAAGAGTATAAGAGGTCTATTAATCATACATGTAGTGAATCAGTCATAAACATTGAAGATGACGAGATTATGAGTTGCAAAGCTTACTTGTGTAAGTCATTGTTTTTAATACATAAAGAATGTTATCATACATATGTTATAAGAGAGGTGTCACACCCCAATAACTTCAAATTTTTAGTCAATTGTTTTTCAATAAACCAACTATGGCATGAGAAATCGTAAGTTCATTTCACAACTTAAATACTTTCAACATAAAATTTCATTAATATAGCTTTTTAAATAAAAATAGGATTTATCTATCAAAGTTACATCAAAACATTAATAATTAGTTTCAAACTATAATGATACATGTCATTTATATGATTACATAATGCTCATAAGAAGTTGAATATGACATCATATTTATAGAACATAATTAAAATAATCCTTTAAATCTTCTCATACCTTCACTGCATCAAATCATCCTAATTCCTAATTTTTTCACTAACTGACTTATCTACATGGAACACATACAAAAAAAAAAAAAAAAAGATTATTGAAAAAAAAATATTAATGACAGAAATGTTATCAAAAATATAATATAAATCCTTATTTATTGTAGGTTAGTTATTTATTAGTACAAGTTTAGCCTATGATGTATTTGGAGAAGAATCCACGTGCATTTGATCGATCTACAACAATGTCCGACTTCAAAATTTTATCTTGAGCCCATCCACAACTAGAAAATAATTAGTACTTCTTTAGTAGATAACCATAACTCTTTTGTTCCTTATAGTAAAATACGAATAGGATAAGGTTAAAGCTATAAATACAAAAGTTAGTACAAATTAGACCATTAATTAATTAGAGACATTACCAACCTAATGATTTGACTTGTGCATAAATTATTTACTAAATGTATTATTAAGCTAATGGAATATCCTAGGTTGCCATAATATATTTACCAACCCAATGAAACACCTAGGCCTTCCTACTAAATATTAGAATTATTATAGAATTGATACAATCACTAGAGACCTTGGGTATAAATCATTCCATTTTGGTTGGCTAATGTGCCTTAGGTCTAATTTATTTCATCTTGATTTAATCTTGCTCTGGTACCAATCTACAACATCCTAATATCTAATTACTTAAATAATTCACAAAGTTTCCATGTTAAGAAGCTCTTAACCAAATCCCCAAACTTGGTAACCAATGTAGAGTACTAGTCTCCTTGAACTTGCAAGCTAACATAGACATGGTCTTAATAACATGGTAGATAATACATAGTGCTTGCCTAGGTAATACATAGTACTTGCCTCCTCAAACTTGGTAGTCATTGCAAATTAGAAGAGATTCTAGTCCCTCATTAAATCAACAAGTGTCCAAGTCTAAAAAATAAGTTTCTACAAGTATCAATAACTTCAAGTACCAAAAGCTCACACCTACTAAAATTGCATTGTAACATCAACCACATCCCATACTCTATATTATAGTAGTAAGAACTAAATTTTAGAACTACTATGACATAATAGTTCCATCGTTTCACTAATGTAATAAAAATCCTTTCACTTGAGATGTGTTGCATTTTTTCTCTCCTTTATTTTCACCTAATTGGCCAAGTTATGAAAGATGAAAAATCAAAAACAACATTAAGTGTTGAATTGACATTGTTCTTACATATCGTGAGTTGCATAGTGATGAACATGCTAAGTTTTAACAAACACAGAAGCCATGTACATTGCTTGAACATATTGTAATTAGATGCAATTTAGGTCTACCCTATGCAGAGCACTAGTGAGATGGTAGGGACAAGAAGAAAGGTAAATAAAGACATAAAAATAGATTTTGATAATGGATTGAAAGAGAGAATCCAATGTCCAAAAGAACATTGAAATTTAAATATGGAAGGGAAAAATTGAAGTAGATATTTTACGCCAACAAGAGGTATCAATTATACCATAATGTGAAAGACATGGCTCATTTACCTAACAAACCTGAAGAAGATTTATAATTGAAACATAATGTGAAAGATATGGGGGTATTGGAACCCAAAATAATTGAAACATAGATACACTCCAAGATTTATAGAAGTTTATAACTTACGTAGAATTAAACATGTAACTTAGTGATGAAGAATCCAGTGGACAGCATCAATTGGGCCACATCGATGAAGCCCCATCAACACGGCCACGTCAATGTGACCTTGTCGATGCATCTTTCCACACGTTGATGTGGCCTCATCAACATAGAGTTCATTTTCTGCTATAAATATGCATGCAACTACCGCATTTAAGAACCTTTTTATTCAAGTTGTAGCGAAGCTCCTGTAGTTTGTTTCCGTAGGAGTTAAACTATTTTCCCAAGTGCATGCACGTAGTGTGATACTTGTAATTGTACAGAACCTTTATTCAAGTGTGACATACTTGGACACGCACAACTTAATCATGAACATTGAAGTGTAACTACTTGGTAACCTAGTAGCATATCTAGGAGTGCTCAAGTAATGTGTGCTTGGTAATCCCAGAAGTAGTACACGAGGTCCAAGATGCGCTTGAATGATTAAGGACGAATGCTCATCACACTTAGGCTAGCTGAGACTTCATTCCCTATTGCTTATTAGTTTAATCAGGATTATTTTCCATTGTCTCTAGGAGTAGCCTAGTGTTAGAAATCATATCATACACCTCATTCTAGACTAAACCATACGTGACAAAGCAAATACTAGTCCAGGTGGGAAGATAGCGAACTATGATCAACGTGTAACTATCTAGATACCACAACTAGTCCATCTACGGAGTTCGACCAGATCGTGCGTACATGCTCGTATTCATATGGTTGAGTGTAGGGGTACCTTGCCGCTCATCACTTAGGATTACTAACTCAAGACTTGTACCACTAAGCTAACATTTCATTGTTTATATCCATATGAGACTTCTATTCTTTTCAAGATATATCAAGTTAGCAAATATTATGAATAACCATAAGATATAAAAAATGTTAGAAAGATCAAACTTTAGCAAAGTACAATTACAACTTCAACGATAATAAGACTTAGCCATAAATATTTTAAATAGGAGGTTGATAATTGGTGAATATGCCCAACATCCAATCATATGATGTACAAGCATCATAGTAGACTATGTCATAATTTGTAGATGAACTAGAGCTAACTATTTGGCCTAGGGTAGTCATATAATTTGCATAGTAAAGCCTAGCTGAGGTGTATGATTTTTGATGATGTATCGACCATGCTTTAATTCTAGGTAAAAAAGAAAATAACATTTAATTATCTAATTAGCTAATAGTAGAAAGTAAATCCTATATTAGCCTAAGAGTATTGAGCATCTATTTCTTTACTTATTGTCATACTCTTGGATGTTTAGGCTAATTGTTAAGGTTACCAAACTAGCACACTGCTATCCATACCATATTTCTAATTATTAGCATTACTAAGCTAACATGAGTCTAATACTCAAGATTGACTTGTACTAATTTCATCATCAATAATAAGGTGTTAGCTTATTGATAAAAGTCTTAGCTTGATAACTCCAGGTTATAATTTTAATTCTACTAGGAAACACTATAGTTATAAATTAAAAACAAATTCCCTAAAAGGAATTGTAAAACTATTCTGATAGATCCAAGGAGTCTGAGTAGACATAAGTAAAAAGTTTTGTTTTGAAACTTGTTCAATAGATCCAAAGGGTCTTAGTAACTATAAGTAAGCAATTTCAGTTTCCAATTATCATGTGATAGAATGTAAATATTATGATAAGGAAAGAGATAACATAAAGAAGAAAATTAATTACAAGAAATAGAAAATCTAATCTTAGTCAAAGTGGTGCAATGAATAAAAATTCATCTTGATCTTTATTTCCATCATAAATGCATCTAGATATAATGTAGTTAAATAAGAACTCAAAAAATGTACTCTAATCCACATTCTATACATTTGTTGATGGTTGCAAGGAATAAAAAAAAAACAAACTAATAAAATCTATCTATTGTATGACCAAATAGTGCCATAATTTGTTAGATGTCACAATTACAATATTGTAACTATTATATAAAGACATTTTTATTGTTCATCATACCTAATAATTCTTGATTTTGATAGGGTGTGTCGATATAGGGTTTACTTTGTTAATGCATCAACGTTGATGCAAGTATAATAAATGCCTATATAAATACATACATCCACTATAGTTATGGTATCATTATTCATAGCATAGTGAAACTCTTTTAGTGAATTATATAGTCTTATTTGAGTGATTATCTACCTGAACACATTTTCATGGTGGTAATAAGATCAAGATCCTTTTCCTTCATTACAACACTTAACTTAACATTAGAATTTTTTTCATCGTAATTTACTTTAATTATTCTTTTAATTTGCAAGTATTTAGTTAATTATTTTATATTCATCACACTAAGTTGCATGAGTATAACTGGCTCTAAGCATAAATGTATTAATATTTGGTAATCCCAACAATGCATCATTTGGTACACCTAGTAGGTACTCGGTAATCCAATAACATTGATGTATGTTTAAGATGTGTCCAGTAAGTGCAAACCAGATGCTTCATGCCAAGGCTAGATTAAATTTATTTTCTGCACTTACACTAAATGGTTTAGAATTTTAATATTTTAATCATATGTCTTAATCACACTTAAGCATACAAACTAAGCCCATACAAGTATGATTGAAAAGACAATGACCAGTGATCCAACACTTAGCTACCTAGATAACAAAACTATTCCTAGTCCATGAAATTTGACTAAAATACTTGTGATTTGTATGGTTGGATGTAAGATTTACTATGTTGCTTATCATTGGAGTTATTGTTGAAGAATCATATAAGTGGTTTAGATAGTTAGAATCATTTAAGAATCATCATTAGATGCCAAAATGATTTATCATTCAAAAATAATATTCTTTCATTCTAAGCACCATTTGTAATTACAAAATGTCTTCTTCATGCAAGATAAATTTCCCAACTACTGATGATTCAGCAAGGGGATGTGATAGAACCATAAATAGTGGAGATGAAGTGCCACAACAAATGAATTCCAATAGATAATGCTTGGTTATAGATAAAAAAATTCCTTAAAAGGAATTTTAATACTAGTATAGTTTGATAGATCCAAGAGGATTTTATTAGATGCAAGTAAAAGCTTAGTTTTAATTTTAAATATTTTTGGTGTGACTTAGGAACATCATAAATATGTTTGGATTGTAACTTGAATTAGCAACCTCTTATCTTCATAATACTTGTTATATAAAAAGCTATATAATTGAAAAATCTCTTATTAGCCAATTATCTAGAGCACAAGTTATACATGAATACAAGTTAATGAGACATAACTTAATTATAGCATGTAACCTATGATTATGTAAGTCACAAATTCAATTCCAAAAAGTATGTTGAGATAACATTTTTTAAATAGGTTTTGAGGCTAAGAAATGATTTGTAGCTACAAAATTTAAAATTTCCAGTAAAATCAAGGCAAAAATAGTTTTACTTACTAGGAATCTCATGGTGAATAATAGCTACTAAAATCACACTTTTAAGGTATGTGATTAGCTCTCATAATGTGTATGATGAGCTTTCCATACAAGCTCATCAAGACAAAGCATAAACTCTTGATGTGTACGAGGCGTGAGTCAAGTAAGATAGATAATTGTGAAATAAGTAGGTGGAGTTGAAAATATGCAACAATGAAGATTAGGCCCTAAATAAATAGCTCCTACTTAGAGAATGTCTGTTTAAAAGAGGTTGGGGGTGCTAGACTATAGAGAATAAGAATAATAACTAAAAAAATTCAAAGTACATTAGATTAACAATATAGAATAGAGAATCTAAAGAAAAAGCTCAATATTTTTGGGGATGTCTTTTTAAATTTTCATCCTTACAATAAATCCTAAAAAATATCCCCCCTAAGGTAGGAAAAGGATTTAGCCTTGCCCTTATTCAAAAGTATCCTCATGGGTTTTTACTTCTTACTAAAGGTTTATTGTAAGGAAAATGAGAAAAATCTCTCTAAGAATAAAAGAATTAGAAATAATGAACAAATAACAATAAAAGTTGATAGCTTTTCAACTTGAGCCTTTAATCAAAAAATAAATTAATATTACATGAAATAAATAAATTGTTCAGCTTTTACTTGAAGCTTTTTTGCTTGATGTTGTAACTAAAAAATGACATCTTTGATAATTGAATATTTAATTCATAAAGAAAAATCATAGTTATGCACTTGCCAACTAGACAAGTAGAAAGTTTTAACATAGATGTGGTCTAATGTAAAAGGAAAGAGATTAAATTATTTACATCACATTAGATCTAGTAAACTAGATACATAAGCTTACTATCTCTTAGCTACTATTCCAAGTTAAGTATTGTAATGCTATAAGTAAGCTTCACTTAAGTTCTCATCTTCTTAGAATTGAAAGTGGAAGAAGGATTCAATTCCCTTGAGAAGAGCATTTATAGGTAGTATAGGTTAAAAGTCCTTGAAGATGAGTTACATGTGTTTCTTTCTTGTGTTGTAACTAGCCATTTAAGATGATGCTAAAATGTTATAACAAAAAACTTAAATGATTTGTTTTTATTGCTCCTATAGGTGCTTAGTTAAATTGTAGAGTCTATCTTTATTTTTCATGAAAATGTAGTATTTATTTAATAGATCATATAGGACTTTGGATGTAATTCATAAAACTATTTTTTTTCAAGCATGATATCACAGCTCATCCTATGTCATTGTTGATACGATGTATCAAGAGTTGTGTGGCCTTATAAATATCGATGCTTGGTCGCACCAGTAAGACATAATTTCATTCTAGTCTTAGTGAAACTCTTGTAGTTTATTTTTGTATTTAGCAATAGAGTGAATACTTGTAGTGTTCTTTTAAGTAGTTGTACGAAGTCTTTATTCGAATGGATTGTACTTGGACATAATTCATGACTAGTAATAAAGATTGAGATTACTTTTCATCATTGCAACATCCACTTAGTTCTTTTATTTTACTTAGCTAATTTCTTGCTTACTCTAATTTTTATGTTTACTTTATCTTAGATATTTGCATTTCCAAAGTACTTTACTTACATTCTCATTAGTAAGGTGGAATGAGTACAACTAGTTTCGAGTGTTAAGTGTAATCATTTGGTAATCCAGTAGTGTTTTCACTTGATTTGATTAGTAGTAAACTCACTTGGTAATCCCAGTAATGGTTACATGAGCCTAAGACATGTATGACAAGCTAGGAATAGATGCTCATTGCTATAGGCTAGAATAGATTTACATTCCTATTATCATTTAGACTTAGGCTTTATTTTCATATCTCATTATGTTTATGCTTAGGAGTACTTTAATCCAACAACATCAACATATCATATGCCTCACTAAGAGTTAAATCATACACTTGCACTTCACTAACTCGAAGTGGGAAGACGATGATCACGAATCAATTATCAACTCCTACTATACTTACATTGTCCATCCATAGATTATGATATGGTTGCACGCATGCACTCGTGACTAGTATAGTGGAGTGTTGGGATACCCTATCGCTCATCATTGGCACTATTGCTAGGGATGTATCAATGTTTGCTTAGTAGTTGATTTTGTAGAGTTTGTTGTATTAAGAATCATAAAGTGTATCTTTCATGATTTTAATCAATCATTTAAAACACACACACACACTAAAGAACATCAAACATATAACATGGCTTCAACACTTAAGAAAAAGCTATTACCTGCCAAAGAAACACAAAACAGTCATGACAAAAGACATGATTAAGAAGAATGGAATGTGCATATGAAAACTAAGATTTCATATGCTCATACAAATCCATATTATCTTGACTTCACATTTATCTTTCATTAACATGAACAAATGAGATGGAAAGATTCTTATGGCAACATAATTTTGCCTCTTGAACTTTTAGCACCATCCATGCTATAGGCAACCTTAATGAGATTGAGACTTGGTCATGCACAAGAAGGGTAACATGTTACTAAACACATGACCAGGCCATATTAACGTACAGAGGTATAAGTCAAAAGAGATGCTACCATGGAGACAAGACATGAAAGCAATAAAGAAAAGAAAGTAACTCATAATATTTTCTTGGAGGAAAGTAATGATGAGGCATTCATAATGGAAAACTTCATCAAAATCATGAATCCCATTCTCAGATGTCTTTCATTTATCTAGAGGAACTTGTTAAGGTATGACTACATTTGGCACTTGCACAGATACCTAGGAAAGATGTAAAGGACTCCAAACATAGGTGGGGCTCAAGGTCTAGAGCTTCTGCAAAACCACAAGAGAATGAATGAAAGAGTCATAGAACGAGAACTAGCTAACACCATTATCCAACTATTTCCTCTTCATCCTTACGATCATCAGTAGACTTTGATAGAAGGGAATGAAAACCTAGAGACTATGATAGAGAAAGACGAAGGGATAATGAAAGACATGAATATCAAAGAAGATATCCTAATGAAGAAGAAGACAATTATGAATAAAGAAGAGATAGGATCAGACATGAAGAGAGAGAGCATGATGAGTATTGAAGGGATCACCATTACAATTGAGCCTATAAACTTGAAAGTCATGAAGAACCCCTACTGGCCACTCATAATATGATTAACATTAGAGAAGTAGTATATATCCCTACTAGGCATGTAAGGGATAGTCGCATTAACCGATTGGATATGAATAACATTCCCAAATTTAAAGGTGGATATAGTGTAGATTCACAACACTATCTTCAAGCATTCCATGATGTTTGTGCCCTTCAAAATATTAAGAGCGATTGGAAAAATTTAATGTTGTTTCCTAGAATACTCATCTAGGAGGCAAAGAGTTGGTACATATTCTTAGAAGGAGAATTAATTCGAAGATGGTATACCATGCTAGAGCTTTTTAATGACAAGTATCAAACCTACTCAAGAGTGTCTAATTAAAGAAAAGAAATCCAAGGATAGAAGTAAGGGACAAATGAATCCCATGATGCGGTAATGAATAGATATTATTCTTTACTGCATAGATGCTCGAGCCATTGATTTTCACAAAGGGAAAAACTAAGGCATATTATTGATGGGTTAAGGAACATAAATAAAGAAACTCTTGGGGCATATAAATAAGGTAGGTTATCAAAAATGATAGCCCATTGAATTCAAAGGTTGATAGACCAAGTGGCTAAAGAAAAAAGAGAGTTGAAGAAAGGGAATTAGTTGAAAAATACAACAGAGATTCTGCAATAAGGAAAAGAGATGTTAAAATGTGCAATAGATAGAAAGATGAAACTTTAGAGAATGTCATTCAAATGAAGACTCTACTTATCCAGAAATTAGTCAATGACATTACTGTACTGACCTAAATCATTGGTGTAAGGATGGAAGGAAAACAGACACCGAGAGATCGTTGGGCAGGCACAGCTGACCCTGCCTTCGCTTGAGGGCAAGCTGAAAAAGGGAACGAAGGCAGAGTGCCTTGGAAGGTCTGCACGCAAATCAACCAAGGACTTCCCTGAGCGTAAGCTACAGCTAGCGCTGGGGTTATCGTAAACAGGATGTAAACACAATGTAGACAACGATACGAAATGTAAATAAAGCGTACTAAATTATGAATAAAGCATAAACAAAGTTATATTTGTAAAGCATAAACAGAACTAAACAATGTAAATGGGAGGCAATAATGAAATTGTATTATATTGTTTTTAATAAAATGTGCACTGGTCAAAGCGTAGTTGCACAAGTGTGAATGGCAAGTCAAACGCCTAGCCCCGGAAAGATATGACACGATGATGTGATGATGTGAGAAGAACTTGGAAGCCAAAAATCAGATGTGTCGAGTGCCCAAGGATTGCAAGTTCTGTCCTCCTTCAGAATTTCCAATCTCTCCAATCTTTGCCTCTTCCTCTCCCTTCTCTCTTGCTGCTTTTGCTTTGCTTCTCTTTGCCTCCTCCTCTAGTTTGTGTGAATTGATAGGGTATTTATAGGGTTGGGCTAGGGTTTTCTTTGACCAGGTTCAATGTATTTTACAATTTGTGGGTCATTCAAGCCCATAAAAAAAATACAAATTAGAAATATATGCCCTCAAGCGATAAAAAAAAATTTAAAAATTTAAAAAGATTAGCTACAACTCTAGCCCGCTTGGAAAAATTATATATATATATATTGCTAAATATTTGGCCTAATTTTGCATGGGCTTTCATATCCCTTTGCCATTTTATAGATTTCTTGAAAAAAAAAATCAAGAAGGATTAACACCGCCTCGCTTGTCTAGCATCCAATGTGACTTGCAGTGTGACCTGTAGTGTGACCTCCAAAACTTGCAATTTTGGGCTGAAATCTGGAATTTTTGAAGGCTGGGACCCATAGTTATCAATAGTGGACCTTGAGGACAACTTACACCCTTAAAATCAAGTCATTTTGGCTTAGTTTTGGGGCTCTAAAAGTTGGTGACGCTGATCCTTACGTTGTGCAGCGTCTGAAAAAGTAACCCCAGCGTTACCAAGTCAAAATGGCACATTTGAGGCCCAAATCTTGATTTTCTGGAGGCTGGGAGCTACTGGGGACCTTGGTGAAGGTCATGGGGGGTCCTTGTGCTCAATTTTGGCCTGTTTTGACTCAATTTCTGGGCTCCAAAAGTTGGTGACGCTGATCCTTACGCTGTGCAGCGTCTGTGGGCCCCGGGGGAACCTTGCCTGTTGAATCATGGATCATCGGGGGCTGTTTCGGAGGCCTCCAAGTTTGGTCACGCTGTACTCATGTTGGGCAGTAGCATGAATTAGCTTGATTCTTATCTAAAAGTGCTAGGCCAATATTAGTGGTGTTTCATTGGCCCCTCTTTGTTGACGTCTGGAGGAATTCACCCGAGAGGCGTCGACAAAGAAGTGCAAACACCATGAACAAACAAGTACCAAACATTAACCATCAGCCCTTGGCTAGATGTCATCGCACCATTTTCAAAAGTACATGGGATTGAGGGAATGTGGTTTAAGATGCAAGGGAATCAGTTGTAACCATGGAAGCTAGTAGGTTAAGGGCCATGATTACTACTGGGATTTTTGGGAGAGGAATGTTCTCTTGAGAACAAATAATGTCATTGGTCCTTGTCAATAGCCAAGTTTTTTGCAGACTCGGAACCAAGATATAGGAGGTACGTTCTTTGGAGAAACGGGACTCTTATAGAGTATTTGCGGGGCCTGTTGTAAACAGCCAAAGCCACGCAATGATGTGTAACATGGTCTCTTTGAGACATGAGTGTAATTGTTTTTCAAGACAATTGCCTTCTCACCTGGGGCTTGTATGAGAATGGCCAATAGTCTTTTGTTTATGATGTCGATGGGGTCTTGAAGACCTTTTTCGTGCCTTTTGCTCTTTTTTTTGTTTTGTTTTGTTTTTCTTTTCTTTCGGTCTTTTTTTGTTTTTTTTTCTTTTTTTTTGGTCTTTTTGAAAGAGCTTGCTTTTTGTGCCATGCTTGTGTATGAGCACTTGCATTTTGCATCATGTACTATGTATTGTGTTTTGCGTCGCAGCGACTTAGAGAGCTACAGTATGCAACAGTGTATCAAGAGTTTTGAGGTGAGCAGAACATATCAAGGGGGATGTAATTGAATAGGCTAAGGGGAGCATGATTGGGAAATAGGGGATGCATCGGGAGTCAGGAATGTACTAATGAATGGATTAATTAAACCAGTCGTGTGCGTCAGGAAAAATGTGATACCTTGTTGTCATGATGAAGTGCATCTATGTACGAACGCCTCAAGAGTGTCATCTTGCAAACACAACTCCAAGAAGACAAGAAAATCACAAATGAAACAATCAGCTAAACACTTTAAACAAGGAGTTGGAGTCACCACGTGCAGCTTTCATAGAAAATAGAATCATGAACATCATCAGTTTCATTAGGCCCCATGGGATGAATCATGCAACAAGTCTTTGTGGAACAGGAACAGCCAACTGCAGCAATAGATCTTTTCAAATTTTTGCCTAGTCATCAATGAATTCGCTAGTTTATAGTCTTAGTGGACTGTTGTGGATTAGTTTCACGTCATAACCCCGTGGATGGTGCCAGTTTAGCGTCGTAGCGTACGGTGCATTACTAGTTTATAGTCATAGCAGACTATGAAGAGACAAACTAGTTTATAGTCTTAGTGGACTCTGGATGCCAGTTTCATGTCATGGTGGACAGATGTAGCAGTTTAGTGTCATACCGGACAGAACTTTGTGGTATCAGTTTTAAGTCATGATCCAGGACTATTCTGTGGTATCAGTTTTAAGTCATGCTCCAGGACTATCTGTGCCAGTTTATAGTCATAGCGGACTAATGCTTACCTTGCTTGTGTAAAGTGTGATGCTGCATTCATGGTCATGCTACATGCCTATGAGATCCTACAAAAAAAATCAACTAGGAAGAAAACAACATCAAGCGACACTTGCCGTACATAGAGTTAGAATGTATGAATGAAAGAAAAGCAATGCAAAAAATGATAGATTTAGGCCGTTCTGGGCCATATGCTAGTTTAAGGCCTTTTTAGGCCATGTATTTTTGTAGTTTTATGTTTTTCATTATTTTTTTTCTTTGTTTTCTAGAGTATATGTGTGCAACTAAATGTAACATAAATTTTTAAAGTGTAAAGCAAGATGTAAGGTAAATACTTGGAAAAGAAAGCAACGACCATGCAAGAATCTAAATCGTAAGTTGTAACTTGTAAGCGAAAATTCAAAGTAAGATGACAGGAGTTTGTAAATCTGTAATTTGTTGGCTCTAGTTTAAAGCCATTTCAGGTTTGGTACATCAGTTTAAAGTCTTGATGGACGGTTGCATCTATTGTTAAAGAAAGGATTACCAGTTTTATGCCATGGTGGGCCAAAGGTAGTAATGCTTTCAAGAAGTTTTAAATGGAACCAGCCATTTCTGACCGTGGCTAGTTTAATGTCATTGCAAACAGTTCATAGTTTAACGTCATTTTGGACAGTTCATAGTTTAACATCATTTCGGACAGTTTGTAGTTTAACATCATTTCGGACAGTTTGTAGTTTAACGTCATTTCGAACAGTTCATAGTTTAACGTCATTTCAGACAGTTTGTAGTTTAACATCATTTCATACAGTTCATAGTTTAACGTCATTTCGGACAGTTCGTAGCTTAACGTCATTTTGGATAGTTTGTATCATTCGTTCTAGTTGTTGAGTTGCCTCTTGATCTTTTGTAGCTTAACATGTGGGGTTGGGTGTATGGGTATGATTTTATATTCACCTTCCCCTTCATCAGTGATGTCAAAGGGTAGTTCCAACCAAGAGATATCAGCAGGA
>MNCI01003306.1:530506-600841 GCA_015680685.1 Gnetum montanum | reverse complement strand
ACAAACTTAAAGAAGTATTCTTTTGTTTTAAGGCTTGTGTGACCTGGGTCAACGCATTTGCTAGGTCTTTTCCATTTGGGACATTCTTATCTGTAGGGATTTGGTCCATTTGACCTAACATTCGTATTTCTCGTGGACGGGTTTTTATGTTAGTAGCTGAGAATGTTGGGTTTGGGATATGACTTGTAACTTCATCTTTGTTTTGGTGACTTGTACTAGGCTCATTAACGGATGAACTTATGGGAATGGTGCTTAGCGGTGTAGGCTTTGGCAGTCCTAATTTGTGTCCATGGTTTTCTCTCTCCATGTGCTCTCTTTTTTCTTTTTCCAAGCATTCTCTTATTAGCCTATCGGCAAGACGTTCTCGCAAAGGTCGTCGAGAAGTGGAGGTGGGTTGTGTGCCAAGGTGTTTTGGCACCCGGACCACAAAGGGAATGGGTCGGTTTTCAGATGGTATGTTTGTTGTGGTGGCAACCGAAGGAGGTATGCGGATGATGAATGGTTTTGATGGTGTGGGGGACGTGCGTGTGGTAAAAGGGGTTTGAGGAGATGTTGGGGTAGGTGTGTTTTCTGAAGGCCTCTGAATCACAAAAGGTCTTCGCGGAACGTCTTATCTGTTTTCCATATGGATAGTATTAATCACATATGGGGCATCGTTGGTTTTGGTATTGAGAGGATCCTTGTAGACCCCCATGGATTGGTTTTGAGGCCTTACTGGGTTTGTCTCATCGAACACTACTTCACCCCCATCTATCATGCGTTGTATGTCTTGTTTCAATGCAAAGCAATAATCAGTCCCATGACCACACCGTTGATGATATTCACAAAACCTATCCAACCTAAAGCCTTTTGGAATGGGAGGTTCGTTGGCTGTTGCTAAGGCTGGATTTTTGGCCAATTCGCAAAAGCGATCATGTCTTTGTGAGGCCGCAGGAGACATTTGTTTGTGTTGAATTAGCCCAGCCTTTAGAAGTTGATCAAGTAGTTGTGAAGGCTTCATGGGCAATGATGTGTATTGAGTAGGGCCTTTCCTTTCAAAGGTACATGCATGACCTGTGTTGTTGTTTCTATTTGAGGAATTTTCAGATGTATGAGTGGGTGCTGTTCTTTCATAGTTATTTGGGATAGCGGGTTGTTTTCCCTGAGCCACTGCTACTACCGTTGTTTTGGATTTATCTTTCCTCATGTGTTGGCTCCTAAAGGCTGAGTAGGCTGGGTCATTACTTGTTTGTGCTACTTCTTCTTTGTCTTTGATTTGTACGAATGCTTGGCTCAATGTGCAGGCTTTCAGGTAGTAAATTTTTGACTTAATAAAGTCATCCACGGCTAATTTGAGGATAGTGAGTAAATATGTTTCGGGGATAGGTTCGTGAAGTTCGTTTAGGGTTGCACTCCACCTTTGGATAAATTTCTGTGCTGGCTCTAAAGGTGCTTGTTTAATTTGAATCAAGCTATCTAATGTGGCTTCAGGTTTTAAGTTGTACTTGAAACAGTGACAAACTGATGCAGCAAATTCTCTAAAGAAGATATGGAGCTACGGGGTAAAGATCGGTACTAGTCTAAGGCTCTTCCGATTAAGGACATTGCAAACACTTGGAAGATTACATGGGGCCATGCTTGAAGTAAAAGGCTTTTAGTTCTAAATGTCACTAGGTGGGCATTTGGGTCCACTTCTCCATTGTACTTAGTCAGTTGAGGTAATGAGACCCCTTTTGGCAAGGTCAAGGGTGGAACTGAGGGATCAATTGGGTCATCTTGATAGAAATCTAGTACCTTGACTTCCTCATTGTTGAAGGTTTTAAGGCGTTTTAATTCTTCTGCCAACGAGTGCTCCATTTTTTGTGTGTCTGCCCATTCTTGGGCAGTAGGCAAACCAATGGATTGAGTTGATTATGGATGATAATGGTTTTATTGTTGCATTGTTTGTGGAAAAGCAGGTTGTTGGGCTAACATTTGTTGTGGTGGGATGGTATTTGGGACTGAGACTACTGGTGGAACCCATTGCCCAACCACATGTTGTGAGGCAACACCTTGAACATGTTGGGTAGGAGTAATCAATGGTGCCCTATGAATTTGCATCTGGGGTATGTAATGGGTGGATGTGGAAGCTGGTATGACTGACGGTATTCCAGTTACTTGAGGTTGGAAGATTAACCCTGCGTTGGTTTGGGGGAGTTTTTGGGACTGCACTGGTGGAGGAATGATGGAAGTGGACACATCAGAATAAAAAATGTTGGGTACAGAGAAGATAGGAATGGAAGTAGGTACCTCTTGTCTAGAAATTGGTGCTCGAGTGTTTGCGGATGAAGGAGGAAGCATAGTTTCTTCCAAGAAAGGATGGAATAATGGGTTTGTGTAGGCATGGGGGCTAACGGTATGGTATGATTCTCCATGTTCAGATTGGGCTGCAAAGTCATCTTCTTCATCTTGAGGCTCTATGGGAGGTAGTTGTAAGGCTTGACTTCTAGCCATAAGAAGTTGGGATATGAGTTTATGATGGTTTTCAGATAGTGGGATTATGTCAAAAGCTGAAGGGATAAACTCACGTCCTCCTTTATGGATGAATTCATATTCTCGCTTAGCTTCCCTCTCTATACGATCAATGGGTAGGTTGGCTTGGATCTTAACACAGATAAAATTATATTGTTCGGGTGTAAGAGTTGCGTGAATAGGGCCTTTGCCTTGTAGCCTGAGGGATTGGCGTGTAGGGCCTTGAGGATTTATGTGTTCAATAACGGTTATAGATTCCGTAGCAGTCACAGGGTTTGAAGCAATTGGTAGTGTTACTGGGTTGACTTGGGAAGATTCCATGATAAATGTGAATGGACTGGGATAGACGAATGGAGTTGGATCGTAAGCAGTTGTAGTGTGGGGTGACACAAGCTTAGTGTGATTTACAGGGATGAAGAGACTCAAATGGGCAAGATGGATGAGTTTTGATAGGTAGTGAGGTTTTAATCAGTAACAAGAAAGTGGCCCTCCTTCTAGCGCCAAAAACTGTATTGACCTAAATCGTCGGTGTAAGGCTGGAAGGGAAACAGACACCGAGAGATCATTGGGCAGGCATAGCTGACCCTGCCTTCGCTTGAGGGCAAGCTGGAAAAGGGAACGAAGGCAGAGTGCCTTGGATGGTCTGCATGCAAATCAACCAAGGACTTCCCCGAGCGTAAGCTACGGCTAGTGCTGGGGTTATGGTAAACAGGATGTAAACGGAATGTAGACAACGATACGAAATGTAAATAAAGCGTACTAAATTATGAATAAAGCATAAACAAAGTTATATTTGTAAAGCATAAATAGAACTAAACAATGTAAATGGGAGGCAATAATGAAACTGTATTATATTGTTTTTAAAAAAATGTGCACTGGTCAAAGCGTCGTTGCACAAGTGTGAATGGCAAGTCAAACGCCTAGCCCCGGAAAGATATGACACAATGATGCGACGATGCGAGAAGAACTTGGAAGCCAAAAATTAGATGTGTTGAGTGCCCAAGGATTGCAAGTTCTGTCCTCCTTCAGAATTTCCAATCTCTCCAATCTTTGCCTCTTCCTCTCCCTTCTCTCTTGCTGCTTTTGCTTTGCTTCTCTTTGCCTCCTCCTCTATTTTGTGTGAATTGATAGGGTATTTATAGGGTTGGGCTAGGGTTTGGCTAGGGTTTTCTTTGACCAGGTTCAATGTATTTTACAATTTGTGGGTCATTTAAGCCCATAAAAAAAATACAAATTAGAAATACAAGCCCTCAAGCGATAAAAAAAAATTTAAAAATTTAAAAAGATTAGCTCCAACTCTAGCCCGCTTGGAAAAATTATATATATATATATGCTGAATATTTGGCCTGATTTTGCATGGGCTTTCATATCCCTTTGCCATTTTATAGATTTCTTGAAAAAAAAAATCAAGAAGGATTAACACCGCCTCGCTTGTCTAGCATCCAGCGTGACTTGCAGTGTGACCTCCAAAACTTGCAATTTTGGGCTGAAATCTAGAATTTGTGAAGGCTGGGACCCATAGTTATTAATAGTGGACCTTGAGGATGACTTACACCCTTAAAATCAAGTCATTTTGGCTTAGTTTTGGGGCTCTAAAAGTTGGTGACGGTGATCCTTACGCTATGCAACGTCTGAAAAAGTAACCCCAGCGTCACCAAGTCAAAATGGCACATTTGAGGCCCAAATCTTAATTTTCTGGAGGCTGGGAGCTACTGGGGACCTTGGTGAAGGTCATGGGATGTCCTTGTGCTTAATTTCGGCCTGTTTTGACTCAATTTCTGGGCTCCAAAAGTTGGTGACGCTGATCCTTACGCTGTGCAGCGTCTGTGGGCCCCGGGGGAACCTTGCCTCTTGAATCATGGACCATCGGGGGCTGTTTCGGAGGCCTCCAAGTTTGGTCACGCTGTACTCATGTTGGGCAGCAGCATGACTTAGCTTGATTCTTATCTAAAGGTGCTAGGCCAAAATTAGTGGTGTTTCAATTACAACAAAGGTAGAGAAAATGTGGAACTTAGTAGATGAGAAATCACTACTACACTTAAGATAGTAAAGGAGAAGATTGAAAAAGCTCTAAACAAGAACAAATTAAAGAAGAAAAGAAGAGATAACAGATGAGAGAATTACAAACATAAATGGAAAGTTTCTTTAGTTGAGGAGTTTACAAACTCTAGTTTAGAAGATGAAGAAGGATGGAAAGCATGCCAATATGAACATCCTAAGGGATGTTGTCCTATCATGGCCCACTTGCAAGAGTCTGGGCATATGCACTTAACCTAATATTTTTTAAAAAGTAGATGCCAAAATGAATAACTTATCCATAGGGTAATCTCAGAAAACCCTTTCAACCATCATATTATCTAAGTAGAGCTTATCCTCAACCACAAGACCAATACTAGCAACAGTGGCAACAACCACAACCATGGGGAATACCATCGCTAAGGTAGTAATATCCATACAAGTAACCTAATCTTTATGGATATTATGCTCAACATCCAATATCTCTAGGAAATCTTGTGATCTGTACGTCCTCTTACTACTATCCATCAAAATGTCATAAGGCCACCACTTTACGAATGGATCCTAATTCTTACGCACATCAACCAAAAATCGGTTTGTCAATCCAACCTCTTAATTCTCTACCACCGGTACGACCATCAGTTATGCAAGGAGAACTATCATCACAACCACAACAGAGAGTGCTACAAGGGTAGTAAATATACAAAGAGAGGATCATAGCAACAATACTAAAGGCAAATCTAGAAAATGTTCTTTCTTTAGGACAAGTCTAGAAAGGGCTAGTAGAGTCAGGACTTCATTGCATCATGATCCTTCAATAATAAATCCTCCTACAAACACTATGCTTCTACAACAACCAAATCAAAAGATTACAACTTTCATAATAACTAATATAGTATAAAACTGGATAAAAGAAAGAATTCTTCCTAAGAAAAGAATAGATCTAGGAAATTTTTTGATTTATTTACAAATTATGATAAATTCACCATGTAAGGCTCTACTCGACTCAAGTTCTGGAGCTAACTTGATATCTCAAGAAACATACAAGGCATGAAACCTACCATCCTTAAGGAAGTGCAACATAAGACTAGAGCTTGCAAATCAATTAGTCACCATTCCTTTGAGACAAATAGAAGATGTAGTGACCACAATTAGTGGGTAGTCTTATCCAATAGGTTTTTTTTGTGATCAATGTGAAGAATGATGACAAGGAATTTCCTATCATTATGGGAAGAGCATGGCTTAGCACAAATGATGCTAAGTTAGAAACAAGAGACTTATCCTTGGAAATTTCCAAGGAAGATGAGCAAGAAGCCATACATACACAAAAAATTCCATGCATTGCTGATGATAAAGAAGGATGGTTTTGTGGACTAAAACTTCAAAATGATAACATGATTCTTACAACAACCCACAATAAATGTGACAAACAAGTGTGTGTATAAGAAGAGGCAATGGCCACTAAACTAAGAGACACCTAGTGGTTAAGAGATGAGAGCATAAAACTACCCAAAATATGCATGGAAACACCCAATTCACATATTAACTTCTACCCCAAGAAAATGGCCCACACTAAGAACTTACAAAAGGACATCTTAAACTATGACTATACACCAACAATAAGTAGTAAACATGGAGACCTAAAATCTAAATTTAAGAATAAACAAGTGAACACAATTAGATCTTTTGAAATGAAAATATCATCTAGTCCAACATCATATGTATCTCCAAAATATTAGAATTTAATTATCATTAATGTCACATGGGATAATAAAAAAAATCTAAATCACTTAGAATGATGATGAGTAGTTAAGCATCCAACACTCTACCATACAAGTCATTAGTGCTCACGTGCAACTAGATCATAATCCACAGATATACAATGTAATTATGCTAGTAATTAATGTTAAGGCTGAGATCACTATCTTCCCACTTTGAGTTAATGAAGTTCAAGTGTATGGTTTAACTCTTAGTGAGGCATATGATTTGTTGATGTTATGAGGCTCTTGATACTCATAATAGTAAACATAGTTGAAGATAAAGCTCTAAGTCTAGTGAACTAGGAAACATAAATCTAACTTAACCTAGTGGGATGAATATTTGGTTCTAGCCTACCATTCATATCTTGGACTCATGTAGTCATCAATAGGATTCTCAAGTGGTATTACTATTGAGCAAATCAAGCAACACCACTATTGGGTTACCAGATAACTACACTTAGTGCTTGAAAATAGTTGTATCCATATCACTTACTAATAACATGTAATGTAAAATATTTGGAATGTAAATGATTAACTAGAAAACAAGAAAATTATTCTAAGTAAACAATTAGAAAACTAAGTGGATGCTACAATGATGAAAAGTAATCTTGATCTTTATTGTTGATCATGAACTACATCCAAGTGCAACTCACTCTAATAAAAACACCAAACAACTACTGAACACCACACTGCGAGCATTTACTCTATCACTAAACTACAAAAAAAAAACAAATACAAGACTTTTGCTAATTGTTGAAATAAAAAGTTACCGATTGTGTGCCCAAGTGTTAGTATTTATAGGATTACAAACATTCCAAGACATCACATCAATGATGACGTAGGATGAGCTATGATATCATTGATATGATATTGTAGTTACGATATCATACTACAACAAAAATTATCTTTATCATATCCCCATGACTAGCTAGAAACTCTTCCTTGAGTTAAAACAAAATGAAGATAAAGGCCCTTACAAAACTAGGAGGTAGGCTAGAGTTGATACAACTGACTATTTACATGACTCTGTGAATGCCGCATTGGTGAATTTACAAAATGACATAATCTCACGACAACAAAACAAAACAAAATAAAACTTGGAGTAGCTTGATGTAGGTTATGTTCTGGGCAATGAAGGCTCTTCCATTGGCTTCTTCCCTTTGTTATCAAGGTTCTAAAATTGATAGCAATTCAAGAGTGCCTAAATATTTTTTTACTCTGTCCTTGGGTCATGAACTGTTCATGCTTATTGAGTAATGCTAGATAGAGCTAGCACATCTTGTGGGCATGGCAGTTGTGAAAACATTTTGTTGGCCTTCACGTACCAAGTTGCAAATTTCCTTTTTTCCTCTTCAAAAGTCTTGCCCATGTTTCTTAGTTCTTGGTAATCTATCATTTGATGCACTAGGTTTGCTACTACATCTTTTTGTCCTGGGTAACTAGCCTTGATAATTTTGAGCTCAGAGTTTTGCATGTGCAATTTTTTTAGTGCATCCTTTCTATTAGCAAACTACTCATACATGGCATACACAACTTCTACATGTTGCTCAAGCTCATTTCAAGGTCACCCTATTATTAACATGGCCAAGTTAGCATATCAAAGATTTGCTAACCCCATGTATTCTATCAAGTCCTCTATATACAGGTTTTTATTTTTCACCTTAGCCTTGTTAACATGGGTAAGACTATCCAAGATGGGTTACCAATGAACTGATTTTAGCCGTTTCCATCTAGATTATTTATTTATTTATTTACTTATACATGCCCACTTGATCTATGAAATGCTCCTTAAGTTGTTCATGTCTCTTGGCCTCATTCTTCCACATGCTTATTTTGATTGTAGATTTTTGGCAAATTACAAATTCTTCCATTAATAGGGTCTTATTTTCTTAGGCTAATCTACTGATGTCTTGATTGACTCAAATTAACTATTCTTGCAATTAATGAATGCTTTTCTTGAGATCATTTTTATGTTTCTCCACATCAATCAACTTGGTATTGACAACAAAAAGTTTTTGATTCTCTTCTTGTAGGAATGTGAGAGCTTTAGCATATGCATATGTTTATGCTTGAACAATGGATGCATCCCACACTACCTTCTCCTTCTCCTTTTCCATTTGTATGTTATGGAAAATTAGTTGCCTTACATGATCGATTCTAAATTCATAAATTTTGTCTAGTGCTACGAATTGTGCATGGTCTCTTCTCTTTGCTCTTATAGTTGCTAATTCTACTTTATTTTTTGCATGTTCAACCCTAGTTTTTTCCATGATCAACTTTTCATTTATGGAAATTAGAAGAAACTATATTATTATGATATCACTAGGGATATCAAACAAATTTTGCATGACCTGGCCCATCTACAACAATTTGTCCATCACATCTTCATGCTCAATAGAAGTCATTGAGGTATTGGTGAGCATTTGAACATGTCTTTCTCTAGAAATATTAGATGGTGGCACAACATAAACATTGAAGGATTCCTTAACATGATTAGTTATAACTTCAGCTGATCCTACTACATCCTAGTGCTGTATAGTTGCAATGGTGGCACCTTCATCAATTTCAAGCATGACTTGGAATGATGCAGCATTTCCTAAGATTTTCTGTGTCCAATCATCCTCTCCTCTTGTTTGTAGTGACACTTGCCGACTTACAGGATTTGTAGAAATGCTGGGCATGACTGAACTCTCTCTTACTTTGTAAAGAATGGCACCCTCCCTTATTTCCTTGTTAATAGTTTCTACAATCTATTATAGATGACTCATCGATAGTCTGTAGTCTTGTGGTAGTGGTGGTGGAGCTTATTGTGGTTGTTGTTCTCTAGTAGGTGGCTGGCTATTGGGTCTTTCTTATTGTTGTTAACTAGTAGCTAGAAGGTTATTGGTAGGAGTTGAACCTACAACCCCATAAAAGCCTACTAGCTTTTCTAGCTAATCTTTCTTAGGAGGTAGGGGCTTTGACATTTCTACATAGAAAGTGTTCTAGGTTTTCCTTAAGACATCATTGGTGTAGCCCAGGATTCCTACTTGCTTGCACATCTTCCTTATCAAACAGGGGAATGGCAGTGTTGGTTTTCCTACCTTCTTCTCCTTAAACTACCTTTGGATTTCTAGGAAGAGCAAATGGACGATGTTGGCATTGAATTTTCTCATTAGAATTGCACTTCTGTGGGTTGCATAAGTTAAAATAAAATTGAGCCTTTTAGTTGGAAATAGTTGGTATGTCCCAATCTTGAAATAGATCTTTTCCTTAGTAGTCATCTCACTAGAATCTTTCTCTTCCTTGCTCTAGGTTCTTTGTAGCCATAATTTCTTGGCATTTGTGTCAGATCCTATGGAGATTTGTATCACATTAGCTCCTTCATTTGGGATAATTAGGGCTTTGGCAATTGCCTCTACTGAGCAAGATATCGAAACTCCTTCTATTCTCACTGTAGCATATGCTTACTTGTGCTACCAAAACTAATAATTTTATCCCAAATACCATTCACCACTATTGGGCAATGTAGGCCATATGGGAGATGCTTTAAGTGGCATCCTTATAGCCTATATAGCAAACTTCATGAAGGGTCCAAAGTTCAATTCCACGATGACTGTGGACATGATAGAATTTTCTTGGATGGCACATAGACATTCATTAGATAACATGAGATGTTTTCCCTATTTTGGTGCTGGTGGAACCTCTACTTCTACTTGTGCAAAGTGTTCAATAGTAGGAGTTTGTTGGTGTATGCTGAATGATTGAGCCTCCTACTCTGCATGTTCAGCTTGTGAAGTTTGTTCTCCTGCTTGGCCTCTCCCACAACCTCTTGGTCTCTTGCCACCTTGTTGGGAAGGTCCTTCAGCTGTTGGTCTTTCTAGGACCATCTACAATCAATAAGAGTTCATGATTATTAAAGTGTTATCATTAAATCGTATAGTTCATTACCCTTTTCATACTCTTAGTTTGATCGAGTTCCTATCTTATCATGGTTGCAGACTTAGAAAAATTTCAAAAAGAAATTTCCAAGTGCTATATTCCTTATTATTATGACCTTCAATAGTTATCATTTTGTACCTGTGTTTGGTTAATATGGTTATTCAGAAGAATTGGTTAAGTTCTTTGGCTGAAATTTGGTTAGTTAGGTATAATCATTTTGTTATTCTCTTATACTTATCCTTGATAATGTCTTTTGGGTGTTAGAAAATTTTGTTTCAATTTTTTGAATGTATGCATACTAAAACGCCCCACACTTAAGTTGAGCACTCTAGGATCAACAGGATCATAGAAATCAAAGCTATGGTGAGAAAGTTATTGCTTCAGGAAGTTAGGTTGTTAGAGCTTAGAAAAATTACAAAACCTCCTCTTACTATGAAATGGTAGAATGAAAAATTTCTCTGACTCCCATGCATATATATACTCTTTTTATTTATGTAATTTCATTGATACAACATCATAGCTTTGACATCATAAGGCCTCATACATTGTAGCTCTGACATCGCTGTTAAAAAATTTCAATTTTTGAGCAATTTTCAATGGAAAAAATGAGTCAATTGGATGACTCGGAAGACATAGAAACTATCTCTAAGGGATCACGAATCATAAATGATGTTTAGAATTAAAAAATTTTAATTTGAAAGTCTTAAGAAAGGAATTTTGAACAACGAAAGTTTATTGAGTTGTTATGAGATGGTGATGAGTGGCAAGGTACCCCTACACTCAACCATACGAATACAAGAATTTTCATGCGTGATCCGGTCGAACTTTGCAGACAGACTAGTTGTGGCACCTAGATAGTTAGCCTTAGGTCATAGTTCGTTGTCTTCCCACCTGGACTAGTATTATCTTTGTCACGTATGATTTAGTCCAGAGTGAGGTGTATGATGTGGTCCTAATCTAATGCTACTTTTGAAGGCAATGGAAAGTAATATTAACTAAGCTAGAAGAAAAGGGTAAGAGAGAATCTAAACTAGCCTAAGTGTGATGAGCATCCGTTCCTTGATTATCCGTACACATCTTGGACTTCGTGCATGACTACCATTGGGATTACCAAGCGCAGATCCTAGGTACGCTACTAGGTTACCAAGTAATCACACTTAAATGCTCGTAATCAAGTTGTACTCATTCTGCATTTTAACATGAGTTTAAGGGTGAGAAAGATTTAACTAAAAAAGCAATAAATAATAATTAAATAAATAATTAATTAAACTAAGTGAATTCTGCAATGATGAAGTAATCTCGATCTTTATTTCTGGTCATGTGTGTGTCCAAGTACGTCACACTCGAATAAAGGATGCTGTACAATTACATTCACCACACTGCAGGCAAACACTGGAAAATAATTCTATCTCTGGAAGCGAAAAACTACTAGAGCTTCACTAAGGAACTAAACTAGATGCCTAAAACTGGGAAAGCTGCCTCTTATTTATAGACATTGAGGCAAGCCGCGATATTGCGTATGCAATATCATGTATGTGATATAGCATCAGCTATGATTCCGCGGATGCGATATCGTGGGTGCGTTATCGCAGCTGTCAGCAAATTCATGACTCATTAGATGGATTGAAGATTTTGAATTGTTACAAAATTTCTAAGATGGTATGGAAAGTATGTATTGAGTCTACATTATTTTTGAAGACACAAGATGATGTGGAATTACTTGTCAAGTATGAGATACAACAATTATACAAGTAGGTCCTCCTCAAAATAGGCTTCATTCCTTAGTGCCCTTATATGGACAAGTCCAAAAGTGTCTATAGGCACTCAAGGAATCGAATGTAAGACATATCTATCTAGCAAAACACACATGTTAGTATTGCTAGATTGGAAAAATAACACTATATTATACAAAACCACAAAGTTATAATTAAATATACAATGAGATGAAATGGACTATAGAAGGGATTGCTGAAACCGAGATGTGAGGTATCTTACCATATGCATAATGAATTCTTGTGTATGATGTGTGGTTAAAGTAATCATTAGCCTTTCTATCCAAGATTCAAACCAAAGTCCAAACCACTTTCTAGTGACATCGCATTGCCTCATCCCTAGGGCTCACAACCATAAGACTACCATTGTTGCAAGAAGTATTACCACTTGACAATGTTGTTCAAGTAAGGAGTTTTATTAGTAGCACATAGTTATTATTTTTTTAGATTTTTTGAGAAGCCACCTACCTTTAAGTATGGGTAATATGTCTTTCTAGTGGGACCCCGATAAATTTTATTCTATGCTTTTATTTTATTTTTACTATGTCAACCTTACTAGAGAACTACCTTCAAGCATGGGTAACATGTCTTTCTAGTAACATGGTAAGGTAACACTTATTGTTCTATTACTTCCATTTTTCATTTGAACTTCAAAAAATAATACATCCATGACAACATGATAGAACTTACAATAGTAATCCTAGAAAATCCACAAGTCCCTTTGATGTCATACCCTTTTCATTTGCACTTGGTTCTTCACTCTTCTATCCAAGCATAATGAGCATAGGTTTATTCTTAGCTTTATTGTAAGAAGAATATCATTATGACCATGGTAAGAACCTCTTATTGTTGGAATGGATGGATGGATGTCATGGTCTCATTGTATAGGTAATTAGTCCTTTATGATTGATAATATAGGGCAATCTTCACCTTATTGGGACTACATCTTGCTTTGTCCCATGCATTTAATTGGAAAAATAACAAAAATATGTACAAAATGGGTAATGAAGATCATAGCAAAATGGTAAAATAGAGGAAGAATTTGAAAAATATCAAAGAATAGCAAATGTTTTAGAAATAAAAAAGTTTAAAAGAATGAAGAGATATCAAAGAATGTGAAAATGGTAATAAGAAAAGTAAAAAGTAAAATAAAAATTATAAATAAAAAGTTAAAAATCACTTATTAATTCCTTAATCAACATAAGGTATCTCCCCCATGACTAAACTCATGGATGAGTGTTTGGAAAATGGACCCTAGATACCCTAGATTATACACTCTAGGTTTCTCATTTACCATCCTTAGTGATTTAGTTTTTTGGTTAGTATCCCTTGTACTCTTGATGGTTATCAAATTTTGATCATCTAAGGATATATATCCCATTGGACTAGATGGTATTTCCCTCTGAAAAGATCCAACTATACATTATGATTTATTCTTAAATTCAAATTTTAAGCCTCCATTTCCATTATGCATTGGTGTATGATCATGGTTTATAATATTCTTTTGTGAGTTTTTAGTTTGGGTTATTTTCTTAGGGTAGGAATTAATAAGTGGGTTAGATGTTTCCATGCATATTCTGGATAGTTTTATGGTCTCAGTTTCTGGTCATTGGATGTCTTTAGATTTGGTGGTCCAGGTTTCTTTTTGTTCACACACTTGTTTCTTACATCTGTTATGGGCTAGTGTAAGGACTATGTTGACATTCTAAAATTTTAGTTCATAACTACACCCTTCGTTATCATTAGTGATGCATGGAATTCTTTGCGTATGTATGGATCCTTGCTTATCTTCCTTAGAGATTTCCATAGATAAATCTCTCATTCATAACTTCCCATAATGATAGGAAATTCCTTGTTATCATTCTTCACATTGGTCACTAAGAAATTTGCTAAATAAGACCACCCATTGATGGTGGTCACTACATCTTCTATCTATCCCAAAGGAATGGTGACAAACTGATCTACATTCTCTATCCTATGTTTCACTTCCTTAAGGGTGATAGGTTCCATGCCTTTTATGTTTCTTGGGATATCATGTTTACTCCAAAACCTGAATCTAGTAGAGCCTTGCATGGTGAATTTCTAGCTACTTATAAATAAATCAAAGGAATTTTTGGATTAATTCTTTTCTTAGAAAGTGACCATGGCTTTATCTTATTTGATACTATATCTATTAACATGATAGTTGTAAGTTTTTGATTTGGTTGTTGCAGAAACATAATTTTCATAGAAGGATTTATCATATAAGGAACATGATTCAGTGTAGTCCTAACTCTACCAACCCTTTCTAGACTTGTCTTGAAGAAAGGATGTTTCTTAGATTTGCCTTTAGTATTGCTAGTATGATCATTACTTTGTATATTTTCTTTCTTAGCAGCATTTATTTGTTGTGGCTATGATGATAGCTCTTCTTGCATTGTTAGTGGTGGCACTAGAGGTAGAGAATTGGAAGGTTGACTTAATGTACCAATCGTTGATTGATGTACGTATGGATTGGAATCCATCCTAGAAGTGGTAGGTCTATAGTGCTCAAGTGGATAATATTAAGAAGTATAAAGTGAAGTCTTCCCTGAAGATATTGGACATTGCACATAGTATCCATAAGGATTTGGTTGTTGATATGGACACTATTGCCTTGGTGTTGGCATTGCCTACACTTGTGGTTGTTGCCAATGTTGTTTATATTGCTCCTATGGTTGTGGATAAGCTCCACTTGGGTAATAAGTTGGTTGGAAGGACTATCTATAGTTACCTTGAGGGTAAGGTAACCTTTTAACATCTACTTTTTGAGGGATTTTGGGTTGGGTGCATATGCCTTTGATTCATGTAAGTGGACCATCATAGCACAACATCCCTTAGGATGTTTCTACTGGCACACTTTGCATCCTTTCTTATCTTCTGAGATTGAGTTAGTACATTCTTCCACTAAATTAACTTTGTATTTTTGCTTATAGAGTTCATGTCCATGGTATCTTTTCTTTTTCTTATTATTACCCTTATTGAAGGATTGTTTAGTTCTAATGAACTGTATTTTACTTAGGCCCTAATATTCGATCTTGAATATTAGATCACATGCTATGTTATCGAATATCTGATATCATGGGATGTGTGCTTGCCTAAAACTATAACACTTAGATGCATGATTCATCTAATTCTTTTATCAATAAAGTAGTTGAACTCTTGTAGTTTTATTTTGTAGTCTTACAGAGCAGTCAATGAGTGCCCATAGTGTGGATATGAGTTAGTTGTACAACGTCTTATTCAAGTGACATTGTACCTGGACACATTCCATGAATGATAATAAGATTAATATTGATTCTTATTCATTGCAACACTTTGACTTAAATTAGATTCACTTTCCATGCAATTTATTTTCCATGTACTTAGTTAATATTTACATTTCCATGCACGTTAATAAATTGGCAGAATGAGGGTGACCAATTTCAAGTGTAAACATGTATTCACTTGGAAATCCCAGTAGCATTATCACTTGGTTTGCCTTAGTAGCATAGTGCTTAGTAATCCCAGTAGTGGATACGTGGGTTCAAGATGTGTATCACAAGCTAGGAATAGACACTCATTACTTGTAGGCTAGTTTAGACTTTATCTTTCCATTGTTAATTAGATTAAATAATTGATTTCTCTATTATCGTTAGGAGTAGCATAAGACAAAAATATCATCAATAGTCATATGCCTAACTTTGGACTAACCATACATGACAAAGCTACCACTAGTCCAAGTGGGAAGACAATGAACTACAATCAAGGCATAACAATCTAGATGCCACAACTAGTCCCATCCATGGAATTCAATTGGATCATGCATGAATACTTTTGATTCATATGGTTAGGTGTAGGGGGTACCTACTACTCATCATTGGAGTTGTTCCTAAGGATGGTGTTAGTTATCTAGATTAGTTATATTATACATGATCACTGTAAAAGTATTACAATTTATCTTTTAGAAAATATTAATATTTTAAGTCACATGTTAAAATAATGTCTTCTTCATATAGGACCAAGTATGATGAGAACACTCATAGGAGAAATGATAGGTTCTATACTAAAGAGAATTGAAGTGAAAAACCTTAAGTAGGAATTTCATCTACTCATTTCAACCCTTACTACACTCAAGGACTACGTTCAGCTAGTATAGACAATCCTAGAGGAGATGAGGAAAGCCCTAGAATAAGGAGGGCCTCAAGGTTTGGGACCTTCTGTAAACTTAGAAAAGATAGATCAAGGGACCATGAGGGATGATATAGGGGCCATGGTAATTCTCTTAGTTCCTCATCTTCCTCTTACTCTTCAACGGTTAGTTCTGATGAAGATGAATGTAGGTATAGAGATAAAGCTCCACTAAGGGGTCAAGATGAAGATATAAATAGAAATAGATGAGATCGTCAAAGTGAGCATAGATGAGATCATCATAGTAAGACAAATAGAAATAGAAATCATCACCACAACATGTCGAATGATGAAGAACCCTTATTGGCTACTAGGAGCATGACATAGATAATGGAGGTAGTTAGAATACCCAAAAGGCATCAAAAGGAAAACTACATCAAACAACTTAATATGGACAACATTCATAAATTTAGGAGAGGCTATAATTCTGATCCACAACATCACGTACAAGCCTTTCATGATGCTTGCACCTTGGAAAACATCGAGAGTAAGTGGTATAGATCATTGGAATTAGGTTCAATCCATCAATGGTCTACAACACTAGAACTCTTCAATGAAAAATACCAAACCTATGTAAGAGTGTCTACCTTAAGAAAACAAATCTAAGGGTGGAAGTAAGAAAATCATGAACTCTTGGATGTGGCCTTGGATAGATACTATTCACTTCTACATAGATGTCCTAGCCATGATTTCTCTCAAAAAGAGTAACTTTTCCACATCGTAGATGGGCTCCATAATGAAACAAGGGAGACCCTTAGGATTTATGCCCAAGGTCAACTATTCAAACTGTAGGCCTGTCAAATACAAACTCTAATTGAGCGGGTGGCAAAAGAAAAAGGAGAGCTATATAAACGAGAGGATGTAAAGGAATATAATTGGGATCCATCTCTTTAAAAGAAGGGGGTCCATATCTATGATGAGGAAAAATAATCAACTCTCAATGAGGTGATTTCAAAAGAAACCTTGCCAATACAAAAGTCTTTCGATGAGCTTGAAGCAAGGATAGATACAATGTGGGAGTTCATGAATAAAAAAGTTACAACTTACATGAAAACCATAGAGGATAGAGTAACACAATAGGAATCAAGTGATCAAAACAAAAGGAAAAAGAACCAAGAAACAACTAGGAACAATTATTAGAAAAAAGGAAAAATGGCTATAGAAGAAGAGGCTATAAACTCAACTACAAAAGAGGAAGATTGATGTGACATCTACCTATATGACCATCCAAAGGGCTATTGCTTAGTCATGTTACATCTACATGAATATTGGGCTTTTTCTTTGAATCCCAAGTTTGTACAAAAATAAATGCCTAGGAAATTACCTTACTCACAAGGTAATTATATACAGTCCTACAACCAACTATGCTATACTAGTGGGACTTCTTATTAGCCTCAAAACTACTATCAATAGTAGTGGCAAAACACATAGTCATGGGAGAGGCCATCATTAAACTAGCACTACGATTATTACCAGTTGGACCCATATAGATATTATGTTCAAAAACTTGTTTTCCCAACTGGTTCTACTTCCTCTAACTCAAATCACTACTACGACTCTCCCGAATATCATCAACCTGCAACATCTTCTATGGGATCACAACCTCACATCTCTCACCCTCTGCCATATCCTCAATATTCTCATACTTCCCTCCATCACATGTCACTACCAATAACACAGGAAGGTTTTACATCATAACATCAATGGAAAAATGTTGCTTATGTTGTGAACATACACGAAAATCAGAATGCTAGTAGATATCAACCACAACCTCAAAAACATCCTTTCTTTAGGGTAGTTTCCTCACATAAGCACAAAACTCATAGACCTATTGACACATCAAAACCAGCACAAGGCCAATTTGGTGCAACACCCTTCCTCTCCGAAATGATGTCTCCTGATCATACACAAAAGTCAACAACCATCACCACTCCAACATAGGAAACAAAAGATAAACCTATCATTATCAAGAGACAAAAAAATCCATGTATCCCTAATAGTAAAGGGTGAAGTTGTGGGCTAGAAATTTAAAATATTAACACAACCCACAACAAAGCTAAGGAACAAGTATGTGGGTGAAAATAAGTCTACATAATACCCACTAAACTAGAGGACACCCAGTGGCTTGAAAATGAAAGTATAAAACTATTTCAAAGATACATAAAACCCTCTAACCCACTCATTAGTTCTAAACTTAAGAAAATGAACGAAATAAAGGACTTAGAAATAGATATCCTACACTCTAATTATACACTAGAAAAGGATATTAAACACGAAGACCTAGGAATTAAAATTGAAAATCAAGAAGAAGAAGTAAACACATCTGGACCCCCTAAAATAGAGATACCTTCAAGTCTAGATGAAGATACATCTTTGAATGATCCAAACAAGACTATCACCAATGTTAGATGTGCTACCATGTGATTAATTAAATCAATAACAATGATAGATGGGAAACCAGTGGTGTGTAACTAGGGGATTTTGTGGTCCATCTCCTGAATGTGCAGTCATAAGATTAGTCATGGGGGAGATGCTCCACCATGGTTCAAGAACTAATAAGTGCTTTTCACTTTTTTTTTGTTTTAAACTTTTTATCATTTTCCCATTTCTTTCATCATTTTCTAATTCTTAATATGTTTTCCATTTCTTAATTATTTTTTCTTAATATTTTTCTCTTTTCTTAAGTCATTTTCTTTATGTTTTATGAATCTCTTTTATGTTTTTGTTAATAATATTGCTAGTCATGATGTAGAAGTTAATGCAATGTGTTGGGTTTTTGTGCTATGCTATCAAGATGATTGGGTAAGTAATTATGTGAAGCAATGAGACCACCTCATCCATCCCTCCAGTTCTCGAAATAAAAAGGTCCTTTGTAATGAAATAAATATGGTTCTTCTTTCATGAAACTAAAATTCATCAATGATTATTATACCTTGAAGAAAGAGGAACAACCAAATGGGAATGAAAAGGGTGTGACCTCAAGGGAATTTGTTGGGTTTTCTTCTTAACTTATTTAATGTGGTTTATGACTTCTCATGGAATGTATCATTACTCTATTGTTGATCAATAATAGGAAGCTAAAAGTCTTTGCATGGTGATGGGACGCAATATCGCATGGGTCGTGTACACGATATCGTGAGGGATGCGATATCACGTACGCGATATCTCAGTGCGTTGTCAAATCTATAAATAAGAGGTAGCTCTCCCTTGTTTCTCATTCTAGGCCTAGACCGTAGCAAAACTCTGGTAGTTTGATACCTCCAGAGATAGAATAATTTCCATGTGCCCACAGTAGGAGCTCCAAAGTGAACGGATCTTTATTCGAGCAAATATTGTCCCTGAACACAAGTTTGTGTATGGAAATAAAGACGAACTTATTGGATAAACCTTGCAGTGCATGGACTAAGCTAGATAGGAATTTATTTACTATTATTTATTATTTACCATTTAAATGCTTTATTAGTTAATTAATTCTCTCTCAACCCTTCTCTCCTAGTTAACTGCATTTAGTACGACTGCTTCGAGCATGTGCGTTACGCTTGGTGATCCCAGTAACAAATAGCGTTTGGTAACCAAGGTTGCATTGGTTCAAGGTGTGAATGGTAAGTGGGAATGGATACTGATGCTAGGTTAATTAAGGCTTAGTTAGTTAGTTAAAGTTAGTTAATTAGTCTCTTTACCCTTCACCTCATTAGTGTAGGAGATAAAATAGAAAAGATATAAAAATCATATACCTCAGACTTACTTAACCATACAACCGTGACAAATACAAGTAAGTCTGGGAAGAGAATGAACGATTAACCTTAAGTGTTCCATAAGGCATGTAGGCACTTAGTCTATGGAGTTCGACCAGATCGCACGTGTAACGCTCGTATTCGTATGGTTGAGTGTAGGGGTACCTCACCACTCATCATTGGCGCCATTGTCGGGGACTAAGTTGTTTGTACGCTAAGTAGAACATAGGAAATCATCCACATTCATTGGGAAGCTTAAACGAACCCTTAGGGTTAATCAAAAGAAATTTTAAATAATGGTTAATCAGCACACCGAATAAGAAACAATGTCTTCTTCTTCTCATAAAAGCACTTCACCACCTAGGGATCATACAAGAAACAGTCGGCAGTCTAACATGCATAACCGAGAACCACCAGTTCCTCAATAGTACCGGGTGGTATATACTCATCCTGATGAGTATATACCTAATTTTATTTTTATCCTCCATCAGGATGAACAACTGTGTTGGAGAGACTTGCAAGGTAACATAGTGTTACCTCCAGATTGAGTAGTCCCTAACATGCTCCTTCGTGCTCCTGCACAGATAGGCATGACGTAGCTATACAGTGAATACGTTATAGGTGATTTTGACACAAGGGATTACCATCCCATAGCAGCACAATGTTTAAGGGACTCATGACAGGAGAGCCATCATACATTGTTGAAGGGCAAACGAGTCCCGCACGTCCTAAGCAAAATTGGAGATGGTGAACCAGTTATAACTGGTTCTCTATCAATTGATGTTCCCCCTCCTAACGATGGTGAGGAGGTGGGGTATTAGAACCTACACTCTATGATTCACAACCCTAGTTCTAATGCCCATGAACATCAAGTGTTCACTGAGGGAACAAAAACACATGACAAGGATGGGCATTCGGATCGTCATCACGATCAGGGTTGTAGCCACCAAAGAGAAGGTAAGAAACATCTTCATGGTGATGGTTCTCCTTCTTCTTCCCCTTCATCACACCATTCACCCTCTCCTTCCACATCAGGATGCAGTCATAGAGAGCACAATGGTGAGGATAAGGGTAAGCAAAATGAGAGACCTTGACGAGAGAGTTGAGAGCGAGGACGAGGGCATTCAAGAGAATCAAGGCATGAAAGAAGGGAAAATAGGAAACCACATAGGCATCATAGACATCATGAGAGAGATGATCATGAAGAACCCCTACTTGCCACCCAAAGTATGTTAGATATTATGGAGGTCATTAGAATACCTACAAGGCACCAAAAAGATGCTCGAATTAAGAGATTGGATATGAATAACATCCCACGATTTGAGGGGGGATACAATGCTGATCCGCAGAATGGCATTCCACGATGCCTGTGCCTTGCAAAACATAGAAAATGAGTGGAAGAAATTAAAGTTGTTTCCTAGGACACTCATAAAGGAAGCAGATAGTTGGTATCAGTCCTTAGAGCCGGAAACCATTAGGAGATGGAGTACGATGTTAGAATTGTTTAACGATAAATACCAAACATACTCTAGAGTGTCCAACTTGCATAAACAGATCCAAGGATGGAAGCAAGATACTCAAAAACCCTTGGATGCTGCCATGGGCCAATATTATGCATTGTTACATCGTTGCCTGGGCCATGGTTATGCACAAAGGGATCAACTCCGCCACATCGTAGATGGCCTAACTAGGAAAACCCTTGGGACATATGCCCAAGGGAGATTATCTGAACTTAGATCCCATGAAATTCATCGATTGTTGGAGCACGTAGCTAAAGAAGAAGGGGAGCTATGGAAAAGAGAAAGTGCAAAAGAGTACAACCATGATCCTTCCCTCCAAAAGAGGGGAATGAGATTCTGTGAGGAAGAGGATGAGTCACCACTCGAGGAGTTGGTGAATAGAAAAACCTTGCCACTTCAAAAGCTAACAACCGAGGTGTCAGCTAAGGTAGATCAAATGTGGAACTCCTTAGATAGTAGATTTGAAACTGTTTTGAAAATCATAGAGGAGTCTAAGGAGGAACGAAGTAGTGACCATGATAAGAAAAAGCAGAGAGATTTAGACCCTGCACGTAACAAGGGTAAGGGAAAAATGACTATCATCGATGAGGTTGTGGATTCTAATACAAACAATGATGGTGGATGTGAGATCTACCAATATGACCATCCTAAGGGATGTTGCCCAATAATCTCACATCTACAGGAGTCTGAGGTGTATGCACTCAACCCAAGACTTAACAAACGACAAGCACCCCAAAGGTTACCTTATCCCCAAGGTAACCCAAGACAGTTCCACCAACCGTTAATGTACTATGCAAGTGGAACTCCGCCACAACCTATCAGGCAACACTAGCAGTGGCAACACCCACAATCATGGGGGATGCCACCGCCTAGACAACAATACCCTTACCGGCGACCAGACCCATATGGCAACTACGTGTAGCAGTCGATTTGTCCAAGTGACTCTATGGGTCACGCAACCCCACAACATCACTACCAAGTTCAGGAGTATTTTAGAAGGACTCCTTCTCCTCTGGAAGACATACCACATGCATACCATCCTCTGAATCCATCTGCATCTCTTACGCCGGTAGTTCCACTACCTCCCGCTCTAACAATGCAAGGGGAACTTCCCACTCAACCGCAGCAACGTAATGCTACGAGAGCTCTAAACCTTCAACCTGCTACTGGTTCTGACAACCGTAAGAAGAGAAGACATTTCTTTAGAACCAAAATCCCAAACAAGCTCTCACAATCACAAGTAGTTGAGTCTATGCATGCTCCTCCAACAAATAAGGCTTCAGAGCTCCCTTCAAACCAACCACAGAGCTCAACGCACATGGTTATGTTAACACATACCGTTACCGACTGGATCAAGGTAGGCCACCTTCCCAGGAAACCCTTTGACCCTAGAAGTCCCTTAATCTACCTCCAAGTCACTGGGAATGAACCTCATAAGGCTCTTCTTGACACAGGTTCCAGAGTCAACTTACTCTCACAAGAAATGTATCAAGCCTAGAACTTACCTCCACTCAAGAAGAGCAATATTCAACTAGAGCTGGCTGACCAGTCCATCACCATTCCCTTGGGATTGGTTGAGGATATCGTTACCACTTTGTGTGGTTAGTCATACCCAACTGATTTCTTAGTGATAGAAGTCAACAACAACAAAGGGGACTTCCCAATTATAATGGGAAGGGCATGGCTAAGTACAATAGACGCATGCCTAGGAATTCGTGATCTTTCCTTGGAAATATCTAAGGTAAAAATTTATGGAAAGATCAAGAAGAAGAAAGTTCCATGCATCACATACAGTGACTCAGAGGGTGATGATATGGAGGAATGCTTAGCATCTCCTACATGCAACTGGTGTGCCCTAGAAACTCAAATACAAAGGTGCCTATATGTAGCAACCACACAACAAGTGGACATCCCGTGGTTGACAGCTAATCAAAAGAGCAACCCATCAACATACATGGAACGGATTGGAGAAACAACTCACACCCATAACGAAAGCATAGATACATTGGAGTATGAGCGTCGCCTGAAACACCGTGAAAATTGCGAGTCCGCCTCAGGCAAAGATTCGCAATTCAAGCGAGAGCGCGCATCAGTTTTGTTCAAGGACAAGTTTACGCTCTATCATGCATGGCAACGTAATAAGTGTAATAAGCTCCAAGATAGTCGAGGGTAGAGTCCAGCGAAGCACAACAGTTCGACGCTTTTTCTCGCAGCGCATGAATGACTTGTCTTTACGCTCGTTACGCGGCGGCGCGTACCATTGCATATGTTATCATTAAGTTAAACATTGTTTATGCTTCATCACGCACAGCTGCGTAGTGAGCATAAATTACACATTGTTTATGCTTCATCACGCGCAGTTGCGTAGTGAGCGTAAGTGGCACATTATTTACGCATGGTTATGCACAGCTGCGTAGTGAGCGTAAACCAATTTTGAGCTTATTGTTTTCTACACCGGATTACGCTCATACACGCGACACAATGCGAATGAGTGTAATACAGCCTGAAGACAATTGAAGCACACTCACCGTGTACTTGCTCCTCACACGCACAGCACGCAAACAAGTGTGTTGTGTGTAGTCACAGTCTGACTTAAAATGGTCATGCCAACAAGACCCGCAATATCCGGGACCCACGTCGTCAGGGTTGCGTCTTTTTTTTTTACGAAGCGTCGCAGCCTATAAATACCTCAGTTGACAAAGATACAAGGGTTGGCAAATCAGAGAAGCAGAGGAATATTTCTAAGCACCAGAGCACTTAGCACTTTGGAGCAGAGATACAGAGAACAGCGCTTGGGCAATTGCTGACATTATCACTTTACAGCCGAAGCAAAGCACAGTTCGCCTTGAGCATCGGGGACAGGAGTAATCGTTCTGCTGAAAAGACTCTATCAATCAGAAACAATTGATCGGTAGACGTCAAAGCTTGGCCTGCCTTGCATTTCAGCCTTAGCCCACAAGGTTGTTTGGACTTCTGTTTAGGCCGTTTTGCTCGTTGTTTTGTGTTTGTTTCATATCCTGTAATCAGGGATTCCCCAGTGTAATTTCTCATGCAAAATACACATTGTTAAGTCAAAGCGCAGATCTTGAAACTATGTGCATCTCTTATGTCAGCCTCCTTTTATCGTGTTTAGCATTATCACCGTTACAATCCGTCTACATCGTTTCCCCCTCGTTTTACGACTCCTCAAACCAAATCGCTTTCTTTTTTGCGTAATTTACATTGTTTTACTGACCCGTAAGTCCCTGTCTGATCGACAAGACCGTTCAGGGCGCCGCGGATTCGTTTTTCCAGCATAGTCCTCGTGCGGATCCGTGGCTAAAACTGTGTGCGCCGGAAACTCGGTCGGTATTTCCAGCTGCTGACGTTTTCTGTCGCTACATCGTCGACTTCCACCCCTTAACCTGAAAACATTAATCGGGAGAAGTTGGACACTTCTAAGAAATTCAAATAGATTTTAATTATTTTGGATCTCTCCCTTTCCATTTAGTCATGGGGAAGATGGCCACCTATGCTAATCAATTGAGGCCTTCAGTTCATTTTTAGTACACATTTTTGTTTTACATGTTTTTGTTTTGCACATTTTTGTTTTATGAATTTCTTTAACTTTTCTTGTTTTTGTTTTACAACATCATTTATACCTTTTTCATTTCTTTGTGTGTGTGTTATCCATCTTGTCAAGTTTGTCATTTAATAAGTGTTCTTAATGATGGTATGAACTCTTTTTCTATTGGTTGCTAATGTTTGGTTTTTTCCTTTAAGTTATGATGTTGATACTAAGGTATGGTTCTTTTGATATGACAGGCAATGAGTCCACTTCATCCATTCATCCGCAAATTTCTATGGTCTCTCTTGGCTTGGAAATGTACCGTCCCTTTCTCAATAATAAGAACTATAACGAATCAGTGACTGGGTATTTCTCAAACTAAGGAAGGACTCACAAATTGAAAGGGTGTGACTTCAAGGGAACTTGATGCATTTGTGTTGGCCATTCTCTTAGGTGCTTGGATGTTTTCTTCTTGAGTTTTCTTACCACTTTGATGTTACCCAATTATCGGGAAGCTGAGCAAATAAAAATAACAAAGTCTTTGCATGGTGTGGTTCTCATGTATAAACACATAAAACAAAAAAAAAGTGAGAATTCAAAGCACACCCCTTAGAAAAAATAACCCCTTGGGCTACAAGCATTGGTTATGAAACTCAAAATAAAAATGTTCCCTCTAACTAAGGCCCTTCCTTGCTTCCTATCTCATCTTTCACTTCGTCGGAGTGGTGGTGGCTCTTTGGGAAGACATTCTTGTTACTTCAAGTGAATGGGTCGGCCGAATGTATTAATGCAAAGTCACTGGATATGGTTTGTTGAGGTCAGACTTGGAATGGGATCTACTAGGTTACATTAATCATTAACTACACAAGGGGCTGTACACCACCTTGTTCTTAGGATTCCATTCCATTCTCTTCTCTCCATCCTTCTCTCCATTGTTCACCTCATTGCTGGTTGTATCATTAGTGTATATTTTGGTTGATGCATTGTTTTCTTTTTGGTAAATTCTTGTGGTTAAGACTTTAAATCTTGTTTCAAATGACATTCCTAGAGCCTACAGACTCTTTGAATGTGGGTTTGTCAGGGCATTAAGGACATGAGCCAGCTTTGGGGAGGACCCACTGGCATTCCTATTTGGTGCACCAGTTAAATTCTTTCCCTTAACATTTTTTTCAATCAACTTTATTTGTTCATTTCCATCTTGACATCCATTTCATTGATGCTATAGTTGTCTCTTTTTCTTCATCTTTCTTGTTCTTTTTCTTTCTCCATTCTATCGCTACAGGAGGTTTGCTCTTACTCATGGGGGTCCTGACCCAATTTTTTTGATTTTTTCTCCTAATCCCTACACCTTCGGTAGTCACCATTAGTATATCCCTAGATCTACATCAGCCATACCACAACTCAGCCAATGGACCTTTCACCGAAGCAAGGTATCAATTGCATTATGATTCATTTACCCTTGCTAATAAAAGACTGTGTTGTATGTGTAGATGGCAATCATACAACAACAGATTAGATCTAGAGGGAACACTTGGAATGGATCGGTGCTGAAATAGCTATGCAAGGAGCAAGATCGATAGCGCGCTTATGGATAAACAACGAAAGGCACAATCTTGGCATTAGCAGCAGAAGACTTCTTCTCTCTTCTCTCTTCTCTCTCAGCTGCCAAATAAGGCCTAATGTCAAATGTATAAAGTGCTCACTCTAGTTGTCGTGAACACCAGTTTTGTCTTATTTTGTAATGATGATCCGTTCACATGTCATCCCATTCACCATTAGTTCCATTTAAGTCAGTAATCCCATACTGTTCCAATATTTTGTAAGGAACTCAAGGATGAGTTTTTATTCAGTCATGGGGATATGATGGAACACAATATCGCATGGGCCGCAATATCACATCCCTTGTGATATCGCGTACGTGATATCACATCTTCCCCTGCGATATTGCATATGCGATATCACAATGCACCATCAAATCTATAAATAAGAGGTGGCTCTCCCTTGTTTCTCATTCTAGGCCTAGACCGTAGCAAAACTCTGGCAGTTTGATCCCTCCAGAGATAGAATAATTTCCATGTGCCCGCAGTAGGAGCTCCAAAGTGAACGAATCTTTATTCGAGCAAATATTGTACCTGAACACAAGTTTGTGTACAGAAATAAAGACGAACTTCTTGGATAAACCTTGCAATGCATGGACTAAGCCAGATAGGACTTTATTTACTATTATTTATTGTTTACCATTTAAATGCTTTATTAGTTAATTAAATCTCTCTCAACCCTTCTCTCCTAGTTAAGTGCATTCAGTACGATCGCTTCGAGCACGTGCGTTCNACCTTAAGTGTTCCATAAGGCATGTAGGCACTTAGTCTGCGGAGTTTGATCGGATCATGCGTGTAATGCTTGTATTCGTATGGTTGAGTGTAGGGGTACCTCGCCACTCATCACATGGTGTGGTTCCCATCAAAAATCATAAAAATATAAAATCCAAAACAAAAAACAAAAAAAAAAGCCAATAATGGAAATTCAAAGCACATCCCTTAGATGAAATAATAGGCTACAAGCACTAGTTATGGGGTTGGAAAGACATGTTACCAATGCGTAAAAGCATCCCTCTAACTAAGGCCCTTCCTTCCTTCTTCTCTTTTCTTCTCTTTTTGGAGTGATGATCATTCTTTATGGTGGTTGTGGACTCATGGTGGTTGGTAGGAAGGAACACATCAATGCCAGGTCATTGTTAATGGTATGAAATTGGTCTGAAACTTGGACAAATAGGCATGTTGGTTATTTTAATCACATTTGACACAAGAACCTATTGCGTACATGGTAAAGCACCTTACATCCCCATCTCTACAATGCATTCTCATCCCATTATTCACCTCACTATTGCTTACAATTACGAGCCTTTTGGTTTTGTGTAGTATAGTGCAACATTAAAACAAAGGTAGTTGTATGTTTTATGGAACAAAGACATGGTCTACATTTAACTTCTAGGATGTTCACGGACATCTATAGAAGTGGTTATGTGAGGGCATTATGATAGGAGCCTACTTTGGGGAGGATCCACTTGCATAACTTTTGTTGATCATGGCTTTGAATTAACCTTCACATCTTTAGAACATCAATGATAGTTTCTCTGAATTTATGCATGGTTTTACGACTACTTCTCATTTGTTTCATTAATTTTTCCTACTTTTCTATTTTCATATCCATTAATATTTTTTGGACATCTTCTGAAGCAGACCTTTGGTTTTCATTATTCAAAAACTTGTGTGCTTTTGGAGTTATGCTTATTAGTCATGGGGGCTAGGGATGCTCATTTTGAAATTTTTTTAAAAATTTCAACATCCTTTTTTTGAACATTGTGGTAACTAATAGTAATTGACCAAAATAAGGTGAACAGCTTGATGATTTTAGTTACCTCATAGCCTTGGGCATAGTACATTGTCATCACCTAATGCTTAAATGCAAACTAAGAGATTTGAAAAGGGTTAATTATTAAGGAAAATTTACCAAAACTAATATTGATCCTTTGGTGACTATAGGTGATGCTAAAAGGGATGCCTAAGGAAGAAAGTCTTTTGTCAAGCACAAAAATGAAGCTAAGAGAGGGACAATGGAGGATGTGCCCATGGATAAATGGTAGCACATACAAGATAATGACTCAAACATCACATTATTGCTTGATCCATGGAATGGTGAGAAGAAATTTTAGTCCATCCTTCAAAAACATTCTACTTAACTAGAGAAGCATCAACATAATAATCAAAGTTGGAAGTCTACCACTGCTAGCGACAACAAGAAGAATCATCTTCAACAACTTTCTGAATACTTTTGTAAATTTGTAATCTTCAATGTCTATTCAGTCTTTTTGTCACTTTGTCATTTTGTCTACATCCACTCAAATAAAATTTTGTAATGCAGCACTCAGAGTCAATTAGTAGTTAGATTTCGTTAATAATCCCATATCTTTCCAATATTTTGTAAAGAACTTATTCCTCCTTTTGTTCACTTGAGGATGAGTTTTCATTCAGTTGTGAGGGTATGATGAATCATATTTTTCTTAGGCCCCGATATCAGATCATATGCTACATTATCGGATATCCGATATCACGAGATGCATGCTTGCCTATAAATACAACACTTGGATGCACAATTCATCTAATCCTTTTGTCAATAAAGTAGATAAACTCTTGCAATTTTATTCTGTAGTCTTAGAGAATAATTAGTGAGCACTTGTAGTGTGGATCTAAGTCAGTTGTACAGTGTCTTATTCGAGTGGCAATGTAGCTAGACACATTCCATGAACGATAATAAGATCAAGATTGATTCTTATTCATTGCAAAACTTTGACTTAGATTAGATTTACTTTCCATGTAATTTAATTTCCATGTACTTAGTTAATATTTACATTTCCATGCATGTTAATGAATTGGTGGAATGAGCATGACCAATTTAGAGCATAAACACTTATTTGCTTGGTAATCCTAGTAGCATTATTGTTTGGTTCACCTAGTAGCATAGCACTTGGTAATCCCAGTAGTGGATACATGAGTTCAAGACATGCATGACAAGTTGGGAATGGACACTCATTGCCCATAGACTAGTTTAGACTTTATCTTTCCATTGTTAATAAAATTAAATAATTAATTTCTCTATTATTGTTAGGAGTAGCATAAGGCCAAAACAACATCAATAATCATATGCCTCACTTTGGACTAAATCATATGTGACAAAGCTATCATTAGTCCAATTGGGAAGATAATGAATTATGATCAAGGCATAACAATCTAGATGCCAAAACTAGTCCCATCCATGGAATTCAATTGGATTGTGCGTGAATTCTTGTGATTCATATGGTTGGGTGCAGGGGGTACCCACCATTCATTAAGTTTGTTCTTCTATGATTTTCAAAGTTGTAGTGAACTTTTCATTCATTAAGTCCCATATCTTTTCTACCTTAGTCACTATGTCATTGATAGATTTTTGGCTTGGTAGAGTTTTCTTCTAGATCACCTCTTCCAAGGTTTATTACTTGTGCTTGTCACATATTCATACATCTTACTTTTTGATAGATGAATCTTGATTATATTTCTTAGTTGATTCTCTCTTTATTAACTCATCTACCTCCTTCATCACTTGGCCTATTAGCCTCTGTATTTGATGGATGGTCATTTATGACAATCTTCCTTAGGCATAGACCACAAGGATTTTTCTTATTTTAGTCCTTAAGCCATTGATAATGTGCCTAAGTTTTTCCCTCTGCAAAAATCCATGACCTAGGAATCTCTGTGGAAGAGAGTAGTATTTGTTCATTGCTGCATCAAGGGATTCATGTGTCCCTTGCCTCCATCCCTAGATTTTCTTTTTGAGATTGGACACCCTTAAATAGGTTTGATATTGGTAATTAAAAATTTCAAGCATGGTACTCCATCTTTTGATTAATTTAGGTTCCAATGATCTATACCATCTCTCTACCTATTTAATGAGTATCATGGGAAATAACTTCAGCTTTTGTTAGTCACTTTTGATATTCTGTAGGGCACAGGCATCATGGAATTCTTGAAGGTGATGTTATGGATTTGTGTTATAACCACCTTCAAACTTAGGAATATTATTCATATCTAGTCACTTGATGCAACAATCTCTCACATGCTTGGTTGGAATGTACACTGCTTCCCTAATATTGATCATGTTGCGAGTAGCCAATAGGAGCTCTTCATGGTCATAGGGTTCATATACTCTATTGTAGTGATGTTCCCTTTGGTACTCATACTACTCTCTTTCTCTTCACATTTGTTCCTATCTCCTTGTGGTTCATGCTCATCATCTTCTTCATCAAGATGCCTTTGACGATTCTCATGTTTATCATGAGCTTGATGTCTTTCCTTGTCATGATCTCTGAACCTTTGTTCCCTTCTGTCAAAGTCTATCGATGATCATGAGAAGGAAGATGAAATAGTTGAAGAATGATGCTGGCTAGTTATCCTTCTATGACTCTAGAATTCATCTCTTTGTGATCCTGCAGAAACTCTAGGCCTTGATTCTGGCTTGTATTTTGAGTTGTCTACTTCTCTTCTTGGTGTTTTTATGAGGGTTGAATGTAGTTGTACTTTGACAAGTTATTCTATGATTATGGTGTTGGTAAATGGACTTCATGATTATGGTGGAGTTTTTTTTGCTACAAATGCATCACCATCAAGTTCTTCTAGGACAACAAGAGGATTGATATGCTTTCCCTTGTTATTCTCATGTTGGTCTCCATAGTAGTATCTCTTCGCACTTGTACCTTTGTGGGTTGGTAAGGTCTAGTCATGTGTTTGGTTACATGATACCCCTCTTTTACATGGCTCAGATTCATTTCCCTTAAAGTTTTTTGAAGCATGGTTGATGTTGAACAATCTAGAGGTAAAATGATGTTGCTTTGTAAGTCTCTCCACCTTGATTGCCATCTTGATAAAAAATCAGAATAATAAGGATCAGTGTGAGCATATGAGATCTATGTTTGCATAGGCATACTCCAGTCTTCATCATTATGTGTTCTATAATTACTCTTTTATAGCTCTTTGGTAGGTGACAATTTTTCTTTAAGTGTTGAAGCCATTTTCTAGTTAGGTATGTGTTATTAAAATTGGTTTAAGGTATAATGATAGACTTTATGGTTCTTAATAAAATGAACTTTATAAGATCAATTACTTAGCACACATTGACACATCTCCAGTAATGGCACCAATGATGAGAGGTTGAGCATACAACACTCTATCAAACAAGTTACAAGTGCTCATGCACGACCAGATCATAATTTGTAGATGGACAATGTAATTATGTTAGTAATTGATGTTAAGTCCAAGATCATTCTCTTTCCACTTTGAGTTAGTGAAGTTCAAGTTTATATTTTAACTCTTAGTGAGGCATATGATTGGTTGATGTTATGAGGCTCTTAATACTCCTAATAGTAAACATAGTTGAAGATAAAGCTCTAAGTCTAGTGAACTAGGAAAACATAAATCTGACTTAACCTAGTGTAATGGATATCTAGTCGACTCATGTATTCATCATTGGGATTCCCGAGTGGTATTACTACTGAGCGAATCAAGCAACACCACTATTGGGTTACTAGATAACAATCTTGATTTTTATTGCTAGTCATGAACTACGTCCAAGTATAATTCATTTGAATAAAGACACTAGACAACTTCTCAACACCACATTGTGGACATTCACTTTATCACTAAACTATGAAAACAAACTACAAGAGTTTTGCTAAGAGTTGGAACAAAAAGTTATTGATTGTGTGTCCAAGTGTTGGTATTTATAGGATTGAACACATCTGAATATATTGCATCAATGATGATGTAGGATGATCTATGACATCATAGCTATGATATTGTACTACAAAAAAATTGATAAATAAGAAACATAGAGTGTATGATTTGAGGGATCTAGGGTCCATTTTCCAAACACTTGCCTATGAGTTTAGTCATGGGGGAGATGACTTATCTTGACTTAGAAATTGATAAGTACTTTTCAAATTTTTTTGTTTTATAATTTTTTGGTTTATAATATATTTTTTATACTTTTTACCTTTTTTACCAATTTTTCACACTTTTTAATATCTTTTTCCATTCTTTTATATTTTTCTCATTTCTTAATCATTTTCTATTCTTTGATATCTTTTAAATTCTTACTATATTTTTTTTGTTCTTATCATTTTTCTATGATTTTTCATCATTTTTGTACATATTTTTGTTAATGTTCTAGTAAAGTGCAAAGGAATAAAGAAATATGTAGCCCTAATAATGTAAGAATTACCCTATGTTATCAAATCATTGAAGGACTAATTCTATATATAGTGAGACCACATCATCCATCCACTCATTTCCAATAATAAGAGGTTCTTACTATGGCCATAATGATATTATTTTCACAATAAAACTAAAATAAGATTGTGATCATTATGCCTTGATAAAAAAGTGAAGAACCAGGTGAGAATTAAAAGGGTGTGACATCAACGGGATTTATGGATTCTTTACACTATTATCATAAGTATTATCCTATTGTTAAGACTGTATGATTTTCTTGAGTTCTAACAAAAAATGGAAGTATGAGTACAATAAGTGTTGCCTTATCATGACATTGGAAAGACATGTCACCCATGCTTGAAGATAGTCCTATGGTAAGATTGGCATAGTAAAACATATAATAAATGCATAAAACAAAATTTTTGGGGATCCCACTCAAAAGACATGTTACCCATGCTTGAAGCTAGGCAGCTTCTTAAAAATCTTTAAAATAAGTGCACTATTAATAAAATTCTTCCTTGAGCTACAATGCCAAGTGATAATGCTTCTTGCAATAGTGGTAGTTGTATGGTTGCTAGTTTTGGGATGATACAATGTGATGTCACTGGTAAGTGATATGTACTTAGTTTGGATCTTAGGCAAAAGGGCTAATGGTTACTTTAACCATACATCACACACAAGAATTCATTATGCCTATGGTAAGACACCTCATGTTCCAATTTTTGTAATTCTTTCTAACCTTGTTCCACCTCACTAGTATATCTAATTATAATTCTATGGTTTTGTGTAATATAGTATTATTTTCCCATTCTCGCAATATTAACATGTGTGTTTTGCAAGACAAGTATGTTCTACATTCAACTCCTTGAGTGCCTATAGACACTTGTAGGTGTGGTTATACAAGGACACTAAGGGCTAAATCCTGCTTTGAGAAGGACCCACTTGTATAACTCTTGTACCTCATACTTGATGACCAATTCCACATCATATTATGCCTTCAAGACCCTTTAACTACTAATTTTTTCTTTTCTAAGTTTTCATATCTCACCATACTTTTGATGATTCTCACTCCATCTTATATACACCTAATTGACCTTCTTTGTCGAAGATTCCTTTCTTATGCTTTTGAAATTACAAATTTCTAAAATCCAAGTATCTTTTATGATTAAAGACCCTTCAAAAAACCTTTACATCTTCCAAATTATTCAATTGACTCAATTTTTATATCAAAAATTGCTAAAAATCCTAACTTTTTCAACAATGACATCATATCTATGATGTTATATGCCCTATGATGTCACAACTACAATGTCACATTGATAAAGTCTATATATACACATGGGGAGTTAGAAATTTTTCATTCTTCCATTTCCAAGAAAGGAGAGTTCATGTTGTTTTTCTAAGCTTTGATGCATGAACTTCCAAGCTTCATAACTTCCTCACTATAGCTCTAATTTAAGCAATTTTTGAATCCTTTTAATCCTACAATGCTCAACTTAGTTGTGAGGGGAGGAGGAAGGGATGTATTATGCATAGATAAGTGAAATTGAGCAAAAATTTTCAAAAACTAGAAGATAATATTAAGGTCAAGTAAAAGACTAAATAAGAATATTTTAATAAATCAATGAAATAAAAATTAATGAGCCTAACTAATTTTCCTAGCCAACCATTCAATGGTATAATAAACAAGGAAATGATAACTATGAGATGCCATAACAATATTTTTGATGTTTTTCTAACTCTGCAATCATAATAAGAGCCATAAGCAATAATAAGAAATAAAGATTGGATCAAATCAAGGATTCAAAAAAGGATTATGAATTGTTATAGCCTATTTAAAATCCTTGAATATGCTCAAATGAATCTTTGATGATTAGAGATGGCACCCAAGAGACTTGCAATAAAAGAACCTTCATAGCTTTGGAAGTAAAAGACCAAGAGGCCAAGGAAGAGGGTAGGCTAGAGAAAAAATGCTAGAAGTAGAGCAGGAGGCCCAATGTTTCAGGATCCACCAACAAACTCCTACCACAGAATAATCTACACAAGTTGAGGTAGAGACACCACTAGCACTTGAACAAGGATAGCACCTCACACTGTTAGTTGACTGTCTTCAGGTAATACAACAAAAATCTATCATGTCCATAGTCATTATGGAATTAAAATTTGGACTGTTCATGGAGTTTTCACCATAAGTTCTCAAGACACAACTCCAACCCTCTTCCTTATGACCAACCTTGTAGAGTAATGTTGAATGGTACTTAACATTAAGAGAATCTATGTACCTTATTTTTTAGAAGCTATGATGAAGGCACTTAACATTTCGAATGTTGGTGCCAATGTAGTGCAAATATAAATTGGGTCCAACATAGATGTAAAGAAGCTATGGTTGCAGAGAGCCTATGGAAAAGAAAAAAAGGAACACAACAAATTAATTGCCAAGGAGAAGATCTACTTCAAGATCAAGACTTACCACTTTTTTCCAACTAAAATACTTAGTAGGATCTCCACCTCAATAGCAAGAGGAAGTGCAATCTTGATGGGGAAATTCACTAGTAACCTAGCACATTTTTTCTTCCTGGAGATCCAAAGAAGGTTCAAAGAAAAGAAGGTAGGGAAACTCACACTACCATTTCCTTGCCTAATTAAAAAGTTGTGTAAGAAAGTGGGGATCCTAGGCTACAAAAATGATGTTTTGAGAAAATTCTAGAGTGCATCCTACATAGAGATGACTAAACTGGTGCCAACAAAGAAGGATTAGCTGGAAAAGCCAACATGCACTAAGGGAGCATTAGGTTCTACACCTATAGGTAGCATTCAAGCTACTAGATAGCATCAACAAGTAGGACCCAATGGATCAACACTTGCTGATTAAAGACCTAAATAGAAAGCTCCACTAGTATAACAAGACTACAAACCTTCAATGATTCATTTGAAGAAAATAGCAAAAAAAATTAGCTGGGGACCAAGGAAAGGTTTCACTTTGTACAAAGTAAGGGATAACTTCATAAGACTTGCAATATCATTGAGACATGGCAAGTATCTCTATAGGTAGAAGAGGACGATGACTAGGTGCAAAAAATCTTAGGGACAAATGATGTTGGAAATTAGAGAAGAAACCACAGTAGTAGTCATGTAACACTAGAATGCAACAAGAGTAATAAAGGTTATCACCAATCATTTCAAAGAGTCTTTTAACGTTCTTATTATGCCACCAGCATATATTATTGGAGCTAGAGACATGCAAATGTTAGCTAGAATGTTCATGACCCTAGTGGAGCATGAAAATGTCCTTGATTGACTATTGTAGATGGACCAAGTTATGCACAATCTCTTTGATATCCCTAGTGATATCACTGCAATGTAGTTAGATCTTATCTCCACAAAGGGTAACAAGGGCGCAACACGTAGAGAACAAAGTGCAAAGGTTACAAGTTGAGTTAGGAACTTTGAAAGCAAAAGGAAGAGACTATGCATAGTACATAGTCTTAGATTAGCTTGAAGCCTTCAAAATTGAGTCAGTTAGGTAGATGATAGCAAGAAACATTCACATTGAGATGGAAAAAGAAAAGGCTGTGTGGAACACATGTGTGGCTAAAGCATAACCTACACATGCCAAAGCCCTCACTACCTTAGAGGAAAAGAATAAAAATCTTGTTGTAGACAACATAAGGTTGATAGATATCAAGAATTAAAAGAATGTTCTCAAGGAAAGTATTCATTAATTGTGAGAAAAATTTATTAGAGTCAACTAGGATATGAATAAACTGGCCCAAGAGAACATAATCCTATCAATGGAAGAAGTCTACACAATCTACCAGAAGTCAAAAATTGAAATAAGCACATGGAAAAATAAGGCCAACAAACATAAAAGGCTCAAGGAACACTTCATGGATTAGGTGCACATGTATAACTAAATCAATGAGAAAGAAATCTAGATGGCCAAAGCCAAAATCAATTCAATCACTACACAAACACTTGATTAGCAACCAATTCTAGATATCCTTGTCCATGTTCACTAGGTTGAGATGAAAAATAAGGACATATAGATAGAAGATCTTATAGAGTACATTGGGTTAGCAAACCTTCAATATGCTAACCTGGCCATGTTGATAATAGGATGACCAAGGAATGAGCTAGAAGAACAGGTAGCGATAGTTTATGCAATGTATAAAAATAAGTTTGTAAATTGGAAGGATGCACAACATAAATTATATGTTGCAAACTTTGAGCTTGAAATAGTCAAGGCCAACTACCAAGGGCAGAAGGATGTAGTAACAAACCTAGCCCATCAAATGAATGATTATTAGAGCTAAAAAAAGGTGGCTAGGGCATTCAAGGAAGAAAGGAGGTAGTTTTTGGCTTGATATATGAAGGCTAACAAGATGTTCTCACAACTACCATGCCCATGGAAAGTACTGATGCCATCAAACATCACTGAATTTTTATGGACGATACATGATCCCTAGTCAGCAAAAGAAAAACTTTGGGCACTCCTCAACAGATATCAATTCTATAAGCTTGATGACAAGGGAAAGAAGCCAATGGAGGAGCCACCATCACTTAGAACCTAAAGGCTACATTGAGCTATTTTGTTTTTTTTTGTTTTGTCTTGTTATTGTCAACTATGTTAATTTTGTAAAAACACCACTCAAATCATAATGTAACATTAAGAGTTATGTATATAAGTAGTTATGTCAAGTTGAGTATACCTCCCAATTTTATAAGGAATTTTCTCCTTCTTTTTTTTTAACTTTAGGACGAGTTTCCAATCAATCATGGGGATATGATAAAATCATTTTTTTTTGTCAAGCATGATATCATGGGTCATCCTACATCATCATTGATATGATGTATCGAGAGTTGTGCAGCCTTATAAATCTCGACACTTGGTTACACTAGCAACATATAGTTTCATTCCAGTCTTAGCAAAACTCTTGCAATTTATTTTTGTAGTTAGCAATAGAGTGAATGCCTACAATGTGGTGTTAAGTAGTTGTACTGAGTCTTTATTTGAGTGGATTGTACTTGGGCATAATTCATGATTGGCAACAAAGATCAATATTGCTTTTCATCATTATAGCATCCACTTAATTATTTTATTTCACTTAGTTATTTTCTTACTTAGTTTAATTTTCATGTTTACTTTAGCTTAACTCGTTACATTTCCAAAGTACTTTACTTTACATGCTCATTAGTAAGGCAGAATGAGTACGATTGGTTTCGAGCATTAAGTGTAATTATCTGATAATCCAACAATGGTTTCACTTAATTCGTTCAGTAGTGAACTCACTTGGTAATCCTAGTAACAGTTACATGAGCCCAACACATGTACGGAAAGCTAGGAATAAATGCTCATCATCATAAGCTAGAATAGATTTACATTCATGTTATCATTTAGACTTAGGCTTTATTTTCACATCTCATTATGTTTGTACATAAGAGTACTATGAGCCCAAAATCAACATATCACATGTCTCACTAAGAGTTAAACCATACATTTGCACTTCAATAACTCAAAGTGGGAAGATAATGATCACGAATTGATTATCAACTCCTAGTATACTTACATGGTCAATCCACGGATTACAATCTAGTCACGTGCATGCACTCATGACTTATATGGTGGAGTGTTGGGATACCTTGCCACTCATCAGTAATAAAACTCAATTTTAATTTTAAAGATATTGGAAAATAACTACACATTAAAGCTTTCAAATAGAATAGAAAATAAGCAATGGAAGACATTTCCAAATGCAAAGAAAGAAAGTAGATAAAGTAGGTTGATCATCAAGAATAATACAATTGATGCTTGGTTAAAAGTTGTTCCAAATTCTAAATGTCTATTTCCAAGCATGTTATGTAAGTGAACACTCAAAAAGAAAAAAAAATGAGAAAATAAGGCTTCACTTTTACAAAGAGGACATTGAGGAGAAATAATTTCCATATGTTAAATATGGATGCTAATGGACCTTGAGGAGAATAAAACACCATAAAAAATATGCATTTTTGGAAAGGTAGAAACTCTTTAAATATCTTCAATTTTTTTCATTCAAAAGTGCAATGATAATCACAAGGCTTTATTGAATTTATTATGAATAAAATCATTCTTGATAATAATTTTGCATACAACTTTGGTGTTAAAAGGAAAAATAAATATGCTATCGTTACAAACAAGATCTTGAAAAACTTAATGTGAACTATTATTAACTTTAAATAAATTTACAAGACCATAAATTAATTTTTTCAAAATATTTTTTCTCTTTCTATTTAGACTATAGAGGATAGAATCATGCTTCTATGTAACTCATCTATTATGCATACATAGATAGAAAACTAGATGATACCAAATTTTCTTTAACTGGTACACAATCTAACTAAATGAGTAGCCCAAGCTCATTCATTAAAAGGAAGTCATCATGGTATAACTTGCTTAAGCATATTTTCTAAAACTATAATATGATTGTAATTTTAATGCTTATGAAGCTTGCATGTCTTCTAAATTTGTTTAAAAGTTGGAGAACTAAGGATAGAAATGACCTGAGGAAAAAGAAGATAATGAAGAAAATTATTAAAAGACCAATTGTTATCATTTTCAAGTTTTTCTTGCATAAGTATGTTTCTTAAAAGTAGCATCCAAACATTATCTTCATTAATGCATTTTACAATCTATGTTGCTTAGAGAGAAACACCCTAGTTATGATAGTTAATAAGTCCAAGTCCTTTATCTTTCTTGCTACTAGTGCAAATATCCTAAGTAACTCTAGAAAAGCATTTTCGTTGTTGCTTATCAAACCAATGAAATTAACAGATAATTTGATCAATTCTATCATAAGAATATTTTAAGAAAGCCTAATAGTTGGAGTAATAACTAAAACTTTGTTAACAAGGGTAAACTTTTTTTCTTTCTATTTCTCGAGCTTTTTTTCATTTTTTTTAACTATGTAATTGCACAAAATATTCAAATTAGGCTCAAAAGAAAAAGGTATTTCTAAAATTTTGAAAACATTTTTTTGATATTTTCCAAGGCTTAAGAGTAATCCACTTATCAATATGACTATTATAATGTGATGAGTGAGGTACCCCTACGCCCAATCATACGAATCACAAAGCATTCATGCGCAATCCAGTCGAATTTTATGGACTTTATAGCTTTTAGTACACTAGTCTTTTAGGCCATAAACCTTGCCCTAAGGTCATTCATTGTCTTCCCAGTTACACTTGTGAAGCACATTGTATGGTTAAGTGTAATTGAGGCATATGATTGTTATAGTTTTATGTTTTATAGTCTTGGTGCTTAAGAGAGAAAGACAAGGTAATTTAATGGCTAATTCAATGTAACTAACATATTAGTCTCTAGCTCATCCTAACATAAGTATCTGGTCCCACATTTTGTACACGTCTTGAACCCACGTATCCACTACTGGGTGTACCAAGCAAATGCATGTTACACTCAAAGTGATCATACTTATGTATTTAATCTATCTAACTTATCTTGCTTAATTATCTTAATTAGCTTAATTACTGGAAAATGTTAAATATCTGATTGAAAACATTAAATGCATAAATCAAATATTTAATCTATCTAAATGTTGCAAGGTATACAAAAATCTTGTCTTTATTGCTGCACACAATGTCATGCTTAGGTACAACAATGCTTGAATAAAGATTTGTACACTCAATGACTCCTGCTATGGGCACTCAAGAGAAATATTCTAACTTTCAAATAAACAAACTGCAAGAGCTCAGCTACTACTAAAATCTAATTACCATAAATGCAGCTAGTGGATGTGTATTTATAGCCAAAAAGTATATGCTACATTGATGAGGCCTTGTTGATGCATGAAATGATGCATCGATGGGGCCTCATTGATGAGGCTGCATCTACGAGGCCTCGTCGACACAGCTAAAAAAAGCAATTCATCATACCCCCACGACTGAATAAAGACTCACCCTCAAGTTCTTTTACAAAATGAGGAAGGTATGGGATCATTGACTTACCCTTCAACAAAACAAAATAGACTAACTTGACAAAAACGAAGTGCCTGAGTGTATGCATCAACACATTACAAAAATTATGGTGTTCATGACACAAAATTGAACACCATGATGTGATTGTTCAAACTAGGATAGCATGTCCTCTAATGGCATGAAGTTGGAGAAGAAGATCAGACAATCCTAGGAGGTGGTGGCTCCTAAGGTTCTGAGGGACCTTCACCAGCTTCAAGCAAGTGTGCTAGTCGAGGTAGCTGTGGTTGTCCCATTGCTACTGCAACTTCTGGTGGGAGGCAAAAAGGATCTAGCAATGCTTTCATTTTTTCCTCCTTACTTCTAAGATCGTGCACCATCCATGCAGCTTTGCCAATGTGGGTCGGAACAGGCACATCCTAGGAACATGGGATTATTGGAAAGAGCTCCTTTGTGTTGATAAACTAGGCAGTGAATTGTTTGTGTTCAATGTCAAATGCTCTAACTGCATCCTTCAGCTCTTGCTAATCATTCATTCTTTTGGCCAAGTTCTCAGTAGTTGATCATTGATTTGTGAATCGTGCTCTAAGAACTTCAAGTTTAGCATTTGTAGTCTTAAGCTTCTACTTGGTGTCTTTATGGTGTTTGAACTTTGCCTTGAATGGGAAATACGAGCTAGCCATTTGATTTTCCAACTTTGATCATAGTCATCTGACAGTTAGCATTACCAGGTTCGCATAGCAAAGATTGGCCAACTCCATGTATTCTATCATCTTTTCTATCTACAACTCCTTTAGACAGATCTCTACTTTGTTGTAGCCATTAATCCCATTAATGATGGGCTGTCATACTTCTCTTCCTTGTTGAAGTTACTGGAGAGCTTCATTTACTTTTGCCTTTACCATTTAGATGTGCTTCTCATTTACTTCCTTTTGCAAGCCAACTTGGTCTCTATAGTGATTTTTAACTTTTTCAAACTTGAAAGCTTCATTTTTCCAGGTGGCAATCTTAATAGCAAACTTCTGGTGTAAAGCATAAAATTATTCCATAAATAGATTTTGATTTTTTGTGGCCAATTTTCTTAATTTAATATTCAACCTAGCTAGTTGAACTTGCTGTTGATGAATGAATTCCTACATTTGTTCTTTTTGGACATCAACATTGTGCAGGCGATGATTTTTTGCAGTTAGTGCTTCATTCTCCTGGCGCATCTGAACCAAATCCTTCTGAACTGAATATATCTTTACTTCTACTATAGACTGGTTGAAGATGGTTGTCATCGCTTCCTTCTCAACCTTCCTGAATCATTCTTGAAGCTATTGGAAAGCTTCATCTCAAGTTATTGTCGGGCTAAGGAGTGCAGGATTAGCAAGATAGGCATGTAATTCGATAACCTTCGTGGCCAAGCATTGATTCTATGCTTGAGTGCCCCTCCAAGATGATGCATTTTCCCCTTGCTTCCAGTAGCTTTGACTAAGTTGCAGTGATGTTATTTGCAAAATCAAAGATGTCCAGAATCAATTGCTTAGTCCCTACCAGTCGATCCAGCAATTCATCATGCTAGGCTGCATTCAATTTTTCGCTAACTGTGCTTGCGAATGTCTACACATCTCGAAGTGTAGATACATCTGGTATAGACACCGTAAGTGCATTAAGTGCTTTGGTGATGCAGTCAGCAACTACTTTATTTGCAATCTCCTATCCTTAGTGCTGCATCACCAGTACAGTGGCCCTTTCACCTTTCTCCAAACACACCAAGAAGGAGGAAACATTCCCAGAAATTTCTGGGAATAAATGGTGTTGTGATAATGACATTGTCACCTCTCGAGCATTGGGATTAGACCTCACAAGCAACTACTTCCATTGGGTAGAGAATATTGGCCCACCCCTTTCCATCTGGCTGATTGTTCGAACCACCTCATTAAGATGACTCATCTCTAATTAATACATAAATGGGTCCACATTACTCATCCCTATACACTACTCCTGCTGCCACAAGAGTTGCTCTTGGATTTTGTGCAAGTGCTCAATGGTTGTGTAGGCCTTTGATGTTGCTTCTTGTGTAGGCAGTGGAGGTGGCAGCTAATTGTAATGTATGGTAGATGTTTGTTGATTAATACAAAGGCAAATACCATGTAGTAATTCTCCACTCTAGTTCATAGAATATTGATATGTTGCATAGAATTGTTAATCATAAAAAAAAGAATCATATGCAAAGTGAATGTTAAGTAGTTGTGTACCTTGTTCATTAATTGAAATTCTCTTAATGATAGTCCCTTGTAATAAGGTGTTAGCCTAGTGATAAGACTCTTGATTTGAAAACTCTAAGTCATAGGTTCAATTTTGGTGGGTAATATTGAGTTATAAAGTTCTAATTGAAGTATCTTGGGGTGAACCTATATTACAATTATTTTGAGGTTCCAACAATCATAATGCAAATTACTCGAAAAAAAGTCTAATACAATAAAAAAATATTATAAGATAGAGGATAACCTTGACAAATTGACAACTGAAGGGAAAAGGAAAAACTTGATTTAAATTTTGTAGCAACTTGACCATTAGCATCAATAAGTAGGGTATAAACAAGATAAATAAAATAATCACTAGATCCTAATTTACAAGGACAAAAAGTAATAAAATTCTATTGAATCCTATCATAAGCTTTAGCATAATCTAATTTAATAAAAGTAATGTCCTAGTATATATTATCATGTTGGTTGTATGAACAAATGCATATATTATCATAGTTTCAATTTCAACATAACCTATATAGGCAAGCACAATTCTTTCGAAATAACTTAAGTTGAATATGATTGTCTCAAATTCACAACATATTACATAAAAAGTAAAAAGCTTTACTATTTGAGTTTTGCTCTTGTTGGCTAAATGCAATGTCATAGAACATTAGATTAGTGTCAGCATGTAGTAGTATAATATGGTAGCCAATTATCCAATAAAGACTTAAACATTTGTTTAGCTCTTAACAAAGGTTAATGTTAAAAGAGAACTCATCTAGTTTAGCCCATTTTATTCTAGCATGGGCCATTGGCCAATTTATTACATTACATTGCTTTGCACGAAAAGGTATTGAATTCAAAACTCGATATCAACATCCTAGGCTAGTCCAAGGTATTGTTCTAGGCATATTTCTAATTATCATCTTACCTTTTAAAAAAAGACTATGATAATTAGAATGTAGTTATATATTGTCATATTTATTTTAATAATAACAATGAGGTGTTAGCCAAATAGTAAGACACTTGATTTGGAAGCTCTAAGTCATAGGTTTGATTCCGGTAGGCAATGGTGAGTTATATAAAGTTCTAATTGGACTATATATCTTGGGGCCCTCCCCCAACCCAACCCCCCAACCTCCTCCCCCAACCCAACCCCCCAACCTCCACCACCCCACCACCACCCCACAACCCACCCCATCCTCAAGTGAAATGTGAAAGAACCCCCAAAAAAAATATGTATCTTGTGATTTACCCTTAAGAAACTGCACAAAACCACACAAATCTATAAAATGACCTAGGCTGGTCAAAATCTGACCACAAGAACAGTCAACCTATTAAACAAACATGGAAAAACGAGCCAATAGGAGCTGCAACCAATAACAACCTCGAAAAAATAACAGCCGGACAAGTCATGTACCTAATTGCATGGAAAATTTGAGGAAAGTGCCGGCACCTCCACTTCAATTTTCAACGAACCATTTGAAAGTCTGCCATAAAATCAGGATACATTTCAATTTCCTAAAATGAATCAGAGTTAGTATAGCACTTCATCTCAAACTCCTTCACAGAGACCAAGTCAATCCCTTCAATTCAGGGTTTCAAATACAAAAAATATCATGGGAAGTAAAAATGTTGTGGGACACACAACTTGTAATGTTTGGAAGGAACCCCATCAATACCCATAACAAGTCCCTTTTTCTGTAATGGGCAACTTTACTTATAATTATCCAACGGTTCTGGATTTATAGGTGGCCGCTTCAAGAAAGAAAACAACTGCACACCAACACAGTTTGGCAATATGCTGCCGTCCAAGACTTTCACCGTTACTGTCACTTCCATGCAATTTCTGCTGCTCTTCTCATTACCAGAACGCAGCAATGGCGCTCAGGAAAACATCCGACTGGCTTGCCAAGCAGCCCAGTTCCCAGAACTGTGCACAGATTCTCTGCGTCAAGCCAAAGTTGCAGAAAATGCAGGAGCTCAAGAAATCATTTGGGCTTCAATCAAGCTCTCCATTCAGCGAATCGAAGAAAATTACAAGGATTTTTCCACCATGATGAGGGTATTTCAGAACTACCCAAATGTCACAAGCTCTGTCAGTGCTTGCACGGAAGGCCTGGTTATATCTCAGAGGTACCTTAGGAGACTCGAGCATGCTCAGATTAAAAAGCGAGTTAAGGATGCTCAGGCTTGGCTCAGTGCTTCAGTAAATTGGTTCTATGGCTGCAGCGCTTCTCTCAGATATGCCCCTCAGAATGCACAGGTACACTAGGATCCGCTGCCTTGCTCTTTCTCATAATCAATCGTTTGTATCAATTTGATGTCTCCAGTTACTGCAATAGAGAAAAATCTTTGTGGGCTTGAAAACTATAGAAGTTTTGGAAAGGGATTAGGGAAAGGAGAAAAAGGGAAATGTCTCATGCCAAGTTATTGACAATTTGATCCCAAAGGAATATAACAATGGATCATGATTTATGGATATGCTACCTACCTATCAATCATTGGTGGGATCTCGTCAACACTTCAAAAGTCTGAATTCTATTTCTATCACTTTCTGCTTTGCATTTGTCTGTCATGAGTTTCAGCTTTGGTATATGTATATATACTGCTTACTTTCAGTTGATTTCCATGGCAACAATATTGATCAAGGATTATCAATCTCTGTAGAAGTAGCAGATGCTCTGGATCTATAATGTTAGATTTAAATAAATAAATGCCATAAACCTTCAGAGGATTGAAATAATAGCCTGCTATTTTATCGTCAAGTTCTGTTCATAGGTTTTCCCATGTTTAGATATGTCTGATTTGGGATTGTTACCTGTATATTTGCATCAGGTTAGTTTTTCATGAGAAATCTTGCATAAGGGAGTTCGTAGTAGAACTGAGAAATAAAAATTAATTGCTATTCGGTGAATTTCCAGGTGCTGAAGGTTGTGAACTCTACTATAATTGCAATGAACATCACGAGCAATGCTCTGAGCATGGTTGATGCTTTGGATGTATATGGTAGCAACATGGCTCTGTGGAAACCTCCAGTCACAGAGAGATCTGGGTCTGATTACAAGCTGCCTTGCAGTTCTGGGTTTGGAACTTGGGATCCTGCTAATTTTCAGTTTGATGCTGAATTGAAAGTTGATGTGGTTGTGTCCAAGGATAATCCCTCTGTGACTATACAAGCAGCTGTGAACAGGGCTCCTCATAATTCTAAGAAAAGATTTGTTATCCATGTCAAGCAAGGTGTGTACGAGGAGATTGTCCGGATCCCTCCTGGCAGAGATAACATAATGATGATTGGGGATGGCATGGACAAGACTGTCATTACAGGATCTCTGAAGGTACCCCAGATCCCAGGAAATGTCAGCACTTATAATTCTGCAACTTTTGGTGAGTTTCTTTGACCTTTTACCCAAGAATTCCACTGCAGTATCTAATACTTGCATTGTGTATTGTTGTTATCTGGATGCTATGTTTCTGTTTAGGGTTCATGGAATGCATCAAGATGGATGTGCTGTTGAGGTGCTTCGTTAGATTTGTGATTTACAAATTACAGGTCTCCATGAAAAGGAATTGCACTTCACAAACCTACCTTAGTTTTTAATTTTCTTTCCTATCTGGCATTGTGATTCAGTCGTATGCTTCTGATTTAGCCAGTGGTCAAAGCAATTAAATGATGCACGATTTTCTTGGTCTGAAACTTTGAATTTTGAAATAGGCTGGCCACCTTAGGTAACAGATGGTCAGATGCAGTATGTCATTTTTAAAGAAAGTGCAGGATCTTTTGAGATTCTTATGTGATTCCTGGAGGATGTCAGTCTATAAAACTGGAACAAAGACTCTGTTAGCAGTTTTATCAGTGGCAACATTCTTTTGTCTGTTAGCAGTTTTATCAGTGGCAACAGGTTTTTTATTCTGAACCAGGTCAATTTTGAGCATCATTTTAACAGCTTTCAAAATGTTTTTCTGTTTGTGCAGCTGTGAATGCAGATGGTTTTATAGCACGGAACATTGCATTTGAAAACACAGCAGGTCCACCCACTACACAGGCAGTAGCCTTGAGAGTAAATGGGGATCTTGCAGCATTCTATGACTGTGCAATGCTTGGAAATCAGGATACTGTGTATGCTCACAGTCTACGCCAGTACTACAGAAACTGCCGAATTGAAGGGAATGTGGATTTCATATTTGGAAATGCAGCTGCAATATTTGAGAATTGCTCGATTTTTGTGAGGCCTCGTCAAGAGAATCCTCCCACAAGCACAAAATTTCCAATCACGGCTCATGGCCGAACAGATCCTGCTCAGACTACAGGATTGACTTTCAAGAACTGCACCATTGATGCAACTGAGACATTTATTCAGGGCTTCAATGCTAACCAAAGTGCTTTTAGAGTTTTTCTGGGTCGGCCATGGAAGATGTATTCAAGAGCAATCTTCATGAATTCATACCTGGGAAAGATCATAGATCCAAAGGGATGGACGCCCTGGGATGGAGATTTTGCTCTGCAGACTCTGTACTTTGGAGAGTATGAGAATAGGGGACCTGGTGCAGATGTTTCTGGGAGGGTAAACTGGTCCTCTGTTGTCCCGGCTGCCAATATTGGCATGTATTCATCTAAATGTTTTATTCAAAGTATTTGAACATTGGGTATGCCCACAAGAAGGAATAAAGTGAATCACTTTGTGATTTTTTTTAATTTTAGTTTTTGTCAAAATGATTGGTTTTGTTCATCTTTTGGGTATTTTCAATTGGGATTCTTTTTAAAAAAGGCTAAATTTTCCTTTAATTTTGGCCTCTTTTTAAAAAGTAATTTACGGTTCCCAAAGATAGCAACAATCAAAATACCAAATGCGATAGCAAATTGATTTTATCGTTTGGATGCATGGGACTTTAAAATTGTCACCAACATTTTTATCATGAAAGTGTGGATGAAAAAACAGTTTTTGCAGCTTTTGTCAGATCGACACTGATATGCATTGAATGTGCATTGAATGTGCAGAACATGGGAATAATTGAGTTAGTTATGGATGCATACGGACTTTAAAATTCTCACTAACATTTTTATCATGAAAAGTTTGGTGTCTCATTCTGTGGATGAAAAAACAGTTTTCACAGCTTTTGTCAGATCGACAGTGATGCATTGAATGTGCAGAACATGGGAATAATTGACTTAGTTATGGAGATGGGTTATGGCCTCATGGGTACCAAAAAAGGTTCCCAACGGGAATTGCAGAGAACTCCCTCAGGAATTTCCTCGGGAATTGCAGAATTTCCGTTCTATCCAGTTTTTTCTACGTTCAATCACGTGAACTGTATGGGATTTCAATGATCTCGCATAATTGAAAACTGGAAATTTTTTTTGCGCCCAGGAAATCACAAAGGATTACCTATTGAGCCATTATCACGCTGCCATCGAACCATGGGTACAACGTTAACGAATTTCTCTTTAATTTAAACTGCTAAGAAACGAGCGCCGGGGAAAAGCCTGAATTCAAAACAAGAAAGAACCAAATAGACTTGGATTTGTGTTAGAGACTTTAATTTTCATAAATAAAGTTCCTCTTTTGTTATGTTCCGTTTAAACCGTTGTTTATTCTAAGTTCCACTCAAATTCTTATCTCGAAATGCGCATGGTTAGGGTATAAATTCGAAATAGTGCGTCAGAATTTTAGTTGAGACATGACTGGATTAATCATATTTAAAGACAATAGTGAATATGTCATTTTTACTTGGTTATTTTATTTAATTTATCGAGAGTTGAATATGGTATTTAAGCAAAAGATATGCTATAGTTCTTTAAGATAGAATTATCAACTTTGGATTGATTCTTTATGAGGTTTTCAAAACTCACTAAGAATATATTAAAATTGCATATTTTTTTTGTTTGGTCTAATAGATTCTTTAAGGTCTCGAGAACATGAAATGAAGCTTTATTACATTCTAAGACCCATAGGATCTATTTGACAGAAATTACATTTTCATGAAAAATAAAGATACTCTATAAAGTAACTAAGCACCGAAGGCATCAAAAACAAATCATGACATTATAATGCTATCTCAAATGTGTAGTCACGACATAAGAAAGGAACACATGTAACTCATCTTCAAGAGCTCTTAATCTACACAACCTACAAGTGCACTCTTCTTAAGGGAGTTGAATTCATATTCCATTTTCAATTCTAAGATGATGAGAACTTAAGCAAAGCTTGTTGATAACATTTTGATACTTGATGGGAATAGCAGCTAAGAGATAGTGAGCTTCTACATCTAGCTTATTAAATCTAATGTGGTTTAAATAAAATTACCTCTTGTCTTCTACATTAGCTTATTAAATCTAATGTGGTGTAAATAAAATTGTCTTTTGCCTTCCACATTAGACCATGATAAAACTTGTGATATGTCGAGTATTTGAGTCGTAGGGATATGATAAAGCATCATTTTGTCAAGTGTATCAACTGGTCGAGATATCATAACATCTACATTGTAACATCCTTATCGATTCATTTTAGTTGGCTGCTACATTGTAGATGTGATATCGCATCTGCTATAACTTAACTATATCAATGCATCCTCGTTGATGTAGCCCAATGCATTAATGCATCCCCATCAACACAATGCCTATATTTGCTTATAAATATGCAAGAACCTACGATGTATTTGGTACCATTTGGTCAATAGTGTAGCAGAACTCTTGTAGTTTGTTTCTATAGTCTTAGCAAATAGTCAATGAGTTCCCACTATGTGGGTTTGAGTCAATGGTACAATGTCTTATTTGAGTGGTATTATACCTGGACACATTTCATGATTGGCAATAAGATCAAGATTGATTCATATTCATTGAAATACTTTGACTTAAAATAGATATACTTTTGATGTACTTAATATTTACATTTCCATGCACATTAATTAATTGGTAGAATGAATGTGCCAGTTTTGAGCATAAACACATATTCACTTGGTAATCCCAACAACATTATTGCTTAGTTTACCCAGTATCATAATACTTGGTAATCCCAATAGTGGGTATATGAGTTTAGGACATGTATGACAAGTTGAGACTAGATACTCATCACCCTTAGGATAGTTTAGGGTTTATCTTTTTGTTATTAATTAGACAAAATAATTAATTTTCATACTTTCAGATAACTTATCCTTAGTCGTATAACATCAATAATCATATGCCTCACTTTGAACTAAACCATACATGATAAAGCTACCACTAGTCCAAGTGAAAAAATAGCAACCCGCGATCAATGGTTAACAATCTAGGTACCACACTAGTCCCATCCATGAAATTCAACTAGATTTTATGTGAATGCTTGTGATTTGTATGGTTGGACATAGGGAAGTCACTGATCATCATTGGCATTGTTGTTGGAGATGGTCGTAGTGATCTAGATTAGTTATATTATAAATGATTGCTATTAAAGCATTAACAATTTATCTTTTCAAAAATATTAATATTTTAAGCTACACACATTATCAAATGAAAACATGTCTCATTCACATAAGGCCTATAGTCCATCACATGATGAGAACACTGATTGTAGTAAGGACATGATCTATATTAAAGAGAATTGGAGTGAACCACTACAAGTAGGGATCTCATATGCTCATTCTGATCCTTACTATATTTAAAGATTATGTTCAACTATTATGCACAATCCTAGAGGGAATGTGATAAGTCCTAGAACAAGGAGGGCCTCTCCTCCAAACATAAAAGAGATGAATTAAGGGATCATAGGAGAGGATATAGAAGCCATGGCAATTTTTCCAGTTTACCATCTTCCTCTTCATCTTTAATGTCTAGTTTTGATGAGGATGAACATAGGTATGAAGATAACAGGTCATGATAGAGATAGAAATAGAAATCAAAGACAAGATACAAGGCATCAAATGGAGCATAGATGACATCATCATAATCAAATAAATAGAAATAGCGATTATCACCATGACATATTTAATGATGATGAACCCTTGTTAGCTCATAGAAGCATGATACAGATCATGGAGGTAGTTAGAATACCTCATAGGCATCAAAGGGAAAGCTGCATCAAACAAATTAATATGAATAATATTTCCAAATTTGAGGGATGTTATAATTTAGATTCACAACATTATTTATGAGCCTTCCATGATGCTTGCACTTTAAAAAATATCGAGAGTAAGTGGCAAAAGCTTAAGCTTTTCCCCAAAACACTAATATAAGAAGCTAAACATTGGTATAGATTGTTGGAACCAGATTCAATCCATTGGTGGTCCACAATGCTTGATCTCTTCAATGAAAAATACCAAAACTATTTAAGAGTGTCCAACCTAAGAAAATAAATCCAATGGTGAAAGTAAGAAAACCATGAATCCCTGGATATAGCCTTGGGCAAAAATAGTAGCTTTGTCACATCATAGATGGGTTTTGTAACAAAACGAGAAAGACCCTTGGGATCTATACCCAAGACAAATTATCAAAGTTGAGAGCCCATTGAATACAAAGGCTAATTGAAGAGGTGGCAAAAGAGGAAAAAGAGTTGTATAAAAGGGAGAGTGTAGAGAAATATAGCTGGGATCCAACTCTTCACAACGAGGAGGTCCATATTTATGATCAAGAAAGAGAGGTAGCTTTTGATGAGTTGATTTCACACAAAACCTTGCCAGTGTAAAAGTTTATTGCTAAGATTGAAGTAAGGGTAGATAAGATGTGGAAGTTGATGATTGAAAAAATTGCAACCAACTTGAAAATCATACAAGAGAAGGTAAAGCAAATAGGATTAAGTGGTCAAAACAAGAAGAGGAAAAAGAACAAGGAAACAAGTAAGGACACTTATTAGCAAAAAGGGAAAATAGCTGTAGTAGAAGAGGTTGCAAACTTAGATACAAAGGAGGAAGATGGATATGACATTTGTCAATATGAACATCCAAAGGGTTATTTCACAATTATGTTACATCTACAAGAGTCTAGGGTTTTGCTTGGAATCCCAAGTTCATAGAAAAGAACATGCCTAGGAGATTACCTTACCCACAAGGCAATTATGGACAGTCCTACAACCAGTAGTACTATCCCAATGGGACTTCTTATCAACCTTAAGACTACTATCAACCGCAGTGGCAAAATCCACTATCATGGGGGATGCCATCAATAGATTAGCAATACCCTTATCGCTAGTCAAACCCTTATGGATACTATGTTCAACAACCTATTTCTCCAAATGGTTCTACTTCCCATGCCTCAAATCACTACTACTACTCTCTTGAATATCATTAACCTACAACATCTCCTGTGGGATCACCATCCCATGCTTCTCATCATCAATCACATCTTTAATACTCTTATACTTTCCTCCAACATATGTCACTAGCAACAATGCAAGAAGGATTGGCACCACAACCTCAATAGAAAAATGCAACTTGTGTTGTGAACATACAAAATGATAATAGTACTAGTAACCCTTAGCAAAAGTCTTGGAAATATCATTTTCTTAGGATAGTTCCCACACATGTAAATCAAACTAGTAGATCTACTAGCTCATCAAAACTAGCACAAGGACAATCTCGTGCAACCCCCTTCCTTAGAAAAACAATGTCTCCTAATCCTATGTAAAGGAAAATAACCATTATTAATTCAACATAAAACATAAAGGATAAACCTATCATTGTGGAGAGACAAAAAATTCCATGCAATATTGATAATAATAAAGGGTGTGGTTGTGGGTTGAAAGTTCAAAGGATTAACACAATCTCTATACAAACCCGCAACAAACTTGAGGAATAAGTGTGTGCACAAAACCAAGTCTACATAATAGCCACTATATTAAAAGACACTCAGTGGTTCATGAATGAGAATACCAAATTGTTTAAAAGATGCATGAAAATATCCAACCTACTTATTGGTTCTAGTGCTAAGAAAATGAATGAGAACTTAGATAAACATGTCTTACACTTTGACTATACACCAAAAGAAGCTATTAAACAAGAAGACCCAAGAACTAAAATAGAAAATCAAAAAGGAAATGTATCTAAACCTTCTAAAAAGAAAACACATTCTATTCCAACTAAATATATGTCTCCAAATGATTGAAACTTGATTATCATCAATGTTAAATGTGCTAACAAGGGAAAACTTAAATCACTAAGGATGATAAATGGAAAATTTATGGTGTATAATCAAGGAAATGTGTGGTTTTTTTTCTAAATATTTGTCCATGAGTTTAGTTATGGGGGAGATGCCCCATCTCAAATCAAGAACTAATAAGTGCATTTTCACTTTTTGTTTTGCAAGTTTTTTTATCATTTTTCTTTTTTTTTTCAAAAAATTTTCAGTTCTTAATATGTTTTCCATTTCTTGTTATTTTTCTTTTCTTTATAATTTTCTCTTTTCTTGAGTCATTTCCTTTATGTTTTATAGATGTCTACTATGTTTTTGTTAATAATGATGTTGCTAGTCATGATGCAAAAGTCAATGCTATGTGTTGGGTCTTTGTTCTATGTTATCAAGATGATTGGGTAAATAATTATGTAATTTAGTGAGACCACATCATCCATCCCTCTAATTTCTCTAAATAAAAGGTACTTATCATGAAAGAAATATGGTTCTTCTCACACGAAACTAAAATTAACTAATGATTATTGTGCCTTGAAGAAAAGGAGGAAGTTCAAGTGGGAATGGAAAAGGATGTGACCTCAAGGAGATTTGTTGGGTTCTCTTCTTTACTTCCTTCTTGTGGCCTATGACTCCTCATAGAATGTATTATCACTCCTACTAACAACCATAAAGAAAGTATGTCTTTGTAAGGTGTGGTTTCCAAAAAAGAGAAAAGAAAAGAAGAAGAAAAAGAGAGATTAAAAAAAAGGAGAAAAAAACAAACACAACAATGGGAATTCAAAGCACACCTCTTTGAAGATCTCTTAGGATACAAGCACTAGTTATGGGGCTAAAAAGAAATGTTATCCATCCTTGAATGCACCACTCTAATTAAGGCCCAAATTTCTTCCTCAATAATCTCTAAAAATGCTTCCTTCTTCTCTTTTCTTCTCTTTTTTTTAAGTGATGTTCATTCTCTATGCTTGTTGTGGACTCATGATGCTACACAAGAAGGAGCATATCAATGCCAGGTCATTGTTAATAGTATGGACTTGGTCTAGAAATTTGACAGATAGATATGATGGTCATCTTTATCACAATCAATGCAAGAACTTATTACAAACATGATTAGGTACCTCATGTCCCAATCTCTGCAATCCCTTCTCATCTCATTATTCATCTCACTATTGCATGCAATTATGAACTTAATGGTTTTGTATAGTATAATGCAAGATCCTAACCAAAGCAATCGTGTGTTGTTTGGAATAAAGGCATGATCTACATTTGACTTCTAAGGTGCCCAGAGACACCTATAGAAGTGGTTATGCAAGGATATTATGGCAGGAGCCTGCTTTGGGGAGAACCTACTTGCATGACTATTGTTGATCATGGTTGTGAATCAAAACCTCATATCTTTAAGGACATCATGGATAGCTTCTCTAAATTTACGCATGATTTTGTAACTACTTCTCACCAATCTTAATTATCTTTAATGCCTTTATATTGAAATTTCCTCTAAATTCAAAATTTCTTGGTCATTTTTTGAACCACATGTTTTTAAATATTTCGATGCATTTGTAATATCTTACAAACTAGACCTCTAATTTTAGTTGTTCAATAACTTGTGAGCTTCCATAGTTAAGCTCATTTATTGTGGTTGGGGGTAATTTTTGAAATTTTCTAACACCCTATTTTCAAACATTATGGTAACTAACGATAAAAATAATCAAAATGACATGAACAACTTGATGATTTTAGTTACCTTAGAGCCTTAGGAAACATTAGTATGAAATTACCTTGAGCTTAAATGCTAAATTTTTTTCAAATTTTGAGCTAACTAAGGATTCAAAAAGGGTTAATCATTAAGGAAAAATTATCAAAACTAATGTTGATCCTTTGGTGATTTCAAATGATGCTAAACAAGATACTTAAGGTTGAAGGTCTTTTACAAGGCAAGGAAAAGAAGCCAAGAGGATATAATGTTACAGGGGTTAAAACTTAAACATCACATGTTTTCTAGACCCATGGGATGATGGAAGAAATTTCAATCCATCCTTCAAGAATGATTTGCATAAAAGCGAAGCATCAACATAATAATTAAGGTTCAAAAATCTGCCATCCTTAGTAACAACAAGAAGATTTATCTTTGGTAGATTTTTTGAAGACTTTTGTAATTTTGTAAACTTTAATGTCCATCTAGTATTTTTATCATTTTGTAATACATCCACTCAAATAACATTGTGTAATGCAATACTCGAGTTTTGTAATGATAGCCAATCTAGTCTTGGTTACCCCATAGTTTTTTGTAATGAAACTTCATCCATTTATATGTAACTCAAGGATGAGTTTTTAGTTAGTCATGAGGGTATGATGAAACTTGATATGTCGAGTACTTGAGTCATGGGGATATGATAAAGCATCATTTGGTTAAGTGTATCAATCAACCAAGATATCGTAGCTACCATATCACAGATGCTACATCACAGTTGGCTGCTACATTGTAGATGCTATGTCATAGTTGGCTAATACATTGTAGATGCTACATCATAGTTGGCCGCTACATCGTAATTGGCAACTACATCATAGATGCTATCTCGCATCTACTATGTCATAGATGTAAGATTACAATTACTATAACTTAGTTGTGTTGATGCAGCCAAATGCATTAATGCATCCCCATCAATGTAATACCTATATTTGCCTATAAATATGCAAGCATCCATCACATATTTAACATCATTTGGTCAATAGTGTAGCTGTACTCTTGTAATTTATTTTTGTAGTCTTAGCAAATAGTCAACGAGTGCCCACAACATGGGTTTGAGTCAATTGTATAACATCTTATTCAAGTGAAATTGTACCTAGACACATTCCATGAATGGCAATAAGATCAATACTTGATGAGCAATGAGGTACCCCTACGTCCAACCATACAAATTATAAGCGTTTACACACAATCCAGTTGAATTCCATGGATGGGAGTAGTTGTGCATCTAAATCATTATGCCTTGATCACAGTTCGTTGTCTTTTCACTTGGACTAGTGGTAGCTTTATCACATATGGTTTAGTCCAAAGTGAGGCATATGATAATTGATGTTGTTTGACCCTAAGCTACTCCTAATGATAATAAAGAAAGTAATTGTTTGATCTAATTAACAATGGAAAGTAAAGCCTAACTAGCCTAAGTGCGATGAGTATCCATTCCTAACTTTCTGTACACACCTTGGACTTCATGCAACTACCGTTGGGGTTACCAAGTGTACCATTACTAGGCATACCAAATGATAACACTACTGGGTTACCAAGTAGTTACACTTAAGCACTCATGATTAGTCATACTCATTCTGCTTAATGACAGAAATAATAAAGAGCAATGAATGACAACATTAACTAAGGAAAATAGTAAACATTTAAGCAATTAACAATAATAAAGCTAAGTGGATTTTGCAATGATGGAAGTAATCTTGATCTTTATTGTCGAACATGTAACGTGTCCAAGTATGTCACACTCGGATAAGGATATCATACAATCACTTAACATCACACTATGGGCATGCATTGGAAACTAACAAAATTGGATATCTATCAAAATCTATGGATCTATCTATATCCCAATTGTGCACCCCAAGTGTTGAATTTATAGGCTAGCACGAAAACGGTGATATTGGATCCCTAACATCGAAGGTTGTGCCCCGATATCAAATCTCCAATATTGTAGTCCTGCAAAACATAACTCATCAATACTAATTCATGTTCATTGCAACAATTTGACTTAGAATAGATTTACTTTTGATGTACTTTGTTAATATTTACACTTTCATGCACATTAATCAATTGATGGAATGAGTGCGACAAGTTTCAAACATAAACACATATTCACTTGGTAATCTCAGCTGCGTTATTACTTGGTTCACCCAATAGCATAACACTTGGTAATCCTAGTAGTGGATATGTGAGTTTCGAACCTATACGATAAGCTAGGAATGAACACTCATCACCCTTAGTATAGTTTAGGATTTATCTTTTTGTTATTAATTAGATTAAATAATTAATTCTCATACTTTCATATAACTTAGCCTTAGCCGCACAACAGCAATAATCATATGTCTCACTTTGAACTAACTTATAGGTGATAAAGCTACCACTAGTCCAAGTGAAAAGATAAGGATTGTGATCAATGCTTAACAATCTAGATACCACACTAGTCTCATCTATGGAATTCAACTAGATTGCACGTGAATGCTTGTGATTTGTATGGTTGGGCATAGGGGATATGGATATCCGTTACTCATCATGCCACATCTATGTTAAAGCCTTTTACATTAGATGACATGCCACGTACTAAAGGGTTATGCCCATGAAATTTTTCTTGAAAATTCATACTTTCTAGGTCAATTCACTGAGAGAGGGCTCAGAAGACTAAGTTAGTTATCAAGAAAACTTAAAAATATACTATTCAAATATATCCAATGATTGTGGTAAGTTAGTGTTAGGGCATAATTAACATTTTTCTTAGAGGGGGAGGGGAACATGGGTGCATAGCAAGAAAGGTTTAGGGTGTCAAAACTCACAACAATTTGACAATAGATGCACCCCATGACATATAGTTAATGTGATCCACATGAAATTAGCATTTCTAAGTTATTTGAGCTATCTCAACTATCATGTATTCAAACCCCTAGGAATGCTCTTTAACTTCTAGGCTCAAATAATGCCATCAAGATGCAAAGACATGGGTTTAAATAAAGAGAACAAGATATTGCAATTACCAAACCAAATTTAAACTAAGCTTTGCAAGAGTTGTGCCATACCAAAATGTGTTAAATGGATCTGCCATGTGTATCCATGCCATTTTGTAAGCAAATGTGAAATAGGTATCCATACATTCAAGGTTCAACTGAAGTGCTCTAGTGGATAACTCAGGATATTTGTAATGTTTATGTTTGATTCTTTCACCTTAGTGATTCAAGTCAATATGTGACCATGGGACAATGATCTAATATAATATTCTCTTAAGGTTACAAATGGAACATAAGAAACTATTAGTTGATGGGCCACTAACAACATACAAACTTCTCTTCTAGGTTATGATCATAGGTACACCCCAAGATTTATAGAAGTTTATAACTCACTGTTACCTTTTAGATCAAACCTATGACATGGGGTTACTAGGCCAAGACCCTTTGTATTAAGAGTCGATTAGGTTATTAAGATGTTTGATTAATCAAAACATGTGGGAAAAGGTATGGTAAGTTGTTGGAAACTAAAATAATTGAAACATAGGTACACCCCAATATTTATAGAAGTTTATAACTTAGTGCTACTTAGTAAAATTGAACCTATGATCTACAATTACTAGGCCAAGAGTCATACCACTAGGCTAACACCTCATTATTATAAAGGTATGGTGAGTTGATCATCAATTCCCATATGATACTACATGGTTTTGCTTGACACTACTTAATGTCTAGGCTCATCATCATAAAAAAATACTGCCAATGGAATGTTCTAGATATGCATTGAGGTAATCTATTAATAAATATCATAGTGAGAAGTAAAATTTAGAGGCCATAGATTTTTCAAGGGGTGAAATACAACAATTATTTGGATTTTTATGGGTTTTTGGTTGTTTGTTTATTTTCTAAAATAGGGTTGGAACCTAAAAGTCTTTTTTTTTCTTTTTTACAATATTTACCCCAAAACATATAATCAAAATTAGAACTTTGTGTATGTATGAACATTAATAAAAATGTCTCACTTATACACTAACCAACATTTCATGCCTTGCTAATAAATAATAGATGGCATCAATCAAAACATCATGTTTTTCAAGATAGATTGTAAGGATGAAAACCTAGAAAGGCAACAATAGCTACCCTACATGACCTCTTATGTTCAACAATGAAAAGAAAACACATTTGAGTTGAGCAAAAGAGGTAGCTAAACAACATTTTGCTGTAACTTGAATCATATTCCAGGTTAGATTCATCACCTTGTATCTTTCTCTCCAAGTTCTGATTCACAATTTCTTTTATTGTTATTCTTAGCGTCTTTCTTCTGCACATGATCTTATCAAGTTTAAGTACGTACAGCAAAAAATTCCCTGATACTATGCAACAATTTTGCAGGAACTTTAGTGACAGTTCTTAAGAACCTAGTGTTTTATCAACTTAGTGTTTTATCTTGATCTTGGTGAGTGGTGAGAGGATATTGTTGGCCATAGTTATCATGATAAATTTAGGCTATGTTTCTCATGCTAAAATTCGGCTATGGTTATCCTGCTAAATTTTGGCTATGGTTATTAAAATAGCGGATGATTATCAGTAGTTATTTAAGGTCCCTTCACCAATACAAAAGGGACCTCCCTCACCTCAATTCAGATCCATCACATACATCCCCTTTCCATCCCACTCTTACATTCTCCTATTACATGAGAGAGGCTTCTTCTTGTTCTCTCCTTGTGATGAAGAAAGAAGCTTGTTATTTCTATTTCTGATAATAAGATCCTTCTACATATTTTCATCTCATTTCATATTTTGCTCCTAGATCTGCTAACAGTTATTCCCTCTCTTTTTTTTCAATATTAACTCTCCAATGGCCTGTTCCTTTACAGGTGTTGAATTAAGAAAGCAGGCAGTACGGTTTCAGAATGGTGCAACGGAACACTGTCACAATTACTGTTCTGAGTCTCATGCAAATTCTGCAGCTGATCTTCTCATTACAGGGACGCTGCAGTGGCGCTCAGGACAACATCGAACTGGCTTGCCAAGCAGCCCAGTTTCCAGAACTGTGCAAAACTTGTCTGGATCAAGAAGCTAAACTTCCAGCAAATGCAGGGGCCCAGGAAATTGTTTGGGCTGCAATCAATCTGTGCAGGGAGCGCATCAGTGAGATCTACCAGGAATTTTCCACCATGATGAGGGTATTCCAAAACTTCCCCAATATCACATTCTCTGTTAGTTCTTGCATGGAGGGCCTGGTTATGTCTCAGAGGTATCTTAGCAAGATCAATGACGGTGCCCAGCTTGGAAACAGAATTAAGGATGTTCAAGCATGGCTCGGTTTTTCGCTGAATCGGTTCTCTGGATGCAGTTCCTCTCTCAGAGTTGCCCCTCAAAATGCACAGGTACACCAGTCCAGTAGTAGTTTTGTTTCAATTTCATGCCTCCAATTAGTGCAGTTGTTAAAAGTTGTTATGGTGCTGAAAGGGATATGTTGTGGACTGGTAGACTTCGAGAATGAATATGGATTAAAAGGGGAGAGATGAAAAGAAAAGGAATAGGCCTTAGGAATTCACTGACAATTTGATCCCAAATCAACAGGACAATCAATGATTGATGGCAAGATCTGAATAGGCTGCCATTCCCGTGACCTCTACGAACCTTCTAAAAGTTTGAATCTGATTTCTCCCACTTGCTGCTTTAGATATGCATAAAAGCCTATCATCAAGTTGCATTGCTTTCTCCTGCTCCCTTTTAGTTTCCTGCTCTGGATCATTATTTGGAGTAATGGTAAGGTGCTTATTTCTCAGGTAAGACTAGCTTCGAGCCTTAGCACAGTCACTTGAAAGAGGTTTCATCCACCGACTCTCCTAGGATCCCACTTGGTGGGATGAGCATTGAACCTCTGCGTGATGTTAGTGTTTGCATCAGGCCATTTTTTTCAATGAGAAATCTTGAATAAGAATTATTAGTATTTGCGGAATCATTAATTAACCAGGGGCTTGTAACAGACATGCTAAACAAAACTTTTATTTGGTGAGCTACCAGGTGCTCAAGGTTGTAAACTCTACTATGACTGCAATGAACATCACTAGCAATGCTCTGAGCATGGTGAATGCTTTAAATGTATATGGTAGCAATATGGCTCTCTGGAAACCTCCTGTGACAGAGAGATCTGGGTCTGCTTACAAGATGCCTTGCAGTTCTGTGTTTGGAATTTGGGATCCTGCTAATTATGAGTTTAATGTTACATTGAAAGCTGATGTGGTTGTATCCAAGGATAATTTCTCGATGACTATACAAGAAGCTGTGAACAGGGCTCCTGATAATTCTAAGGAAAGGTTTGTCATCTATGTCAAGCAAGGTGTATACAAAGAGATTGTTCAAATCCCTCCTGGCAAAGATAACATAATGCTGATTGGGGATGGCATGAACAAGACTGTAATTACGGGATCCTTGAAGGTATCCGAGATTCCAGGCAACATAACCACTTATACTTCTGCAACTTTTGGTGAGTTTCTTTGACCTTTTACCTAAGAATAACAGTACGCTATCTAATGCATGCGTTGTGTATGGTTGTTAGATGGATTTCATGCCTCTGTTTAGGGCTCATGGAAAGATTGATGTGTAGCTGAATTGAGGTTCTTTGGTTTGTAATTTTCCAATTATAGGTTAGGGTTCATGGAAAGATTGATGTGTAGCTGAAGTGAGCTTCTTTGATTTGTAATTTTCCAATCATAGGTCACCATCAAAAGGGGTTGCTTACACCTCGAACAATATTCGTTGCTCCGTTTTTAATCTTCATTCTTATCTGGCATTGTGATCTGATCCGACTGCTTGGTTAGCCAGTTGCCAAAGCAATGGAATGATATATGACCTTCACCGTTCATCCTCTGAAATTTTAGATCTATGAATTTTATTTCTGGCTGTTGTTTTTCTCAATAAGCATGCTAACAGAGGATCGATTTTATGCCACCACAGTTTACACACAAAGCATTTCAATCCTTATTCCTTGTTTCTCCTGTCGTTTCTGGATTGTTCTTGGGCATAAATTGAAACTGAAACTTTATTAATTCGGTGGACCCTCTGGATCGACTGGACTAAAAACATCATTAAGAAAATTACGAATTGTTCTGAGTAACATTTTTGTCTTTTCTGGGGTTACTCTATGACTCTTATGTCTTAAGTTTTAACACTATTTTTCTCTGAATCAGTCCTAATTTGGGTGTCGACAAAGCTTTAAAAATTCTGCCTGTGCAGCTGTGAATGCAGATGGTTTTATAGCAAGGAACATTGCATTTGAGAACACAGCAGGCCCACCAACTACACAGGCAGTAGCCTTGAGAGTAAGTGGGGATCTTGCAGCTTTCTATGACTCTGCAATGTTGGGCAATCAGGATACACTGTATGCTCACAGTCTACGCCAGTACTACAGAAATTGCCGAATTGAAGGGAACGTGGATTTCATATTTGGAAATGCAGCTGCAGTATTCGAGAATTGCTTGATTCTTTTGAGGCCTCGTCAAGACAAACCTGCCACCAAAGGTACCGAATTTCCCATCACAGCGCATGGCCGAATAGATCCAGCTCAGACTACAGGATTGATTTTCAAGAACTGCACCATTGATGGAACTGAGACATTTATTCAGGGCTTCAATGCTAACCAAAGTGCTTTTAGAGTTTTTCTGGGTCGGCCATGGAAGATGTATTCCAGAGCAATCTTCATGAATACATACCTGGGAAAGATCATAGATCCAAAGGGATGGACGCCCTGGAATGGAGATTTTGCTCTGCAAACTCTGTACTTTGGAGAGTCTAAGAATAAGGGACCTGGTGCAGATGTTTCTGGGAGAGTAAACTGGTCCTCTGTTGTTCCGGCCACCAATGTTGGCATGTATTCTACCAAATGTTTTATTCAAACTGCTTGAATCTTGTATATCTTCCACAAGAAATAAAGAAATCTTCCGGTTGAGGCTTTTTTACCGTGGAATTTTTCAAAACTAAGACAATTGTCCTCATGAATTCTGGTTTTTGGTTTTGTTTATCGGTGGTTCCAACAACCAAAGCAAAATAAGAAACGAAAACGTTACCAACCAAATTAATAAGACCGAAAACATGAATTGGTGTGAAATTATATGTTAAACTTCTTGCAAAAGCGTAGGATCTTTAAAATACTAAAATTTTTGGACCACATAACTTTTGGAGCTATTATCCAGGCTTCTAGCATGGTGATCTGTTTAGATCTCATTCTAAATAATCAAAACTCCAAGTTGAAATCGTAAAAATACAAACCATGCAATCATTAAAATGCCAGCCCGAACGTCATATTGCATTGGGAATTCAAAAGTAGAGAGCAAACAAAATAATTTCTCCAATGCAAACTATTTTCAATGATTTTGACCATTCATCCACCATAATTTCAAAATTAGACCCGCCAAAAAAGGCTAATCTAGAATCTTTCGCCAACACCAAGAAACACTGCACCAGTTCCAGCATTTCCATCTACTGCATACTCTGTTCTCAAGTTACCAAACTTGAGGCCAACACCGTAACAATAACCATGGCCAGCACGACGGTAAACCTCTGTTGGATTTCCTGGCACAAGTTTTGAGCTTCCAAGGTCTGTACCACATTCTGCAAAAACATATGCCTGAGCACGTCTTAAAGGCTATGTTGCCAGAAACGCAACGGATTCATAACGTTTCAAAACGCCGTTCTTTATGAACAGTAACCGTCACTTGGTGGGCGAAACGTTTCGGGCCGGGGGCAGACTAAAACGTTTTTGACACGTTTCATTACGTTTTTCACAAGTTTCATTTACTTTGATTTTATTCTCAACAACCACATTTGTCATGAATTAAATGCAGGTCAAGTCAATAACTACATCTGTCATGAACTAAATGCAGGTCTGTCATGAGTTAAATGCAAATCTGCAACAGCAAAGATGGACAGAAAAAAGCAAAGATGGAGAGAAAAAAATTTAGGGTTTATTCTATGGCAAAGATGTCAATAAGTAACACATTTAGGTAAAGCATTTGGTGCCTGTGCTGTAAACGTTGTTGCTGCCGCTGAACGCTATTGCTGCCGCTGGACGCTCTTGCTGCCGCTTTTGCATCGTTGTGCTGTGAATGTTGTTAATCCTACAATTGTTGCCACTTCTGAATCGCTCTCCACGGCCGTTGTTGCTGTTTCTGCATCGCATCCCTATCCATAACCAGTCAACTCTGTGGTAAGTTTCTATTTCTGCAACAAACAGTCCTCCTCCCTCTTCAAAATGGGTTAAACCGTGGATTCAGAGACCATTTTCGTACATTATCTCTTCATTGGTCTTTCTTCATTGAGATTCTTTTCTTTGAGCCAGAGTTTCTTATTACAGTATAGTTCAATCTGCAATTCATTTTCTGTAAAATAGGGTCTCATTTTTAAAGTTCATCTCTTCAAAATTAATATAGTAAGCTTGTCTTTGGCCTTTCCCTATTCCCATTTCAATAGGGGCAGCAAATCCTTCTATTCATAGATTTAATCTTGGATCTTGCCTTATGCTTATTTATCTATATGAAAGACCAGCACCAGAGTTCTGCACTATTTTCAACTCATCTTTGAGGATTTTATTTGATTATTAGCCCGGGTTGTTGATTTCTAGTTGTATTCCTCTGCCTCAAAACAATAATGTTTTTACCATGTTTCATTTGAAATATACTAGTAACTACAATAGGTAGGACCACATAATGATCCCCCTGCGTCCCTACCCTTGCCCCCTCTACCGGGTCGATGCCCCTCAGGTCTTCTCCGCTATTCTTGCTCATCATGCAGGTGGGGGTGCGCCCCCCCCCCCCCTTCAGTTGTCCCAGGTGGGGGGGTGCCCCCCTTGTCCCTGGGGTGGGGGTGCGCCGCACCCCCTCTCCCTCCCCCCTCTCTGTCTCCTGGGGGGCGCTCCCCCCTCTTTGTTTCCTAGGGGTGCCCCCCCACTGTTTTTGTTCTGTCATGGAGCTGTATTGATTAATTTTTTATTTTTTATTTTTTGATAGACAGTGTTCTCTGATTATTTTTTATTTTTATTTTTTGGATGGAATTCTGTTATACATTGTCTATCAAAGAACATGATTGCAGCGATCATTTTTAAAATACATTTTTGTTTTATGGTTTGTTTTAATCTTCTTTGTAAATAATATTTTGAATTTTTATAACAGACATATAGGATCAATGTCATCTGAAGAAGATTTGCTTTCTGAAGAGCAAGAAGAGCATGGAGAAAAATTAGAATATCAATCATTAAAAAAGGATTTTCAAAGAAAACTATGGACTATAGTAAATGTTAAAGGAAAATATTCTGGAGGTAAGTATAGAAATTCAAGAAGCAAATCATGGATTTGTCTTTATTGCAACATAAATAGAAGTAGTTCTATTGCACGTGTTAGATATCACTTGCTTGGAATTGGGAAGAAAGAGCAAATTTTGGTGTGTAAAAAAATACCAAAATCTGAAAAAGAAGATCTCATTAAGCAATTCAAGCATTTTGATGCCATGTCCACCATCAAGAGTATAGATACACATACAAATGTCAGTAGTTCAATGTCAAATACTAATTTAGAAAAAATGTTTGATTCTTCAAATAAAAGAAAGGTGAATGCAGCTATAGCAAGACTTTTCTATGCATATGGCATGTCTTTTAACATTGTTAGGTCTCCTTATTTTAAACAAGCCATACAAATGATAAATTCTACTTCAAAAGGGTATGTGCCACCTTGTTATGAAAAAATTAGAACAACACTTTTAACTGAAGAAAAAGCTAGAGTTGAAGCAAATTTAAGAAGCATAAAAGATAGTTGGTCTACTACAGGTGTTTCTATTTTATCAGATGGATGGACAGATATTACCAATAGACCACTTATTAATATCCTTGAATCATCTCCAAAAGGTGTTATTTTTATCAAGTCACATGACACTTCAGGAAATGTTAAAAATGCTGCTTATTTAATGAGATTATTTCGTGAGGCTATAAATACAATAGGAAGAGATAATATTGTGCAAATTATCACAGATAGTGCTTCAAATAATGTTTTGGCAAGAAAGATAATAGAGGATGAATATTCAAATATCTTTTGGACTCCTTGTGCAACACATTGTTTGAATCTATTATTAAAAGATATTTATGTTGGTGTTGACTGAATATTTGAAGTTGTAGCAAATGGTAAAAAAATTCAGCAATTTATCACTAATCATTTATTGTCACAAGCCATCTACAGAAAGTACTCTTCTTTACAGTTATTAAAATATGCAAAAACTAGGTTTGCCTCACAATTTATTAAGATTGAGCGTCTTTTTAAAGTGAAACAGTCTCTTAGGGAAATGGCAATTTCAGTAGAGTGGGAAAAGTGGAAAATTTCATCAAGTGTTAATTTAAGTTTATGTGAAGAAATTGTTGATCTTATTGTTGGAAGTAGGGAAAAATTATTTTGGAAACAAGTTGAAGTTGCTTTAAAAAAATTTTATCCCATCTATGAGATTTTGAGACTTTGCAATAGTAATTCTTCATCCATGGGAGAAATTTTTGAAAAAATGGATCAAACGAGAGAATCATTGTTTTAGATTTTACAAAATGATTCATTTTCTTTTGATCAGCATACAAAGGATTTAATATGGGAATGTAGTGAAAAGAGATGGAGGATGCTTCATTCTCCCCTTCATTCTATTGGGTTTTTTCTTAATCCAAAATAGTTTCATGAAAAGCCATGGATAGACGAGGAAGTTAACAAAGGTTGGAAAACTTATATTGATCGATGTTTTTCAAGTAGAGAAGATCGTGTAAAGATAAAAAAAGAATATGGCATTTATATCAAATCAAAGAGAGATTTTGCACATCCTAATTGTGCATATGATCGTGAAGCATTAGATGTTTTTACATTTTGGAATCAATATGGAACTCAAACTCCATTACTGAAGGAGGTAGCAATTCGTGTTTTATCTCAAGTAAGTTTTCTTTTTTAAATTTTACTTAAAGATATTTAAAAATATTTTTTTGTGAATTAAATATTTAATGACATTAATCTTTTCTTTCTTCATGTTTACTGCCTCTCTTTAATTTTTGCTGTTTCCTTTATTTAAGCTAAAATAGCATATTTCTATCTTATTTTTAATAAAGGTTTTTTCACTCTTATTGATTATGGAAGAAGATAATCAAAATCCTTATGCTTATGTAACAAAGATTTTTTAGCAGAATCTTCTTATTAAGTTTTGAATTTAATTCTTTTCTGTATTATAGGTTTCCAGTGCATCAGCATGTGAAAGAAATTGGAGTGAATATGCATTTATTCACTCAACAAAACGCAACAGACTAGGCACTGCAAAGGCTGAAGATTTAGTTTTTGTTCATTCAAATATTAGGTTATTATCTCAATCTTCTCAAGATTACAAAATGGGTCCTCATCGAATGTGGGATTATGGAGGATCTATGGATGATGGAGATGATGAATTTCCTATCGAAGTTCTAGATTCTAATTATGAAAATATGTTTGATGATAAAAATAAAAAACGTATGAAAAATAATAGTAACAATATTAAGTATGTTACAAGTTTAACATGCTAATGTATTGGACTTAATATGTCATGTATTGCCGACGAACCCTTAGAGGGTTCTCGGGCCCAGGTAGTGGGGGACGCTCGCCCCCTCTCCCCCCTCCACTAGGTTGATGCCCCCTCGGTCTCTTCGCTGTTTTGGCTCTTCTTGCGGTTGGGGGGGTGTGCCCCCCTGCTGTCCCTGGTGGGGGGTGCCCCCCTGCGTCCTTGGGGGGCACCCCCCTAGCTTTTTGGGGGGCTGCCCCCTACTGTTCCCTGGGGGTGCACCCCCCCGCCCCACCCCCCTAGCTTTTTGGGGGGCTGCCCCCTACTGTTCCCATGCATGCTGAGCAAATGGGCAAAGCCAAAAAACATGGACAAAGGTTTCAGGGTCATTACATAAAGGGCACTTAGGGGAGTGAATCCCAAGGTATGCTAAACGTTTCCCGATTGGGAGACCTTGATGAAGAAAACACCAAAGGAATTGTTGAATTTTAGGAAGAGTCGGAAGATGCCAAATTTGGTTGAAAAGAGAGATCCAAAAATCCTCAGTTTCTTGTTTATTCCAAGATCGATTACAACGTAGAATGACTTCGGAAGAATCGTGTAACAATTGGAAGGGAACATGTGGTCGATAAGGAAAAATTTTTGTCCCATTAGACCAATAGAGTCCATGAAATAGACCTTGGATAGCACCATCAAGGCGTAAAGATTGATGAAGAAATGTATGTACCTGGTGAAAGCAAAGCCTCATTGCATTCGAAGCGCCATATAGGTTTTCGAACGCTTCCCAAGAAATCCATTGATTAGCAAGGCGAAGACAATTGAGGGAAATCACACCCTTCCGGTACCAAATAATGGCTAATCTTGCGTTAGTAATGGCCAGAGGGGCAGGGGTCAAGGGTAACCACCAAGGGCTAAGCATGGGGATGAGGGTAGGGTTAAGATGGATATTAGACCAATTAATATGATAGTGGAGAACTTGCCAAGCTTTCCATATGCTTTTGAATACATGGGAACCAGGAATGGAGATAGAATGAGGAGAGAAAATCCAATTAATAGGATGGATGTTTTTCCAAAAAGGCTTATGTTTAGGAAAACTTTGATGAAGCCTTAGCTGAAGAAGATTTCCAATTATGTCATAGATGTCCAGATGTTGCACAAGCCACTTAGCTACTAAGGTGAGACCCTGTTTGTATGAATTCAACAGTCCTAATCCTCCTTTGTTTCTAGGAAGAGTGACAATGTTCCATGCAACACGGTGAAAACCGCGCTGAGAATCTTTAGATGACCACATGAAGTCTCGAAACAAGCGCTCCAAGTTTTGATAGGCTGTGTGGGAAGGAGCCCAGCATGAGGAATAATATACATGGGTAGAAGCACAAATGGATTTACAAACAAGATATTTTCCTGCCAAGGTAAGGGGCTTAGTCTTCCACTTTTCAGTTTTCTTACGAATACGAGAGATAACTAGCTCCCACAATGTAGAAGTAGGACCACGAAATCGAAAAGGGATTCCCAAGAGCTTCATGATCTCATGGTCTTGGATTAATTTCCATGGATAGGTGGGGAGTTTACTATAATTGTTATGAAAACTATATACAGAAGATTTAGACCAATTAATGGTAGAACCAGAGAGAGAACAATATTGCTCTACTTGGGCTAAAAGACGTTTAACGTTATCGGTTGTATTTTGGATTAGAAAAAAAGAGTCATCAGCAAAATGCATATTAAGCAGTTGATGTTGAGGAGAGGAAAAGTGCATGCCATATAGCATACCTGAGTGAATATCGTGGTTAATTTGATGGCAAAGGAAATCCGCAGCAATTATAAAGAGATAAGGGGCAGGAGGACAACCTTGTCTTACTGATCTATGAATTACAAAGGGGGCGGTGATGCCAAAGGTGGTGGCTATTCTCGCATTAGCATTTGAGAAGAGACATTTCACCATATGAAGATACTTGGAGCCAAAACCGAGTTTTGACATAGTTTGAAGGATGAAGTCCCACTTAATGTTGTCATAGGCCTTAGCATAGTCCAATTTCATCAAAAGGATGTCTTGGCCATCATCCTCAGCCCACTGCAAACCTTCCCAAGCAGCCACAACATTATCTAAGATATAACGCCCTGGGACAAATCCGGTTTGTTGAGGGGATATAATTTTATGAAGGAATTTTTTCAAACGTAAAGCTAAGCATTTGGCCCAAATTTTGTATACCACATTAAGAAGAGTAATGGGTCGCCAATTAGCTATACTAGTAGGGTCTCCTGATTTGGGAAGGAGGCGAATAATCCCAAGATTTAAATTTGGTCCTAGAGAACCAAGATGGATAGCCTCTTTAATTACTTGGAAAAGGTCATGGCCAACTAGATTCCAATGCCTTTGAAAAAACTCAACAGGGAAACCATCATATCCAGGAGCTTTCCCAGAACTAAGTTTGAAACAAGCGTGTTGAAGCTCTTCTTGAGTGATATTAGCGTCGAGGATGTGAGACATGGATGAGTCAACTAACCTAGGATAGTTACGCGTAGTGTCCTCAAATGATGAGAGATTCATAGGGGAAGCTATAAACAAGGCTTCAAAGTGCTCCTTAAGGTAAGAGAGGATACTCTCATGATCATTGATAATAACACCATCCCTAGAGAGAGTATCTGGGGATGGACTGGAAGGAGAGCTGTTGAGATATTTAAAAAATTCCTTACATTGCTCATCTTGAATCTTCAACCAAGTAAGTCTACTTTTGATTAAGGCACTGTGGGCCTTGTGGACTTCCCAGCATTGGAAAGTGGAGCGAACTTTAGCAAGTTCTTCGTGAATGTGGGTGTTAAAGGGTTCTATGGATAATCTTTCCGTAAGATTATTAATAGTTGAACAAATGTTGTTGTACTCTTGTCTAGAACGAGAGGCCACTTCCTTGCCGAACTTTCGAGCAAAGTTCCTCACCCTACTAGTAGTTCGCAACCACCATTGGATCCAACCCACCTGGCCAATGGGCCTAGGTTCGGCGTTCCAAAGATTAGACAGAAGATGTTGAAA